>JAVLSZ010000349.1:0-99506 GCA_032313775.1 Urocyon cinereoargenteus
ATTCAGAGTAAGTTTACAGTAGGGAAGAGAACACTGAATTTTTTATGAATGATTTTTCTATCCACTTTTTCTCTTGTTATCATTTATCTTGATTATAGTAAGCTTAATTGTTCATAGTTTGGAGGCTAAAGGGTATCACTCACTTCACTACTTGCTATTTTAGGGATGCCCAAAAGAAGAAATATTAGTCATACTCAATGACCTGTTTAAAGATATTCCCGATGTTAAAAAACTTGTTAAATATTGGATATACCTTGCACGTATTGAACCACTCACAAGTCCTATTGAAAATATCCTCATAATCTATGAGAAAGCTATTTTGGCAGGGGCTCAGGTAAGATTAAGACTTACTGATCTTTGTTAACACAGTGTAAAGGATTGAGTTATTTTGGAGCATATCACAATGTAGCTTGATAAAATTGTGATTACATATGTAGTAGTAATGAATGTTTAAAAACCACAATGATCGCATATTATAAAAGCTGTTTCTCCACCTTCTAAAACTTGCCCATGAACTAGTGATAATCAGACCTTAGAAGATGGATATATGCTGAAATGTACATTTAATGAAACCTGTGAGAAATGTTAGCAAAACATGTCATTTCGCACATTTCATAATTAAGAAATCTGGGAAATTGAATTTTTAATATTAAAATTTATTTAATGGATATAATGCAAGTGGAGCTAAATTAACTTTTAAAATGTTAGCAGGTTCTGTGGCTTTATGAGAGAAGTCTTTCACTTGAAGAGCATTTCTTAATATTCTCACATTTTTATGCTATATGTTTGGTCCTGCCCACACATAGAAAATGACAATAAACTAGTTTCTCTGACTTACTAGACCCATAGTGATTTGATACCACACCTCTCACCTCTTCCTACTGTTGCTACCAAAGGATCTGGGTACAGAATAAATTGTATCTCTAGGTTTTTTGGTTTGGTTGGGGTTTTTGTTTTTATGGCAAATGTTTCTAAAATGCATTTCCTTTTGACCAAGTTTCTCAAAAATGCATTTTTGGAGATTATGTGCAGAGAGTTTTAAAAAATTATTTTCTTTAGCCTTGAAGAAAGGTCTACTCATTTGGTTTCAGCAAAGCCAAAAAATGCTATTTGACCTTGCACTTGAATCAAAAATCAAATATTCAGCTGATACTCTCTCAATGGCTATTTTGTATAAAACACTTGCTGAAGGGTAATTGTATTTGACAGAATCCCACCTGGAAAAGGGTGTGAGGTTAGCTAGGATGCATAATTGGAGCCAAGGATTCACATAGAAAGCAGAGTGTAAAGAGAAATATGTGACAGAATATTGAGAACAAGGATGAAAATTAGCCAAGAAAGTGGAAAGCAGGAGTGAGTGGTCCAGGACTATGTTCTAGAACTAAGAATATGAGCCAGAACTTCCCTTTTATATAATATCTTGAACATGTTACGTTAGCAATCATGGTAGTACAGAGGAACATAGTAAGTGCTTATATGTTTTAGCATATAATGGACACAGTGAACTGTTGATTTTTTGAATGAGTGAATGTTATGCTGGTCAACCTTGAGCTGTTCAGAGATGCATAATAGCATGTGAAAAAAACATAACCATAGGCTTGAATGTAGGAGAAAAGAAGTAAGCTTTATATTAAATTCATTTTAAACTTATATTATCAGCTCTTTAAATATTAATGTTAGTTTTCTACTTGTCCATTAATTTTGCTAATATCAAACAAGCAGTTAATAGTTACCAGAGGCTTAAGAAAAATTGTGGGGGAAAATTTTAATCTGATAATTCTATTCCTTCTGGTTTTTTTTTTTATATAAATGAGTCATTTTCAAAAATTCAAGTGGCAAAACAAGTATTCTGAGAAAAGAAACGTCTAAGAACTGCCTTGTTTTAAAATATGAAATAGAATCACTGTTTTTAATATTTTTGACTTGTACAACTGAGTTAATATCTGAGAATATAAAACGTATTTTTTCATTAAAAAATTAAGCCTATCGAAGAAATGCGACATGTAATTGCAGATATTTTAACAACAAAGAATCAAGAAAAAGTCAAATATGGTAAGTTTTTAATTTTTTTCCAGTGAATTATGATTTTATTAAATTTCTCTGAATATTTTTCTTTTTTTAAACAAGTTTGTAGGATGTTTCTCTCCTCTTACATCTGTGGGTATACCTCTGAGATTCAGTGGCTTTATGTAGTGTAAGAACTTTTAGTTAGGATGTCTGGTTCAAAACTCAAATTTATCTTTGAGTGTCTATGAAAGTTACCTTACCTCTCTAGGCCTTAATTCCCTTTGTTAAAATGAGGCAGTTTGGGTAGCCCCAGTGGCGCAGCGGTTTAGCGCCACCTGCAGCCCGGGGCGTGATCAGCGGTTTAGCGCCGCCTGCAGACTGGGGCGTGATCCTGGAGACCCGGGATCGAGTCCCACGTCAGGCTCTCTGTATGATGCCTGCTTCTCCCTCTGCCTGTGTCTCTGCCTCTCTCTCTGTCTCTATGAATAAATAAATAAAATCTTAAAAAAATAAATAAATAAAAATAAAATGAGGCAGTTTGATTAGATGACCTCTAAAATTTTACCTATTAAATTCTGTCATCTCTTCTGTGCTCTAGAGAAGCTCATTAAAGAATTCTCTTTGCTAGGGATAGTAGATAGAGGGAAGAAGGTCACTTAGCTGTCAGGTATATGAAATGTAAAAATTTTCTAGATTCACGTATATCCTATAACTGAAACATCTCTTAGTGAAAATCTCTAATAGTCAGATATAAATGTCTTTTCAGCTTGCTGGATTTCTCAAGATGTCTCAGGTATTTCACCTAGCAGGTTTTATTTTGAACTCACTGTCCTTCCCTCATTGCTTCTCCATACCATCATCTCTTCTCCCAAAGAAAGAAAAGGAAAAAAAAGAAAATCCTCTGCCATTGAAGAGACCTAAGCAAGAAATGTTAGAAGAGATGCCTTTGTTCCGAATGCACATGCATTCATTTGTTAAGCCCTAAGATAGAAATAACTTACAAGTCAGGCTCTTTCTTCTCACTGCTTACCCCTCTACCACCTTGCATAGAGACAACCACAGCCTTACTGGCTTTTATTGTCTTTTCATCACAGATCATTCCTTTTCATTCTTTGCCATTCTTTATAGAGATCAAATCTGATTGTATCTCTATTTCTGCAGTGAAGATTTTTTTTAATCAAAATTCTCGCATGTAAAGTTCATTATAATTCAATCCAGCACTTTCTACCTATCTGAACTCATCATCTCCTCTCCACATTCCCACCTTGCTATTTACTGTAGATTCAAAGTATGCTGGCCTGTTAATGTTGTCTTAATAGGTCCATTTCCTTTTAAGCTTTATAACCAAGATTGTCTTCCTTGGTCTTGTCAAGTACTTGTTTCTTAAGAGCCAGCCTAAACGTGATTTGTGAAGCTTTCTCTAGCCCTCTCCCTGTCCCCCAAGCAAAGGTAGCTGTTACATTTTATGGGTTCCATAGCCTTTTGTTCTTAAGTCAACTAAATAGAATTTTTCTCATTTTAATTACTTTCAAGCATGTCTCTTCCATGGAATGTGAACAGGGATGATTTCATTCTTATATCTGTATCTATAATCCCAACCCATAGGTGGTAGTGAATATTTAATAATTTGTCAGCAGTATTGGCTTAGGAAAAGTAATGGTTAGGAGATGGCAGTTTGGTTCTTCTACTTTGAAAACCTGACCAACTATGAATAATGTCTTCTGATTTTGCTCTTTAAATTTGATCAACAGCTTAATCTGTTAATGTATTTCTATAGGAGAAAATGTTGAAGCTTGTATAACCACGGAATACATCCAGGATGTCAGCAGTGAAGATACAGGTATTAGTCTAGAGTCAGGAAAACCAGAAACAGAAAAGAAACCTAGAAATGTGGTATTTAAAGATGATGAAAAAGAGCAAGATGACAAAACAAAATATCTAACCAATGATGTTAAAACCCCCAGTGCAGAAACTGGAGGGAGTTGCTTAATTAAATATAATGTGTCTACTATACCATACCTACAAAGGTAAACTTTCAAAATGTATGTTGTTATTTGTTTTTATGTTTAGGAAGAATAAATGCGGTACCTAAACTTTAGCTTCCAATTAGAACTACTGTTAATAAAAAGGCTTTAAACAAATCAATACCACTGGGACACATCACCTCTTCTTTTTTTCTTTTGAGAGAGAGAAAGAGTGTACAAGTTGGGGACAAGAGGCAGAGAGAGAGAGAGAATCTTAAGCAGGCACCACACCCAGCACAGAGCCCTCTTACAGGCTCGATCTCACAACCCTGACATCATGACCTGAGCCGAAATTAAGAGTCAAATGCTTAACTGAGTGAGCCATCCAGGTACCCCTGGACACTTCACCTTTTAAAATACTGTATTTGCTTTGCTTTTTCCCTAAGTATTGCCATTTTGTAAAAGAAAACTTTGGCATCATTTTACTTTAATGTCTGTATGCTATTGGTAATAGTAGGTCTTGGAATTGAGCAATTAGCCAATTGTACAGATATCCAAGAGTCTACTGTAATGACAAATAGAGAAGCCAGGTCCTAACTGGTTCTTTTTTTTTTTTTATTTTAAGACAGGCAATCAACTTACAAGTTATAGTATGATAAATGATATAGGAGAATAAAGTGAAAATGTTAATGTTTTTTAATTATGGGAATGATTTTGTGTTTTTTAGTATAAAAAAGAAGATACAGTTTGACAATACACATTCTACATTTAAAGAGCTAAAGTTTCTAACACCAGTTAGACGTTCTCAACGTATTCAAGAGAAAACTTCTAAATTGCCAGATACGTTAAAAGACCATTATCCATGTGTGTCTTCACTGGAGCAGTTAACAGAGTTGGGAGGTGAAACTGATGCTTTTGTATGCCGTCCTAACACAGCCCTATGCCCGATGTACTCAGAGACTGGAAAAGCACAAGAGAAATAAAGCAACGATCAGTAATGGGACTTTTATTGTTCTGGGGTTTTTGTTTGCTTGTTGGGAAACAAACAATTGTTTGTTTGTTGCTTGTCTCTTAGAAGTTGGCCAAGTGGGATCCCTGGGTGACATGAAGGGATATGGCAACCCCCTACTTTTTCACTGATATTAATAACATTTTGGTGTTTTCTCCATCCATTTGCTTTCCCCCCTAAACCCAGTTTATGTATTCTATGTACAACTGGTATTCTGTTGTGTGTTTTTTTTTTACTTTATATCATATTCATACCACCACATATTTAAACTCTTCACAAATATGTTCCTCCAGAAAAAATAAGTGGGAAATACCAGAAAGGGAGCCAGAACATGGAAGGCTCCTAATTCTGGAAAAGGAACTAGGGGTGGTGGAAGGGGAAGAGGGCGGGGGGGTGGGGGTGACTGGGTGGCGGGCACTGAGGGGGGCACTTGACGGGATGAGCACTGGGTGTTGTTCTGTATGTTGTCAAATGGAGCACAATAAAAATAAATTTATTAACAGTGTATGTTCTCATTCATTTGGGGAATATAAATAATAGCGAAAGGGAATATAAGGGAAGGGAGAAGAAATATGCGGGAAATATCAGCAAGGGAGACAGAACATAAAGACTCCTAACTCTGGGAGACGAACTGGGGATGGTTGAAGGGGAGGGGGGCGGGGGGTGGGCCTGAGTGGGTGGCGGGCACTGACAGGGATACTTGATGGGATGAGCACTGGGAGTTATTCTGTATGTTGATAAATTGAACACCAATAAAAAATTAAAAAAAAAAAAGAAAAAAAAATAAAAAAGAAAAAAGAAAAAAAAGAAAAAAAGAAAATAAATAAGACATCATTGCAAAAAAAAATATTGTTCCTCTAATGATATATTTCCAATTTTCAGTATCATAAACAGTGTTGTGATTAACATACCTGTTGTGCATAAATAGGTCATTATTTTGTAACACATTCTTGGCATGAATTCTTAAAAGTAGAAACACCTAAAGGCTCGCTCATCTTACCTTCTGCGTGGTTGGTTTCTGAAAAGGGTATGATAATCCCTACTGAATTGGTTCTTTTAAGAGTAAAATTGAGTGAATTGGGGCTGGAAGGGTGGGTAGTGGGGGGGATGGGGTAACTGGGTGATGGAGGGCAGGTGATGTAATGAGCACAGTGTGTTATATAAGACTAATGAATCACTGACCTATACTTCTGAAACTAATACTGAATTTGAGTAAAAAATAAAATAAAATTGGAGTGAATTGGGGACAGAGTAGCTGTCCCAATAAAGGAACTTACTGGGACGATTGGGGGAATTTGAGTTTGGACAGATATTCAATAATATTGGATTAAGGTTAACTTTCTTGGATGTGACAATGGTATTATGTTTATGAGGAAGAATATCCTTGCTCTTAGGAGATCATCCTGACGCGTTTACGAGTGAAGTCTTGGGGGTCTGCAGTCTTTATTTAAAGAGGTTCAGATATATATATGGAAGAGGGCAACAGCTCACAGATGTGGCAAATGTTAACAATAGGGGACTCTAAGAGCACATGGACACTGACTTTTCTCTAGGTTTGAAATTTTAAAAAATCAAAAGTTGGGGGTAACAGTTGATTAAAGCCATTAATTAAAATGCAGAGATTGTCACATACTAAAAGTCTGGGGCATGACAGCTGGTTGTGAGGAAATGAGAATGCTTAGTATGGAGGAAGGTAGGTGTATGGGGCAAACCATAGAATCTTCTTACGATTTTTGAAGAACTATTTTGTGGAAGTATGAGTAGTTTTGTTCTCTGTGTTTGGGAATGTACAGGTAACACAGGGCATGGCAAGGGTTTCCAGAAGACACATCTTGGCTTATGATAATGAAGATCACTATCCCGTAGAGCCATCCAACAGGGATGAACTCTGTACCCTTAAGCATCCAGTAAGTATGGTGTGCAAAATGGAAAAGGCAGCTCCTTGTCATATCTGGCAAAGTCCTTAGTAGTGTGCCAGATTCCACTTGGCAGTTTGCTTCCCTGGGACGATGTAGGAGTGCAGAGCATTGACTCCGTCTCTGGCCTTCCATCTTGTTCTTCCCTCTGGCTCACAGATAACTACCTTGTGACCTCCCCACCGTGCCCCTGGCTCCAGAAAAGCTGGGAGTTAAGGTCTAGATAGTTTCAGAGAAGGGGTGGAGACTAGGGCCGAAAATAGCCACGTAGTGCCCTGGATTCCTCTGCCGGCTTTGCCCCCCTACTCATCCACCCTGTCGGTAATTACCCTCCATAAAAGTCTGAGTAAATGGTATGGAGTAGCTTGCTTCGTTTTCAGTCTCAGGATCTGTTACTGAGCCTCCTCCACCTTCTAAGAGATGAATGCATGCCTGTTTCCATGGGTGTCACTTTTGCCTTCGGCCCCTTTTGTAGCATATACTAAGGGAAATATATCAATTATTTAGTTTCTGTAGTTTTATATTTAGCTTGCCTACTTTTCCTTTCCTCCCTCCCTTCTTTTTTTCACTATTCTCAGTTTTTTTATGTTGGTAATATATATATATATAACATTAAATTCCCCATTTTAACCATTTTGAGGGGCATTAATTACTTTGCAATATTGTATAATCATCACTAGTTCCTATTTGCAAAACTTTTCCACTGTCCTAAAATTTAAACAATAGCTTCCAATCCACATCCTTCCCCTCCAGCCCCTAGTAACTTCTAATCCACTTTCTGTCTCTGTGAATATGCATATTCTAGATATTTCGTATAATTGGAATTACACAGTACTTTTCCCTTTGTGTCTGGCTTATTTCATGTGGCATATTTTTTTTAAGATTTATCCATGTTGTAGCATGTGTCAGAATTTTATTCCTTTCTTTGATTGGATAATTATTCCATTCTGTGTTTATACCTTGTTTTTTTAATTTTTAAAAAGATTTTATTTATTTATTCATGAGAGACACAGAGAGAGAGAGGCAGAGACACAGGCAGAGGGAGAAGCAGGCTCCATGCAGGGAGCCTGACCTGGGACTTGATCCCGCGCTCCAGGATCATGCACTGGGCTGAGGCGGCGCTAAACTGCTGAGCCACTGGGGCTTCCCTATACCTTGTTTTGTTTATCCATTCATCTATTGTTGGACATTTGGATTATTTTCACCTTTGGGCTGTTATGGAAAAAATTATCTTAATATTTATTTTTTCAAGATATTTTAAGAAATAATTTAGCAAAAAAGAGGTTAAATAACTTGCCTGTTTATTTAGCAGTTATTTATTACACAGAACATACTACTTATCCTTATTTGTAGCTTTGCATAGAAATAATTTCTGTCCTTTGGGCACAGATTAAAATTTGGCTCTAATCAAGCATTTTTTCATTTTTAAATTTTAATTGAAATATGGTTGACCTAGAGTATTATGTTAGTTTCAGGTGCATGATATAGTGATTCAAAACTTTTGTACATTACAGAACGCTCACTGTAACCATAGTTACCATCTATCACATACGATGTTATTCCGATATTGACTATCAGACTGTACTTTTCATCCTCAAGACTTATTTATTTTATACTTGGAAGTCTGTGCCTCTTAATCCACTCCACCTGTTTCGCCTATCCCCACGCACCCCCAGCAAGCGTCTTTACAGATGTGCTTGAGAGGTAGGAGAATAGGTGATGGAGAAAAAAACCTTCACCACCACCAGGTGAAAGGCACTTAACTGAAGCCATGTGCTATCTTCCTTGAATGTGCATGGTTTATAATGCCAGCTGTATCAATAGAACAACTTGGGAGACTACAAAATGGCAATGCCAGGGCCCATGTCACAGTAATTGAATTGAGATCCCTGGGATCCCTGGGTGGCTCAGCAGTTTAGTGCCTGCCTTTGGCCCAGGGTGTGATCCTAGAGTCCCGGGATCAAGTCCTGCATCGGGCTCCCGGCATGGAGCCTGCTTCTCTGTCTGCCTGTGTCTCTCTCCAATAAATAAAATGCCTCTCTCTGCCTCTCTCTCTCCAATAAATAAAATATTAAAAAAAAAAAGAAATCCCTGAGGGTGTCCTGAACACTAGTGTTTTTTAAAACAATCGATTCTAGGGGTGCCTGGGTGGCTCAGTTGGTTGAGCGCCTGAGTCTTGGTTTTAGCACTAGGTCATGATCTAAGAATCATGAGATCAAGCCCTTGTGTGGGGCTCCCAGCGCTCAGCTTGGAGTCTGCTTTTCTCCCTGCTCATGCCTGCTCTCAGTCTCTCAAATAACTGAATCTTTAAAACAGCTGATTCTAATGTACAGTCCAAGTAGAGAACCACTGTCATATACAGATAAGATTATTTTTAAAATTCAGTAACTTATTTATGATTATATTCTTTATTCCCCTGATTTTGTCTTTTTTGTGAACTTTTATATACATGTTCTTATTTTTTCTAGCAGGAATAAGAATTAAGGCATATAGTGTGCTGATATTTGGCAAACAATCTGTTCTCTCAACTACTTTGAGGCAAAAGCAGTACTCAAACCTTTAGGAAATGTAGAAACCTAATATAATGTTTGAAACGCCTGAGACAAGATTCAATCTTATTTTTCACCTGAATTTTTCCTTTGTTATATGTTGATTTTTTACCTTTTTCATATCTTCACTTGCATATTTTGTTAGTAGGGTAGTGTACTTCCAAGGCAGAATGCCAACATGTTCTTACATAAGTATTACCAAGGCTAACTAACATCTAATGTTAATTTCAATGTTTACTATACAGTGAAGATTTTTTTAAATGTTATCCTGGCATGTCATTTTGTATCCCATTCTATTGCTTGTCAAATTTTAATAGCTCCTTTGATGACGAGAAAGGTAAAAAGGATTTGGCAGTAGAAGTTTAAAGCTGGAACATTCTGGAGTGCATATCACAGGGGGAGCAGGCCTAGGGGCTTCTGGGGAGGAATGAAGCAAATGGTTGAAAAGCCTGTTAGTTCAATTGACTTCTTAAAAAGCTACATATGTGTTTTACTTTGATTTTTAAAATATGTGAAAAATGTGTATCTGCAAACACATTGATTACAGGTGTTAAAACTTTATCTATATGGGGAAGTTTTGCATTATTTACATTTACCTTCCTTCTGAACCTACTGTTAAGATTTCAAATAGTACCTGAAGGACTTCTCTGGGAAGAAAAATGACCAGGTAGCAGATACTCTTAGAAAATTAAATTAATTCATAAGAATTCAGTTGAGCTGGTCATTTCTTCAACTCTTGCCTTGTCTCTGCTCTTACAGTTCAGCTTTAGTTTTAGTTTCAGGCAAATAGCTGGAAAAGTCTTATTCTCAAAATATGTCAGGGGTCCATGAGCCCATTGCCGTCTCAGTACTCCTGTGAACTCCAGCATCTAATCAAGCAGATGTTTAAAAGAAATCCCTCACATCGCCCTTCTGCTATGACACTTCTCTCTAGAGGCTCTTTGGCTCGGCTTATCCGCAAGTGCTTACCTCCAGAGGTATGATAGATCAACTGTGAGCAGTTTTCAAGTATGGTCAAATGGTTTGTTATCTTTTAAACACAACATGAAGTACATGCTTGTAAAAATTCAAATATTGCAGGAAAGTACACATAAAAAAGAAAACCTTATGTTTCCTCCTCCTCTCCCTTACACAATGCTGTTCTCCAAGAATACTGACAGGGAGAGTTGGCATAACCTTTCTGATCTTTTTCTAGACATGTAGTAACGTCTATTTATGTGTCTAAATTGTAGGTATTTTCTAAATGGCACTTCTATTTTTCAACTATAAATAGGATTGTGGGGAAGAATGTTGACTAAATGACATTATGGCAGTGTCTAAAGAAACTTGTACTCAGCATCTTTAAATTCTCTACTTTAAATTTTCAGATCATCACAGAATATAGCGAGCAGGTATTAGAAGAAACCAAAAATTCTAAGCATAATATGCCAAGAAAAAAAGGTAAGAATTTTAGAAAGCTTACTTTTTGTTAAATTTTCTTTTAAAACGTAGTTTAGCCAAAAAGAAAACTATAATTTTCAAGTTGCTAGAATTTCAGAGATCTCCTGAGATTAAAATTTTCTTATTGCATATTTCAGACGTAATTCTGCACTGATTCTTATACATTTTGTTTTCCACAGATCAAAAAGCCTACTTTGGAGATTTTAATGATTGTCCTCTGTTTCATTATTGGTACCATGTTCCCTTTGGTCAGGTAGAAAGCTTCTGTGTCCTGGCCTAGGAATCTAACCACAAAAATGCAATGTTAATCTTCTAAGGAATTATCCCCATGTGCCCATAGAACCATCTGGTAAACAAAAGTTTAAAAAGTAGAGCCTTTTCAAGAGTTGAAACTGTCCACGTAATAGCTACACAAAACTTCCTTATATATTTAGTCAATCCTGAACAAATTTCAAATGTAATTTATTGTCTCTTTGGAAGTTGTCATCTTTTAATTTTTTCAAAGCTATTTTTGTTCCTTTTTTTTTTTTTAAGTAAACTCGATGCCCAACATGGGGCACGAACTTACGACCCTCAGAGCAAGATTTTTGTTGTATACTCTACCGACTGAGCCAGCCAGGCGCCCATAAGTTTGTTCCTTTTCCTTTGTCATCAGTGACTCAGACTTTCCATTTGAAGAGATCCACTGAAGATGGTAGATACAAGCAGAATAAGAGAGAAGACAAATAGAAATAGGTCATCCACTCACTGTAGGGACATGTTGCAAACCTCTGTTGTTTGGTGCCCATTATCTTAGCGTCACATACTCCACAAGAGATACTCAAAAACTGTACCATTTTCTGGAAGTTAAATTTTAAATGTTGTTTTTGTAGGAATGTATATCCTTCTTAGTAACGCAAACCGTTCGGTCTTATAATTCAGCCTTTTCTCCATTCCTCAGAGGGTAGCCATTACCTTTGTTTCAACAGTTTGCTTTCGTGTTAATTTTACCTTAGATACCATTTTGTAGCTTTTGTCTATATGCCAGGTACTGCGAAATTAGTTTTAAAATGTTTGGCAATAACAACAACAACAAAAAGTCTGAGAAAAGTTTCCAAATGGTGTAGCTGAGTATAGTTTTACCATTTCTAAAAAGAGGAATAAACCAGTGGAGAAGTGCCACCATGTCAGACCATGAGTCAGGTAGCATCTCCACCTGGTCAGGAGACACTGCCACCGGAACAGTGAACGCTGTGTGAGGGCAGGGGCTACATCTAATTTACTCACTGTTGTATCCTCATCATAGACGTTCAGTAGCAAGTTTTTAAAGTGTTGAACGAATGAACATGGATGGCTGGGCTCTGCCAGGGAAAATCAGCCACCCTTAGAAGAGGGACCTGGTGCCTGAGTTCTCCCTGACTGCCACTGCTGGTGCCCACTGGGGGAATAAGCAGCTCCTTTCTTGTGAGGGACCCCTGTCCCATGGGCTGTGACAGCTGTCAGGAAGAGTGAATCGCAGTGTCTTACCTTTTCAGATGTTAATATTAGGAATAACACAGCAGAAATAGCCTCTGTTTAAATTACCAGGTGATTAAAGCTTGCTATCACTATTCAGGCTAATGCTTTGGCTCTCTGACTTTAAAAACCTTACTTGTCTTTCAAGCTTTATGCAGATCACATGAGGAACATAATAATGTGAGCCTTTGCATCCTTCTTCTTCCTACCTGCTCTTTTTAAGCAGACTCCAGCAGAATCAAGATAGCCTTGGAAAATGAGGCAACCACAACAGTAAGAGCTTTAGAATTACGTTTATGAAATGCCTTTCTACTGGGTACCATCCAGTGCTGTGAGATTTTTGGAAGACTGGGGACCGGGCCCAGTTTTTCGTCTTTTGGCATGTGAAGTAATTGGTGGCCGTTGTCTTGCACTGCCAGCTGAGCTGCTTTCCATCATCGATCACTTGGTTCACTTGCTTTGTTGCTTTGTTTTTTCATTTTTAATTATTGATGACGAGTGGTTTCAGTATAGATGTGAGAAAACTTTGCTCTGCTTTCAGTCATGAAAGTCTTTTGATTTATTTAGTTAGTAATGAGAGACACAGAGAGAGAGAGGCAGAACCATAGGCAGAGGGAGAGGCAGGCTCCCCACGAGAAGCCCAATGTGGGACTCCATCCCAGGACCCTGAGATCATGACCTGAGCCGAAGGCAGATGTTTAACTGACTGAAACACCCAGGCACCCACAGAATTTCCCATTCTAGCCATTTTTAAGCACATGATTCAGCAGTATTCATCACATTCACAGTGTTGGATAACCATCACCACTGTGTTTCTAGTACTTTCTCATCACCCTGTTACAGAAACTCTGCTATTATATAGTAACTGCCCATTCCTCCCCAACCTGCGTGACCACCCAAACTTCTGGTGACCTCCATTCCACCTTGTCCTGATAAACGTGCCTATTCCAGATATTTCATAGGAATGGAATCATGCTATAGTTGTACTTTTGTGTCTGGCTTCTTTTGCTTAGCGTAGGTTTTTGTTTTGTTTTGCTTTTGCTTAGCATAGTATTTTTAAGATTCATCCATGGCATAGCCTATATCAGAATATTTTCCTTTTTATGGCTAAAGAATATTTAGATCTGTATTTTGATCTTGACATTTTTCTGTTCAGGAACTTTTATTTATTTATTTTTAATTTTTTTAATTTTCTGATTTTTTAAAAGATTTTATTTATTTATTCATGAGAGACACAGAAAGAGAGAGAGAGAGGCAGAGACACAGGCAGAGGGAGAAGCAGGCTCCATCCAAGGAGCCCGACGTGGGACTCAATCCCGGGTCTCCAGGATCAGGCCCTGGTTGAAGGCAGCGCTAAACCGCTGAGCCACCCAGGCTGCCCTGTTCAGGAACTTTTAGTGCCTCTTGATGATCTGACAAGCCAAGCTGAAAAGTTTTCAGCCTGGTGTTCAAGGTCCTGTGTGTCTTGCTTTGCCCTGGGTGGCTGTGAGCGATTTGACACAGTACTGCTGTGGCGAAGTCCTGAATAGGAATAGTGGATCTACTATCTAGTGTTGCCATACCCAACTCATAAATCGTGCCCTGCTCATGATTTGTTTTTCTTTCTTCAACATTCTAATCAACCTTTTTAATTCCAAAAAGAAAAAATGTTGTCCCAACAACAAATCATTCTATTTATGGAATGTGCTAGTAATTAAACTTGTCAGATTTTTTAGAATAGAGATTTGGCTGTAAATAAATAACAGCATCCCACCATTATGTCGCTACAAATCGAATAGATCCTGCCCACCTCTGCCCCTGTAGTGTTTTTTTTTATTTGTGTGGGAATATCTATTTTTCCCCCAGCTTTATTGAGGCATGATATAAATGCAATAAAATTTACCCACTGGTGTAGAGTTTGATGAATTTTTGACATTTTATACAGTTATATAACCACCACCACAATCAAGATTTAGAAATCCCAGGCCCCTAAAAAGTTTCCTCAGGGCCCTTTGTAGACAATGTTGACTTCTGTCCCAGGCGGCCACCACTGTCATTTTAATACCACCTACAGCGGACACATCCATGTGTTCTTGAAAAATTAAGAGGGCGAAATGTAAGCAGAACAAAGAGCCAGAAAGTAGGTCAAGTAATGGAAGAGCTGAGGTAGGAAGAAGGTCCCAGGCAAGCCAACAAGATGTGATGGCACAAGGGCAGAGCCGAGTGGCACGGAGGCAGGAGGGTGTTGAGGCTGCTGTCTGTAGGGCAGTGACTGTCAGCAGGGATGGAACATGCGAATCTCTTCAGGGCTTTTAAAAACCACTCATCACCACTACTGGCCAAGATGCTCACTTCTTTGGCTATTGGGAGCCCTTAGCTCTGGGAGAGAAGTTTGAGAACCATTGTATAGAAATAAAAACAAAGTCCCAGCTACAGCCTACTGTTTATTTCTTCATTCAAGAAAACATTGAGAACCTATATGCTGGAAACTGTCTAGGCATAGGAGAGGTATTTCTTCTCAAAAGACATGCAGATTTAGTGGTGTCTAGACAGTATGTTACTATATTTCATGAAATTAGGAGCTTAGATAAATTTGAAAAAATACCAAATTCAGTGGGAACATTTTAAATATTTTATTTCTTTATTTTTAGAGAGAAGAAGAGGATGGGAGGAGTGGCAGAGGGAGAGGGAGACAGAGAGAGAGAGAGAGAGAGAGAGAGAGAGAGAGAGAGAATCTTAGGCAGAATTGTGAAGCCCTACGTGGGGCTCGAACTCATGACTCCGAGATCATGGCCTGAGCCGAAATCAAGAGAGAAGATGCTCAACTGACTGAGCCACTCAGGTGAAATGGGAACACTGTGACCATATATAGCAGCTTTTTCATTTTAAGATTTTATTTATTTATTCATGAGAGACACAGAGAGGCAGAGACACAGGCAGAGAGAGAAGCAGGCTCCCTGTGGGGAGCCCAATGTGGAACTCGGTCCTGGAACCCCAGGATCATGCCCTGAGCCGAAGGCAGATGCTCAACCCCTGAGCCACTCGGGTTGCCCCCATGTATAGCAACTTTATAAAATATCTCATTTTGATATTCCAGCATGAAAAAATCAGTACAGCAAACCATATTGAAATTTTTCATTACTCATTGCTTCTATAAAGACCTCTCAAATACCTCTGTTATTTTATATATCCTCTTCACATTTGCAATGATCAATATTTATGACTAGAAATATAGGGGCACCTGGGTGGCTCAGCCTGTTAAACATCTGACTCTTGATTTCAGCTCAGATCATGATCTTGGGGTTGTGAGTCTGAGCTTGACATTGTGCACCATGCTGAGTATGGAACCTGCTTGGGATTCTCTCTCTCCCTCTCCCTCTGTCCCTCACTCTCACTCTCGCTCTCTCACTCTCTCTTTAAGAAAACTATAATGATTAGAAATATATATGGCTTTAATATACATTAATATACACACACATATATGTTATGTATATGGTTTTTAACTTACCCATAAATGTATATGATGTGTATGGCTTCAACATACAGTTATGTATGGGGTTCTTTGGTTATTTATTAATATTGGTTTTTAAATTCATGAATTTTTATTTAAAATTAAGACAGCTGACTTTGCAAATTTTACCTTGTTTGTAGCAATTCAAGCATTATTTAATCTGTATTTTTAATCTCTTTTAAAGCCAGGGGAAGAAAAAGGTAGAAAGTACAGCCACACTGACTTAGAAAACATTAATACATTATCAGTTGAAAGTGTACTCAGGACAGTAAACAAAGAGAAAGGGGAGTCATTTGAATTCTAATTGTTGTATTAGTGAGGAATTGGGGAATATGAAAGTAATACTGATTTTCATTCTACTAGGTCATAGGTGTCATAAAAAGTGGACAGGCAGATTTTTGTTTGCTTATCCAGTCATTTATTTAATGGTGCAAGAATACTTTATTACTCAAAAAGAAGAGAATAGTGTTTATTAATAAGTGCCTTTAGTATTTGCTGTACTATCTGCCATAGAAACCATATATAGAAATATACAACCCCTTGAGGGCTTCATTCTTGTTCATTGTATAATATATAAATATATATGTATTTTTTAAAATTCACTTTAATGATTAGTTTTATCTTTTCATTTGGAGTTTTTTTTTTTCATTCCCTTTACTGTTTAGACTTAAAATATATTGTGAGTGGATATGAGTTTGGAAGACAAAAGAAAGACATCTTTCTATGTAGTTGAGTATATGTGTGCATTTAGATGAATAAATAATATGCTTAGCAATACTTTTTACATTTTAAAATCAGATAATAAATCAGTTCATCTAAGCAAATCCAGTTCTCCCAAATCCTCTCAGGCGACAGTGGGAGAAAAATGTACCCAACTCAGCTCTGATGGCTTTGGAAAATGCAACCATACTATCCTCCAGCTTATCCTCCACAGCAGGGGATTATAGAGGTTAGTAGTCAGATTGAATACTGTTACTATGGAACATTTTCTTTAGGTGATTTTTTTTTTCTTAAGAGAGAGACAGAGGGAGCAAGTATGATTGTGGAGGAGGGGCAGAGGAGGAGAAATTTTAAGCAGGTTCCTGGCTACTGAGCCCAACATGGGGCTTGATCCCACAACCCTGAGAGCATGACCTGAGCCAAAATAGTTACCTACTTCACCAAATGAGTCACCGGTTCCCCACCATAGAGCATTTTCTACTGGATGTTTAATGGGCTAGAGATTGTCTTTGTTGTTGGTTTTTTTTTCCTTTTTTTTTTTTAAATTTATTTTCAATTTGCCAACATATAGTATAACACCCAGTGCTCATCCCATCAGGTCCCCCCCTCAGTGCCCATCACCCAGTCACCCCATTCCTCCACCCATCTCCCCTTCCACTATCCCTTGTTTGTTTCCCAGAGTTAAGAGACTCATGTTTTGTCACTCTCTCTGATTCTTCCCACTCATTTTCCCTCCTTTCCCCTATAATCCCTTCACTATCTCTTATATTTTCTGTATGAGTGAAAACATATGACGATTGTCCTTCTCCAATTGACTTACTTCATTCAGCATAATACATACCCTCCAGTTCCAGGGATCCCTGGGTGGCGCAGCGGTTTAGCGCCTGCCTTTGGCCCAGGGCGCGAGCCTGGAGACCCGGGATAGAATCCCACATCGGGCTCCCGGTGCATGGAGCCTGCTTCTCCCTCTGCCTGTGTCTCTGCCTCTCTCTCTCTCTCTCTGTGACCATCAAAAATAAATAAAAATTAAAAAAAATACCCTCCAGTTCCATCCACGTCGAAGCAAATGGTGGGTATTTGTCATTTCTAGTGGCTGAGTAATATTCCATTGTATATACAGACCACATCTTCTTTATCCATTCATTTGTTGATGGACACCGAGGCGCCTTCCACAGTTGGGCTATCGTGGACATTGCTGCTGTGAAAACTGGGGTGCAGGTGTCCTGGCGTTTCACTGCATCTGTGTCTTTGGGGTAAATCCCCAGTAGTGCAATTGGAATTTTTAACTCTGAGGAACCTCCACACAGTTTTCCAGAGTGGCTGCACCAGTTCACATTCCCACCAACAGTGCAGGAGGGTCCCCCTTTCTCCACATCCTCTCCAACATTTGTTGTTTTCTGTCTTGTTAATTTTCACCATTCTCACTGGTGGGAGGTGGTATCTCATTGTGGTTTTGATTTCTATTTCCCTGATGGCAAGTGATGTGGAGCATTTTCTCATGTGTTTGTTGGCCATGTCTATGTCTTCCTCTCTGAAATTTCTGTTCATGTCTTTTGCCCATTTCATGATTGGATTGTTTGTTTCTTGGGTGTTGAGTTTAATATGTTCTTTATAGATCTTGGATACCAGATCTTTATCTGATATGTCATTTGCAAATATCTTCTCCCATTCTGTAGGCTGTCTTTTAGTTTTGTTGACTATTTCTTTTGCTGTGCAGAAGCTTTTTATCTTGATGAAGTCCCAATAGTTCATTTTTGCTTTTGTTTCCCTTGCCTTCATAGATGTATCTTGCAAGAAGTTGCTGTGGCCAAGTTCAAAAGGGCATTGCCTGTGTTACCCTCTAGGATTTTGATGGATTCTTGTTTCACATATAGATCTTTGAACCATTTTGAGTTTATCTTTGTGTCTGGTGTAGCAGAATGGTCCAGCTTCATTCTTCTGCACGTGGCTGTCCAATTTTCCCAGCACCACTTATCGAAGGGACTGTCCTTTTCCAGTGGATATTGTTTCCTGCTTTGTCGAATATTAGTTGACCCTAGAGTTGAGGGCCCATTCCTGGGTTCTCTATTCTGCTCCATTGATATATGTGTCTGTTTCTGTGTAAGTACCACACCGTCTTGATGATCAGAGCTTTGTGATACAGCTTAAAAACCAGCATTGTGATGCTCCAGTTCTGGTTTTCTTTTTAAGTATTCCCCTGGCTATTTGGGGTCTTTTCGGATTCCACACAAATCTTAGAGTTATTTGATTCAATTTGTAAAGAAAGTCCATAGGATTTTGATAAGGATTGCACTGAATGTGTAAATTGCCCTGGGTAGCAGAGGCATTTTCACAATATTTATTCTTCCAATCCATGAGCATGGAATGTTTTTCCATATCTTTGTGTCTTTCTCAATTTCTTTCAGAAGTGTTCTGTA
The DNA here is from genome assembly GCA_032313775.1 of Urocyon cinereoargenteus. Classification (NCBI taxonomy): domain Eukaryota; kingdom Metazoa; phylum Chordata; class Mammalia; order Carnivora; family Canidae; genus Urocyon; species Urocyon cinereoargenteus. The sequence continues at coordinate 19,007 of JAVLSZ010000349.1, forward strand.
GTTTTTAGGGTATAGATCCTTTACCTCTTTGGTTAGGTTTATTCCTAGAGATCTTATGCTTTTGGATGGAATTGTAAATAGGATTGACTCCTTAATTTCTCCTTCTTCAGTCTCATTGTTAGTGTATAGAAATGCCACTGACTTCTGTGCCTTGATTTTGTATCCTGCCACATTGCTGAATTGCTGTATGAGTTCTAGCAATCTTGGGGTGGAGTCTTTTGTGTTTTCTACATACAAGATCATGTCATCTGCGAAGAGGGAGAATTTGACTTCTTGGCCAATTTGAATGCCTTTGATTTCTTTTTTTTTAATAAATTAATTTTTTATTTGTGTTCAATTTACCAACATACAGAATAACACCCAGTGCTCATCCCGTCAAGTGTCCCCCTCAGTGCCCGTCACCCACTCACCCCCACGGCATGCCCTCCTCCCCTCCCACCACCCCTAGTTCACTTCCCAGAGTTAGGAATCTTTATGTTCTGTCTCCCTTTCTGATATTTTCCACACATTTCTTCTCCCTTCCCTTATATTCCCTTTCACAATTATTTATATTCCCCAAATGAATGAGAACATACACTGTCCTTCTCCAATTGATTTACTTCACTCAGTATAATACCCTCCAGTTCCATCCACGTCAGAGCAAATGGTGGGTATCTGTCGTTTCTAATGGCTGAGTAATAGTCCATTGTATACATAAATCACATCTTCTTTATCCATTCATCTTTCGATGGACACCGAGGCTCCTTCCACACTTTGGCTATTGTGGACATTGCTGCTAGAAATATCGGGGTGCAGGTGTCCCGGCGTTTCATTGCATCTGAATCTCTGGGGTAAATCCCCAACAGTGCAATTGCTGGGTCGTAGGGCAGGTCTATTTTTAACTATTTGAGGAACCTCCACAGAGTTTTCCAGAGTGGCTGCACCAGTTCACATTCCCACCAACAGTGCAAGAGGGTTCCCTTTTCTCCACATCCTCTCCAAGATTTGTGGTTTCCTGCCTTGTTAATTTTCCCCATTCTCACTGGTGTGAGGTGGGATCTCCTTGTGGTTTTGATTTGTATTTCCCTGATGGCCAGTGATGCAGAGCATTTTCTCATGTGCATGTTGGTCGTGTCTATGTCTTCCTCTGTGAGATTTCTCTTCATGTCTTTTGCCCATTTCATGATTGGATTGTTTGTTTCTTTGGTATTGAGTTTAAGAAGTTCTTTATAGATCTTGGAAACTAGCCCTTTATCTGATACGTCATTTGCAAATATCTTCTCCCATTCTATAGGTTGTCTTTTAGTTTTGTTGACTGTATCCTTTGCTGTGCAAAAGCTTCTTATCTTGATGAAGTCCCAATAGTTCATTTTTGCTTTTGTTTCTTTTGCCTTCGTGGATGTATCTTGCAAGAAGTTACTGTGGCCGAGTTCAAAAAGGGTGTTGCCTGTGTTCTCCTCTAGGATTTTGATGGAATCTTGTCTCACATTTAGATCTTTCATCCATTTTGAGTTTATCTTTATGTATGGTGGAAGAGAGTGGTCTAGTTTCATTCTTCTGCATGTGGATGTCCAATTTTCCCAGCACCATTTATTGAAGAGACTGTCTTTCTTCCAGTGGAGAGTCTTTCCTCCTTTATCGAATATTAGTTGACCATAAAGTTGAGGGTCCACTTCTGGATTCTCTATTCTGTTCCATTGATCTATGTGTCTGTTTTTGTGCCAGTACCACATTGTCTTGATGACCACAGCTTTGCAGTACAACCTGAAATCTGGCATTGTGATGCCCCCAGCTATGGTTTTCTTTTTTAAAATTCTCCTGGCTATTCGGGGTCTTTTCTGATTCCACACAAATCTTAAAATAATTTATTCCAACTCTCTGAAGAAAGTCCATGGTATTTTGATAGGGATTGCATTACACGTATAAATTGCCCTGGATAACATTGACATTTTCACCATATTCATTCTGTCAATCCATGAGCATGGAGTATTTTTCCATCTCTTTGTGTCTCTCTCAATTTCTTTCAGAAGTGTTCTATAGTTTTTAGGGTATAGATCCTTTACTTCTTTGGTTAGGTTTATTCCTAGGTATCTTATGCTTTTGGGTGGAATTGTAAATGGGATTGACTCCTTAATTTCTCCTTCTTCAGTCTCATTGTTAGTGTATAGAAATGCCACTGACTTCTGTGCCTTGATTTTGTATCCTGCCACATTGCCGAATTGCTGTATGAGTTCTACCAATCTTGGGGTGGAGTCTTTTGTGTTTTCTACATACAGGATCACGTCATCTGTGAAGAGGGAGAATTTGACTTCTTGGCCAATTTGAATGCCTTTGATTTCTTTTTGTTGCCTGATTGCTGATGCTAGGACTTCTAGTACTATGTTGAATAGCAGTGGTGAGAGTGGACATCCCTGTCGTGTTCCTAATCTTTGGGGAAAGACTCTCAGGTTTTCCTCATTGAGAATGATATTTACTGTGGGCTTTTCATAGATGGCTTTTAAGATACTGAGGAATGTTCTCTCTATCCCTACACTCTGACGAGTTTTGATCAGGAATCATTGTTGTATTTTGTCAAATGCTTTCTCTGCATCTATTGAGAGGATCATATGGTTCTTGTTCTTCTCTTGTTGATGTGATCTATCACATTGATTGTTTTATGAGAGTTGAACCAACTTTGCATACCGGGGATAAATCCCACTTGGTCATGGTGAATAATCATCTTAATGCTTAATGTACTGTTGAATCTTAGTGGCTAGTATCTTCAGAATTTTTGTATCTGTCTTCATCACGGATATTGGTCTATAATTCTCCTTTTTGGTGGGGTCTTTGTCTGGTTCTGGAATCCAGGTGATGCGAACCTCATAAAAACGAGTTTGGAAGTATTCCATCCCTTTCTATTTTTCACAACAGCTTTAGTAGAATAGGTATTGTTCCTTCTTTAAAGGTTTGATAGAATTCCCCTGGGAGGGCATCTGACCCTGGACTTCTGTGTCTTAGGAGGTTTTTGATGACTGCTGCAATTTCCTCCCTGGTTATTGGCCTGTTCAGTTCAGGTTTTCTATTTCTTCCTGTTCCAGGTTTGGTATTTTGTGGTTTTCCAGAAATTCATCCCTTTCTTCTAGATTGCCTAATTTATTGGCAATTTATTGGCTGCTCATAATACATTTTTAAAATTGCTTGTATTTCCTTGGTATTGGTTGTGATCTCTCCCCTTTCATTCATGATTTTATTAATTTGAGTCTTTACTCTTTTCTTTTTGATAAGGCTGGCTAATGGTTTATCTATCTTATTAATTCTTTCAAAGAACCAATTCCTGGTTTTGTTGATCTGTTCTACAGTTCTTCTGGTCTCTATTTCATTGAGTTCTGCTCGAATCTTTACTATCTCTCTTCTTCTGCTTGGTGTAGGTTTAATTTGCTCTTCTTTTCCAGTTCCTTTAGGTGTGAGGTTAGCTTCTGTATTTGAATTTTTTCCAGTTTTTTGAGGAATGCTTGTATTGCAATGTATTTCCTTCTTGGGACTTCATCAAGATAAAAAGCTTCTGCACAGCAAAAGAAACAGTGAACAAAACTAAAAGACAGCCTATAGAATGGGAGAAGATATTTACAAATGACATATCAGATAAAGATCTGGTATCCAAGATCTGTAAAGAACATATTAAACTCAACACCCAAGAAACAAACAATCCAATCATGAAATGGGCAAAAGACATGAACAGAAATTTCAGAGAGGAAGACATAGACATGGCCAACAAACACATGAGAAAATGCTCCACATCACTTGCCATCAGGGAAATAGAAATCAAAACCACAATGAGATACCACCTCCCACCAGTGAGAATGGTGAAAATTAACAAGACAGAAAACAACAAATGTTGGAGAGGATGTGGAGAAAGGGGAGCCCTCCTGCACTGTTGGTGGGAATGTGAACTGGTGCAGCCACTCTGGAAAACTGTGTGGAGGTTCCTCAAAGAGTTAAAAATTCCAATTGCACTACTGGGGATTTACCCCAAAGACACAGATGCAGTGAAACGCCAGGACACCTGCACCCCAGTTTTCACAGCAGCAATGTCCACGATAGCCCAACTGTGGAAGGCGCCTCGGTGTCCATCAACAAATGAATGGATAAAGAAGATGTGGTCTGTATATACAATGGAATATTACTCAGCCACTAGAAATGACAAATACCCACCATTTGCTTCGACGTGGATGGAACTGGAGGGTATTATGCTGAATGAAGTAAGTCAATTGGAGAAGGACAATCATCATATGGTTTCACTCATACAGAGAATATAAGAATTAGTGAAGGGATTATAGGGGAAAGGAGAGAAAATGAGTGGGAAAAATCAGAGAGTGTGACAAAACATGAGATGCTCCTAACTCTGGGAAACAAACAAGGGGTAGTGGAAGGGGAGGTGGGCGGGGAAACAGGGTGACTCTGTGATGGGCTTCCTGCTCACTGGGGAGCCTGCTTCTTCCTCTGACCCTCCCCCTCCTTGTGAGTGCTCTCTTTAATAAAAATTGTTTTTTAAAAAAGGAAATTATACAAAGATTTAGTGGCATAAAACACTTATCTCAGTTTCCTTGGGTCAGATATCCATGAAAGCTTAACTGGATCCTCTGGCTTAGGATCTCACAGGACTACAACGAAGGTTTTAGCTAGGCTATGGCCATCTCAAAGGTCAAACATAAAAGGATACTCTTCCAAATTCATTTATGTGGCTGCTGACAGGATTCAATATTTTGCAAGCTGTTGGACTGACAGCCTCAGTTCCTTGCTGGCTGTTGGCTGCCCTCATTTCTTTGCAGCAGGTATCCCCTTAAGGGAACATCATAGGCATTTATACTTGAGATCTATAGAAAGAAGGAAGCCATATATATTTATGGCCTATACTTACAACATAGCAACTTATTCCATCAAAACACCAAGCAAGAAGAGCCAGAGAGTGTAATGGTCTTTTTTCTTTTTTTAAGATTTTATTCATGAGAGACACAGAGACAGAGGCAGAGACATAGAGGGAGAAGCGGGCTCCCTACAGGGAGCCTGATGCAGGACTTGATCCCAGGACCCCAGGATCATGACCTAAGTCAAAGGCAGATGCTCAATCACTGAGCTACTCAGGTGTCCTGAGACACAGTCTTTTCAAACCTAATCCCTAAAGTAGTATGTTGCCACATTTACCATATACTATTTGCTAAAAGCAAGTCAGCAGGTGTAGACCACATCAAAGGGAGAGCATAATATAAAATCTGAGTGCCAGAAGTTGGGAGTCATCGGAAATCATTTTAGATACCACCTACCACACCTTAAAAATGTTTTTCTGGAAAAGTTACTGAAGAGCTATTCTTAGGTAAGTTTAATTTATAACAGATAAACACAGGGGAAGGGGGAAAAAAGAGAGGGAGGCAAATCATAAAAGACTCTTAAGTATAGAGAACAAACAGGGTTGATGGAGGGGAAGTGGGCAGGGGGTTGGCTAAATGGGTGATGGGCATACTATGTAACTGATGAATCATTAATTCTACACCTGAAACCAATATTACGCTATGTTTACTAACTGGAATTTAAATTAAAACTTTAAAACTTCCCTATCTATCTATCTATCTATCTATCATCTATCATTTATTGATCTATCAATAATTTATTAAAATAGAAGCTCTGGGACAGCCCTGGTTGCCTCAGGGGTTTAGCGCCACCTTCAGCCTGGGGTGTGATCCTGGAGACCTGGGATCGAGTCCCACATCTGGCTCCCTGCATGGAGCCTGCTTCTCTCTCTGCCTGTGTCTCTCTGCGTCTCTCATTCATGAATAAATTTAAAAAAAAAACTTAAAAAAATAGAAGCTCTGTATTTGAGCCCTTAAAAGACTAGTAATTTTTTGGAAGATTTTATTTATTATTTATTTATTTATTTATTTATTTATTTATTTATTTATTTTATTTGAGAGAGGAGAGAGAGAGTGTGTGAGCAGGGGGAAGGGCAGAGAATGAGGGAAAGAATCTCAAGCAGATTCCACACTGAGAGCAGAGCCTGATAGGGAGCTCAATCTCAGGACCCTGAGATCATGACCTGAACTGAAATCAGAGTCAGATGCTTAACCAATGTGCCACCTAGGTGCCCCAATATTGGTGAGCAATATTAAAGACATAAAGCTTTAGATCTAAGTATCTCAAATATGAATGCTTCTTTTCTGGTGTGAAACATGCACATTGAGATTTGGTCTATCCCTTTTTCAAAATGTAGCCGGAATTCCAGATGTGCCAAAATAGAATTTTGTTCATTAATCCAAATGTACCATGTTTATTAACCCTGACTTTCTTTGATGGTAACACAGTCTTGCCCTTCATTTGATCACTTCAGTTTTTAAAATGCTATTTTTCATTAATCAATTTAGGACTTAAAACCAAGTCTAACTAGTGGCTCTCAAACTTAAGCAGGCACAAAATGTTTCTAGGGATGTGTATTAGATTCCTGGGGATGCTGGCAAACCAGGCTGCTTCAAGCAGAAATGTATCCTTTTACAGTCCTGCAGGTTAGAAGTTTGCAATTGAAGTGTTGAAAGGGCCATGTTCTCTCTGTTCTAGAGAAAAATCTTTCCTTGCCTCTTCCCAGCTTCTGGAGGTTGCCAGTAATGCTTGGCTTTTAATTCTTTGGCTTATAGATGCATCACTCCAATCTCTACCTCTGTGTTCAGAGGTGCTTGTCCCTCTGTCTTCTGTGTCTCAACATAGCATTTTCCCCTGTGTCTCCTCTGTATCCAAAGTTCCCTTATCATACAAGGATGCCTATAATTGGATTAAGTTCTATCATAAACTAATAAGACCTCATCTACCTTCACTGGATTACCTCTGCAGAAGTCTTATTTTCAAGTAAGGTCACATTCACAGGTACCAGGAGTTAAGATTTCAACCATTTGGGGGACCATGACACACAACAGGCTGCTTGATAAAGATGCAGATTCCAACTGCACAGAAACCTCCCTATCCCTTGGAAATTCTGATTCTTTAGGTGTTGGGAAAGGTATAAATATCTGCCAGTTTAATAAGCCCTGCAGGTATGCTCTATGGAAGTGGTACACCGACCACATTTTGGCAAACTCTGCTCAAGCCAACCAGCTAGACCTTCCTACTAACTGTTGACAAGCAACAGGTGAAGCCTCCAGGCTTAGTGTTCTTGATTTTCTTAATGAGAACATTTAGAAGAGGGACAATGTGGCAAAATGAAGAGACACTGAGGTTACCATTAAAGGACCAAAGTCTGAATACTTGCTCCACACTACCCATATGGACTGTAACTCAGTCCCTCAACCTCTGATTCTTCAGCTACATCACTGAGCCTTTCTTCAAATTAAATGAAGTAACACTTGCAAAAGTATCTATCCAGTTCAAAGAGTGACAATAAAAATTTCTTCATGCAATTTAATCCAGTATTTCCTCTTCATTCACCATTTATCTAACAAAAATTTATGAAGTACATACCAATGCTAGGCATTGAGATTGGCACTCAGAATGCAACAGTGAACAATAAATATAGCCTATACTCCATATTCTGGAGGAACTATAACTTAAGGAAATGATCTAAAATATTCAAATAAATCATAAAACTCTTCATTACAACATTAACAAACAGAAAATAAACATCTAACAATAGAAAAAAATTATCTACTGAGTGAAACACCCTGCAGGCATGAAGACTATGCCATAATGTGGAAAAATGCATTTAATGTGAAATAAAAATTAAAGTACAAAGCTACATGTACACCGTGATTACAAATACATAAAAACAAAAATAATAGATTGTTGGTAAATTGAATTTAAGTATTTTTTAATAATATATTATGGGGAGAACAATGGACTGAGATCAACTGAAATGAAACAGTGGTAACATAATAAATGACTTTTTTTCTAAGACACACTGATGGAAGCACTAGTTTCTTCTTGTTTTTTTTTTTTAAAGATTTTATTTAATTTAGTCATGAGAGACACAGAGAGAGAGGCAAAGACATAGGCAGAGAGAGAAGCAGGCTCCATGCAGGGAGCCTGATATGGGATTGCATCCGGGACTCCAGGATCACGCCCTGGGCCGAAGGCAGGCACTAAACCACTGAGTCATCCAGGGATCCCCCTAGTTTCTTCTTTATAGGAGTTTGGTTTTTGCTTTAATCTTTCTAACAGAAGAATTGCTTTTGAAATCAGAAAAAAACATTTTTAAATTTATTGCATACAATCAGGTTACAGTGCATGGCAGTAAAACTACAAGTGTCAGGTAGATCCAGTGTCCTTCAGGTTTGCAAGGTTTTCCTTGAGGCATGCAGCCCAAATGAATCTCTTCCAAAACCAGATGCACTGGGCTTGTATCCAACACGCCCTCATGCTTCTTTATTCCTGCAGGGGCCCAGTAGTTTTCTGGTCTAACTAAAGCAGCACCTAATCTAACAAACATTCAGCTTAAGTCTGTAGGACTGAATCCATATATTTTAGGTGACTCCAAGATTCCTTTTCCTGATCACAACTGGCATTTTGGAGCACATCACACAATAACTAGAGTTTGAATTATTTTTCCTTGGTATATTACTTTCGGCTTCACTCACATGAACAGGTGGCTTTCTGTGTGCCCTGTGCTGTGTATTTAGTGATACAAACTTTTCACCAAGGACCCATTCACTCCTACTCCTCATCCATCCCTAACTCCAAGTTTTTAAGATGTTAACTTATAAAACTGCTTTTATTAAGTAACTAATCTCCATTTTTATTAAAGATAAAAACTAACTTCTGGTCAGAGCTTTAGACAAGTATGAAATAGTAAGATTCCAACTGTATGTTTAACCCTTGGGTTATCCTGCACAATGATTTTGGGAGGCAAAAGTATGAATTCCATTAGGATTTTTACAATATTAAAAACAACTGTTGTGTTCCCGTTACTTTGTCCTCAGAGGCCGAAGTATCCCAAATAGGAAAAATTTTGCCTGAAGACAAATCTCACTCAAGGCCTCATGATCCATGCAGAGAGGAGTTCAAGAGACCCCAATAAATTGTTTTCTAGTGGTAGTCACTTCAACCCCTGGTATATAATAAAAGGCCATTTTCTCATTGCTCATTCATTTGGTGTCTGAGAGAAAGATTCATGTTCCTTTTTACTGGAAAGAATCTATTGCATGAAGAGTAGGTCTGGGTAGGTACTTATTTTTATTAAAGTTGTTGTTTTGTCTTATTGGTTAAAGTGGAATTAAAACAGTAAACTTGGGCAGAGTGCCAGAGGCCCAGAGCAGGGCACCGAAGTGAGTTTATAATCAAGTATTGTAAAAGATATTCCCCAATGTGCTGCAACACTTTCTTCTTAATATGTTAACAGATTGAAGTTTTTTTTATATACAGTATTTTGCAACCAAGGTAATTATTATAAACATCATTGTCTTAGCAGAGTTTCTTCAGGAGTAGACTCTGAAAAGTATATTCCAAGGAAAACAGTTTGTGATATATAGGAAATATATAAGGAATAAAAGGGTGATATTTCAAAATAAAGAAAAAATGAGATGGGGGAGGAATCCAAAAAATAAACCATTGTTAAGACATCTACCACAGTAGGCAACTGAAGCTTACTTCCTCGAAGAAACTGAAAACACATTATCCTCATTTTTAATGTATAATGCATTCATTATGAAGATTTCTTTGTTATTTTCCTTTTTCTCTAAAAGCAAGGATTTCACAAAATGAATTAATTTGGGCTTCTGGTTTTGGGGCTACACTGAAAGATAGTATAGTTAAGAACTCGTGTCTGATGCATGTATTCCATACTGTGCTCAGATATGTAACAGCTGTGCACCTTGAGCAAGTTATTTAACTTCTCAGTGCTTCAATGCCCTCACCTATAACATGAGGGTCACAATTTTACCTATCGGATAAATGCTATAGTGAAATTTTCAGGAGTCTATATAAATAATCTAGAATAGTACCTGGCTCATACTGAGCCCTATATAAATGTCTGTTGAGGAAATAACAAGGATCATTTATTGGGCCTATTCTTTGTGCTATGGGCTGTTCTTGACCCTATAATTATGCAGATCAATAAGATATATGGCGGTCCTCTATGAACTCAATGGTTTAGTAAAAAGAGATTAAAATAGGCAGACAGGGATCCCTGGGTGGCACAGCAGTTTGGCGCCTGCCTTTGGCCCAGGGCGCGATCCTGGAGACCCGGGATCGAATCCCACGTTGGGCTCCTGGTGTATGGAGCCTGCTTCTCCCTCTGCCTGTGTCTCTGCCTCTCTCTCTCTCTCTCTCTCTCTCTCTCTCTCTCTCTCTCATAAATTTTAAAAAAATTAAAATAGGCAGACAAATTGTAGTTAAACAGATAACTGTATCATAAGGGAGTAAGGACCAAAGAGCACAGAACAAGGAACAATCAACTACTTGGGTGAAGCTGGGACAAGTTCACCCTTGGAGTCTGTGTTAGAAGGGAAGCAGGTAGTCAGGGCCCAGCAGAGGTGATGGAGGCTCTGGGAAGCCTGTACAAAGAAGAGGACCTATGACCTGGCATAGCGTACTGGAGGAATGGTAACAAATTAGTGTGGTTGAAATTTAGAGTGTTGTGCACAAAGAAGTATTAAGTTGGCACTAGAGTATAATCATCTCTGCTCACCAAATAGAGAATGATTTTTCTTCTATAATGAAAGAAGCCAGAGATCTTGTTTGTCTTTTTGCTGCAGAAGTGACATCTCAGAAAAAAAGAATTGTCATCAATGTGAAGAACTGGTTGGAATCAAGGAAGCAAAAAGTCTCCTGTGGCTACAGTCCAAGTCAGAGGTAACTAAGACTAGGGCAGTGGGGATAAAAAGCAAATGGCATGTTGAAGGAAACATTAAGAGTTGGTGGCAAATTGGATAGGTCTGAGCAGGGAAGAGGATGGGTTTGAGAAAGATACTATGATTTCTCCCTCTTGGAACTTAGCTGGCCACAACATGAACAGGCATAAGGATTACAGAAGACAATCATATTAGTGGGGAAAGGGGGAGGAGCCCATCACAAGATTAGATAATGGCAGGGTAGATCTGAGGAGCCTATAGGAAATTCAGACAAAGGTTTCTATTTGGTTATCTTTGGATTTGAAAGACATCAGTATGACATGATACTCTACATAGAAAACCCAAAAGCCTCCACCCCAAGATTGTTAGAACTCATACAGCAATTTGGTAGCGTGGCAGGATACAAAATCAACGCCCAGAAATCAATGGCATTTCTATACACTAACAATGAGACTGAAGAAAGAGAAATTAAGGAGTCAATCCCATTTACAATTGCACCCAAAAGCATAAGATACCTAGGAATAAACCTAACCAAAGAGGTAAAGGATCTATACCCTAAAAACTATAGAACACTTCTGAAAGAAATTGAGGAAGACACAAAGAGATGGAAAATATTCCATGCTCATGGATTGGCAGAATTAATATTGTGAAAATGTCAATGTTACCCAGGGCAATTTACACGTTCAATGCAATCCCTATCAAAATACCATGGACTTTCTTCAGAGAGTTAGAACAAATTATTTTAAGATTTGTGTGGAATCAAAAAAGACCCCGAATAGCCAGGGGAATTTTAAAAAAGAAAACCATATCTGGGGGCATCACAGTCTGGGGATAGGATAAAAAAGCACGCACCAATGTCAAATGACAACAATTAAATCAAATAAGGTAGAAATATTCCATCAACATGCCTGTTTACAGGCACAGATGCCCAATCTAAGTGAATCCAAATTTATTTTATTTTATTTTATTTTTCAAATTTATTTTAGATTTTAAAAATGTTAAATGTTTCTACAGAACGATCTGTTTCTTGGGGTCCCGATTCACAGACTCATTTTACACTTACAGCGTGTCACAAAAGAGAAAAAAGCAAAGTAATGTGAGCTTCTAGTTAAAAAAAAAAAATCCTAGCTCTAAAGTAAAAATGTCTGCAATGAGTTTTTACAGCAACCATATGAATCACACTGGGTTTAGAAATTTGGAATTTTTATAATACACTACTGTCTAATCTCTCTTAAATCTCCAGTTAATGCCACCAAATATAAGCCAAACCAGAACCCCTGACTACACACAAGCTCTTAGATTACATTCTTTAAACTGACAGCTTTCGGTGCTTTTTAACTCTTAAAATTAATGGCCTGTACTACTCTTTAAATATTTTACACTTTCATTTTCTGACTTTTACTCAACATGAGCTCTTACAGATAGATCTATAAGAATGTATATACACACATACGTTTTAAAGAAGGTGGTCGGTCTATTGTCAACAACTATAATATAATAACCATAGGTTTTAAAAAAAGTCTTTTTTTAAAGACTTTACAAGGAGGGCGGAGTAACGAAACCCTGGAGATCAGATTTGCCCTAAGAGGACTGCTCTGTCCCCAAACCCCCAACAGTGATGACAGCGACACCAACTCTTTAGTGAAACTCTTTTGTGAAAAAACAAACAAACAAACAAACAAACAAGAGCCGCTTCTAGGATCCCGCAGTCCTACTACACGGAAGACAATAAAGGGAGAGAAGCCGATCAGTCCGCTTCCAGGGAAGCACCCCCACCCCCGCTGACCCCGACGCCCCCCCCCCCGCACCCCGCCCGGCGCCCCCAAGGGAAGTGGGAAGGGGGGACGCTCGGCGAACTGGCGAACTGCCTTGTTTGGTCTCCAAAGGGCGCCTCCGCCGCCTCCGCCGCCCTCCCCAGCGCCTCCCGCGCCGCGGAGCCCTGGGCGCAGCCGGAGAGAGTGGAAGGAAGCGCGCGAGCCCGGGAGGGACTGCGGGGGCCAGAGGCGAGGGACGCCCGCCTGCTGCTGCCTCGGGGCTCCTCGCGCCCGCCCCGCCGAGGGCCGGGAGGGGGGCCGGGGCTAGGGGAGCGGCTGCGACCGGGCTGGAAATGGTGCTCCCGGAGGAGCTGCAGGGGAGGGGCTGCAACACGGTTCGGGGGTCGCTAAGATTGAGGGGCCCCGGAGGCTAGAGGGGGTCCCGGGGAAGCCTCTGAGCGCGGGTGTCTGTGAACAATCTTGCCCTCAGGCATCGCCGGGGCAGCGGGGGGGGGTAGGGAGGGGTCCGGCCTGTACCCTGTTGCATCTAACTTTGTGAGCGAGTTCGATCAACCCCACGCTTGGGCGTCTCCACTGTAGCGGCCACGGGGTCGAGGTCTCTATGCCCCAGCGGGACCCACGCCCTCCTTCCAAAGCAAAGGGCCTGGGAACAGAGCTCTTTAAGGGTGAAGGAAGGGGGGAGGTTCAGGAAGGGGGCGAGCTGAGCCCCAGGTCACTCAGCGCCCTGGCGCGTCCTCCGGGGGTCCCCTCCTTACCTGGTGGCTTTCCTGACAAAGTAAGAGAAGGTGAAGTCCCGGTGACCATCCAGCCACGCTTCCACGGAGTCCTGATCCCGCTGCAGCTGCGCCCCCCGGCGCCGGGGCTGGCCGGCTCCAGGACCCACGGGCGGCGACTCGGCAGCTGGCTCCCGCGGCTGTGCACCCCGGCTGGGGTCCCTCCCCCAAGGAGGAGAGCTCTGCCCCGAGACCCTCCCCCTCTGCTTGGCTCCAGGCCCCCGGGCTGTCGGCGGCGCTGCTCCGCCCCGAGCCTGCCGCTGGCCGCGCCTCGCCTCTCCCGGGCCTCACTGCTGGGTCCTCCCTGGGTCCGACGGAGACCCGGGCTCGCAGTCGCTCGGGGCCCAGATTCCCAGGCGGCGACGGAGGCAACTGGCGAACTTGCAGGAAGCTCAGTGGCCGCCGCTGGGGTGTGCTGGGCGCTGCAAGGGCTGCAGGGGGCCGCGCAGAGGTGACGGGGGGCGGGGGGCTCGCGGAGAGCCTCACTTAAGAGAGGGACAGTCGCGATGAGTGCGCACACCCCCAGGTCCTGAAAGCCGGAGCGAGGGGCAGTTTCCATCAAAAATCAGAAGTGCCGCTACCCTGGGCACTTTGAACCACGCTGTCCTTGCCCTGGGCTTGGGTCTGGAAGGAGCGCGATCCACCTGCCTCCGAGCCCAGCCAGCCCGGGGGTGGGCCACAGATCTGTGGGTCCTGGTGGGTGACCTCCAGCAGAGGCATTCCCCTGTAGTATGTCCATGATAAGGACGATGCTAATTATGAATCAGGCATCTCTGCACCAAACACTCCCTTTGCGTGACTGCAAACAGGATGTTCTGGGAAAAGGAGAAGGTAAACTGAAATAATCGTGATGGTTCGGGGATGAAGTCAGGAAACAAGGGCACCTCTGCGCAATCAGGTTAACTTGAGAGCAGAGGCACTAGCCGGAGGCAGTGCAGAGCAGGCCGGTTAGCCCGGGTTTAAATTAATTCGTCATCTATATTTAAGTGGGATTAACACACTTTTAAAATTACTATGTCATCTGACATATCTCAATCATTTATCAAGATGAGATATTGTTTCCTTTGTTTCTTCTGACCTAAGATGTGGTGAGTAAACAACAAATTTCCGACCTAATTTCCGATGGAACCTGTCTCAGGGAACAAAATATTTTGGGAAGAAAATGATGAAGTCTAGATGTGGGTAAACCAACTATCTCCTCTGGAGAGGGAAGACAGTCACATTTGGCAGGGAACACCCAGTCGACTGATAGATCAGGCAATTGACAAAGCAGGAAAAGTGCATCTGGTGCATTATTAAGTATCAAGATGATGAACATAGGTCAGAATTAAGCTTGTCCTTAACAGCTCATCGACTTGAGTAATAATAACAATGACTTTATCAAAGCACCCTCCTAACTTTTTTCTCATTGTCCTCGCAAAGAAATTTAACAATGTCTATGTTGTCATTATCGGGAAAATATGTCAGCCTTCTCCTTCATTAAAGCCTTCCCTGTAGTCTTCACATTAAAATTTTTATGTTTTCCATTTTTAAAAATTATTTCAGTTGCTCTTTGGAGACAAATCACTGTATAAATCCATACATACAAATAAATAAGTCAACCTATTACATGCTGTAAGACAGTTACTTCATTTATCTATCTCTGTACATAAGAGGCAAAAGAATTATTAGAGAAATTTCAGATGAATGCATATTTTGATGGATGGAAACACTAAAATGAATTATGTAATAGAAATAACATACACAGTATTCTGTAAAATCTGTATTATATCATCATATATCTTTGCATGAAGATTGAGTGATTGTATGTCTCACCTGTCAGATGAAAGAAGAGAGTGGAATGTACGAACTGATAATTAGAAATCATATTTTACAAGACTAGTATGTCCTAATTTATTAAAAGAGAGGGTAAGATCTGAGTTAAGGTTAAGTAATAAGGAATTAGAATTCCATATTCAATGGAAATAAAATGTGTAACTCTGATTAAATAAGAAACCAATATACATTAGAAAAAAATAGCTGACAGAGGGTGATTTTAATATGGCAATTAGTCCCTGACCAAATGGACAATAAAAAATTGGGTTCTGTGAATTTCACTGTATGTAAATTTCACATGAACTTTCAAGGAAAAGTTTTTTTAAAGATTTATTTATTTATTCATGAGAGAGAGAGGAGCAGAGACACAGGCAGAGGGAGGAGCAGGCTCCATGACGGGAGCCTGATGTGGAACTCGATCCCGGGTCTCCAGGATCATGCCCTGGGCAGAAGGCAGGCGCTAAACCACTGAGCCACCCAGGGATCCCCCAGGAAATTTTTTAAAAAAAGATTTTATTTACTTATTTGACACAGAGACAGAGCACAAATTGGGGGAGTGGTGAGCAGGGGGAGAGGGAGAAATAGGTTCCCCACTGAGCAGAGAGCCTGATGGGCTCCATCCCATGGTCTTGGGATCATGACCTGAGCCAAAGGCAGATGCTTAACCAACTGAGCCACACAGGGAAAAGTTTTTGATCTATACCACAAATCAAGCATTGGACAGCAGACACATTAGAGTTGTGGACCTCACATTTCTGAACAATTTAGTAAGCCCACAAATCCATAGTTATTAATATTATTTTTGCCATTATCGTTGATATTGCTTAGTTGAAATTCCATTATAACTGCACCTTCTGTAGTCAAGTAATTTATTTGTCTGGAACAATGCCAGTCTAGTGAAGCATGTGATGCATATTAAGATCTGCTTCTCTGATTATCCCTAGTCCTCATACAGTGAGAGCAGGTGTTGGGAAGAGTACAGTTTTCCTCGCTCTAGAGTCTCTATTTTCACCAAGATTCAAGAGAGCTGTTAAGAGAAATGCATTTGTCTAGACAGAGAGGGAAAACTATTCTCTATCATTTCCATTTCTAACTTCTCTTCTTCTTTTGATTAAAAACAAAACAAGAGGGAGAGTTTGACTTCTTCTTTTCCAATTTGAATGCCTTTAATGTCTTTTTGTTGTCTGATCGCTGAGGCTAGGACTTCCAATACTATGTTAAATAGCAGTGGTGAGAGTGGACATCCCTGTCTTGTTCCTGATCTTAGGGGAAAGGCTCCCAGTGCTTCCCCATCGAGAATGATATTTGCTGTGGGCTTTTCGTAGATGGCATTTAAGGTGTCGAGGAAAGTTCCCTCTATCCCTATACACTGAAGAGTTTTGATCAGGAATGGATACTGTATTTTGTCAAATGCTTTTTCTGTATCTAATGAGAGGTTCATATGTTTCTTGGTTTTTCTCTTGCTGATAAGATGAATCACATTGATTGTTTTATGAGTGTTGAACCAGCCTTGTGTCCCGGGGATAAATCCTACTTGGTCATGGTGAATAATTTTCTTAATGTGCTGTTGGATCCTATTGGCTGGTATCTTGTTGAGAATTTTTGCATCTATTTTCATCAGGGATATTGGTCTGTAATTGTCCTTTTTGGTGGGGTCTTTGTCTGGTTTTGGAATTAAGGTGCTTCTGGCCATATAGAATGAATTTGGAAGTACTCCATCTCTTTCTATCTTTCCAAACAGCTTTAGTACAATAGGTATGATTTCTTCTATAAATGTTTCATAGAATTCCCCTGGGAAGCCATCTGGCCCTGGACTCTTGTGTCTTGGGGGGATTTTGATACTGCTTCAATTTCCTCCCTGGTTATTGGCCTGTTCAGGTATTCTATTTCTTCCTGTTCCAATTTTGGTATTTGTGGCTTTCCAGGAAAGTGTCCATTTCTTCTAGATTGCCTAATTTATTGGCATAGAGCTGTTCATAACATGATACTTTACATAGAAAACCCAAAAGCCTCCACCCCAAGATTGCTAGAACTCATACACTAATTTGGTAGCATGGCAGGATACAAAATCAATGTCCAGAAATCAATGGCATTTCTATACACTAACAATGAGACTGAAGAAAGAGAAATTAAGCAGTCAATCCCATTTACAATTGCACCCAAAAGCATAAGATACCTAGGAATAAACCTAACCAAAGAGGTAAAGGATCTATACCCCCCAAACTACAGAACACTTCTGAAATAAATTGAGGAAGACACAAAGAGATGGAAAAATATTCCATGCTCATGGATTGGCAGAATTAATATTGTGAAAATGTCAATGTTACCCAGGGCAATTTACACGTTTAATGCAATCCCTATCAAAATACCATGGACTTTCTTCAGAGAGTTAGAACAAATTATGTTAAGATTTGTGTGGAATCAGAAAAGACCTCGAGTAGCCAGGGAAATTTTAAAAAAGAAAACCATATCTGGGGGCAACACAATGCCAGATTTCAGGTTCTACTACAAAGCTGTGGTCATCAAGACAGTGTGGTACCGGCACAAAAACAGTCACATAGACCAATGGAACAGAATATAGAACCCAGAAGTGGACCCTGAATTTTATGGTCAACTAATATTTGATAAAGGAGGAAAGACTATTCATTGGAAGAAAGACAGTCTCTTCAATAAATGGTGCTGGGAAAATTGGACATCCACATGCAGAAGAATGAAACTAGACCACTCTCTTGCACCATACACAAAGATAACCACAAAATGGATGAAAGATCTAGATGTGAGACAAGATTCCATCAAAATCCTAGAGGAGAACACAGGCAACACCCTTTTTGAACTTTGCCACAGTAACTTCTCTCAAGATATATCCACGAAGGCAAAAGAAACAAAAGCAAAAATGAACTATTGGGACTTCATCAGGATAAGAAGCTTTTGCACAGCAAAAAAGACAGTCAACAAAACTCAAAGACAACCTACAGAATGGGAGATGATATTTGCAAATGACTTATCAGATAATGGGCTAGCATCCAAGATCTATAAAGAACTTCTGAAACTCAACACCAAAGAAACAAACAATACAATCATGAAATGGACAAAAGACATGAACAGAAATCTCACAGAGGAAGACATAGACATGGCCAACACACACATGAGAAAATGCTCTGCGTCACTTGCCATCAGGGAAATACAAATCAAAACCACAATGAGATCCCACCTCACACCAGTGAGAATGGGCAAAATTAACAAGGCAGGAAACAACAAATGTTGTAGGGGAAGTGGAGAAAAGGGAATCCTCTTACCTGTTGGTGGGAATGTGAACTGGTGCAGCCACTCTGGAAAACTGTGTGGAGGTTCCTCAAAGAGTTAAAAATGCACCTGCCCTATGACCCAGCAATTGCACTGTTGGGGATTTACCCCAAAGATTCAGATGCAATGAAATGCCAGGACACCTGCACCCCAATGTTTCTAACAGCAATGTCCACAATAGCCAAACTGTGGAAGGAGCCTTGGTGTCCATGGAAAGATGAATGGATAAAGAAGATGTGGTTTTTGTATACAATGGAATATTATTCAGCCATTAGAAACAACAAATACCCACCATTTGCTTCAACGTGGATGGAACTGGAGGGTATTATGCTGATTGAAGTCAGTCACTTGAGAAGGACAAACATTGTATATTCTCATTCATTTGGGGAATATAAATAATAGTGAAAGGGAATATAAGGGAAGGGAGAAGAAATGTGTGGGAAATATCAGCAAGGGAGACAGAACATAAAGACTCCTAACTCTGGGAAATGAACTAGGGGTGGTGGAATGGGAGGAGGGCGGGGGGTGGGGGTGAGTGGGTGACAGGCACTGAGGGGGGCACTTGATGGGATGAGCGCTGGGTGTTATTCTGTATGTTGGTAAATTGAACACCAATAAAAAATTAATTTATTGAAAAAAAACTCCACCATTGTAGGAAAATTTTACTGATAGGTAAAAGAAGCCCCAGAAAATCCTCACAAATCTGAAATGGGGCCTTTTCATTTAAGTATAATGGACTTGGATGAAGATATGAATGCAAAGGGTGAAGCTTGAATATTCTTCTGTCTCACAACATTTATATCTTGCTATCCACAGCATATTCTTGTCTATGTATATGATACAGGTTAAGAGCAAGGACTTTGGAACAACGTCTGCATTTGAGTAAAAGCCCAGGGCCAATGGCTTCACAGGCCAATTCTATCAAACATTTAAAGAGTTAATACCTGTTCTTCTCAAACTGTTCCAAAAAAGAGAGGAAGAAAAGCTTCCAAGTTCATTTTATGAAGCCAGTATTACCCTACTACCAAAACCAGATGAAGACACAACCAAAAAAAAGAAAGAAAGAAAGAAAAAAAGAAAGAAAGAAAGAAAGAAAGAAAGAAAGAAAGAAAGAAAGAAAAGAAAAGAAAAAGAAAGAAAGAATGAATGAAAGAAAAAGAAGGAAAGAAAAGAAAGAAAGAAAAGAAAGAAATAGTAAAAGAAAGAGAACTACAGGCCATAGGAGAATACTGGGGTAGGGCGTGAAGTGTTAGCAAGCTCAATGGAGAGTACTCATGCTGAATCCTGCAGTTGTCCAGATATACAGGCTGAGGGGTAGGGGAGTGCAGTTGCATCCATCATTTCTTTTGTTCTTGGAGAAGTCTCCTGAAGATCCCTACACCCCCACACAAGTTGCGATATCAGGAAATCAATCTCCTCCGTGTGTTTCATTTTATCTCCTTTTTTCTTTGTAATAATAAATTTATTTTTTATTGGTGTTCAATTTGCCAACATACATAACACCCCGTGCTCATCCCATCAATGCCCCCCTCAGTGCCCATCACCCAGTCACCCCCACCCCCCGCCCTCCTCCCCTTCCACCACCCCTAGTTCATTTCCCAGAGGTAGGATTCTTCCATGTTCTGTCTCCCTTTCTGATATTTCTTACCCATTTCTTCTCCCTTCCCCTCTATTCCCTCTCACTATTATTTATATTCCCCAAATGAATGAGACCATATAATGTTTGTCCTCGGTGTGTTTCAAACTGCTGCTCCATGGGATGCCTGGGTGGTTCAGTGGTTGAGCATCTGCATTTGACTCAGGGAGTGATCCCAGAGTCCTGGACTAGGCCCCACATGGGGTTCCCCACAGGGAGCCTGCTTCTCTTTCTGCCTATGTCTCTGCCTCTCTATGTGTGTCTCTCATGAATAAATAAATAAAATCTTAAAAAAATAAAAGCTGCTGCTTTTGTGCTATATTTTGAGTCCATTTCTTGAGGCATTATTAGAATTCCTGGTACAGTCCTTTTCATGAGGCTGTGAAACTGCCCTACCTTATTATAAAAAACAGTGTTTGGCCTCTGCCTCATGTCAGAGCTTTTGGGCAATCAGGAAAGGAAATCAGTATTACCTGTTGAGGATAAGGATGAACTACTATGGTTAATTGTATCAGTAACCAACAACATCAGAATGGAAGAAAGTAAAACCCTATTTTTGGATATGATATACAAATGTTATATAAGGATTATATCAGTTTTCCTTTAGGGTAGTAACATGTGTGTGATATATGAGTACTTTTCTATAAAGTATATGATCTCAGAAATATATTTAGATTAATAACATTTTTTTTACCAGAATGTAACAACCAATAAAGTTGAAACTTGTCTGATTTCTTAATTCTTCTCTCGTAGCATTTGTGATAGCACTGAGCTAATAATGAAATAGAATACACACACGAAAAAGATTATTTCTAGTAGTATTTCCTACTGTTACTGTTTGTAAGGTAAGAAAAAAAAGAAACCAAAATAGTTTAAAAAGCAATGTGTGTGTGTGTATATATAAATATATAAATATAATCTGAAAACCCTAAGTGTTGGTAAGATATGGAACAACTGGAACTCTCATACACTGTTGCTTGGAATGGAAATTGATAAAACTACTTTGAAACACTTTTAAAACTTTAATAGAATCATAAATGGGAAAATACATCTAAACCACAAAAAGCCTTAATATTGTACTTAAGAACTTTTAATAATTCTCAAAACCATTACTCTAGGATGACCTGAAATTTTCTTCACATTTTTCTGAGCTGAAATTTCTTTGTTTACAATAACAAACATGTACTAAACAATGACAAATTGTCTAGTGTGCTAGAAAGTCACAATTATGAAGAAGACCTGTTTTTTGCCATAAAGGGACTTATAGATAACTTTGGGTGACAGACCTGAAATTATTAATAGAGCAGACCATAAAAATACTAGATGGTTTTACAAAGTGATATAATGAAAGATAAACAGAAAGTAAAAAATTGCTTCTGCTCAAAGAGGTAGAGATAGAAAGTACATAGGGAATACTTGCCAGAGGTGGTGGTATTTAAATCAGGTTCTGCAAGATAAATAGAAGTTTTCCTTGCAAACTTACTTGAGGGGAGAGATAGCATCAAAAAAAGATGAAGCCATAGGAAAGTGTGTGGTATGTTGGAAGGATAATTGTAATAGTCAAAGAAAAATTTCAGGAAGTATAGAGGGACTAAATTTCTCAAGATATACATTACAAAAAGAAGTAAAACAGCTATTGTGACTTCCCAGTACAAATTCCTGAAAATCTGGCTAATATATCATGTCACTGCCTAAAATTCTAGAGTATATATATATATATATATATATATATATATTAATAACTAATATCACAAGAATATTGAATATTTTAAGAAACTCTTGTTCTTTTAATTCAAAAGATTTAGGTCATTTTAATGAGATCATAATTTTGGTGAAGGTAAAATGAAATCTGAAATGCTATGTATGTGCATGTTTTATATGCCCCATTACATTTGAGAAATTCACTGAATAAGAGTGTTTTTTTTACTGATATTTTTTAGAGGCAGTTAACCCTACCTGTTGGCTCTTGAAACAAGTAGATGAGTTTTTTATAGTGAAAAAAAATGTACTAAGACATACAGAAGCTTAATATATTAGTGACCAGTTTAATGTCCTTAAAAGTTTTAAAATTTCAGTTTTAAAGTTGGATTCTTTCATATATATGTAACAGACACTCACTCAGGATTGCTTAAGCCCCAAGAGGGAATTTACAATAAGGGGACTCTGGTATGTTGAGAATCTAAGGGGATTTGAACAATCCAGCCCCAGGTTTTTACCACTAAAAACCAAGTTAAAGAGAAGAGTTCTGTGGTTTCTCAGGACTAGTTG
Organism: Urocyon cinereoargenteus; assembly: GCA_032313775.1. Classification (NCBI taxonomy): domain Eukaryota; kingdom Metazoa; phylum Chordata; class Mammalia; order Carnivora; family Canidae; genus Urocyon; species Urocyon cinereoargenteus. The sequence goes on from JAVLSZ010000349.1 coordinate 41,355, forward strand.
ATTCTCCAAAAGCCAAATGGCTACAGCCACTGGGGGCCTGTTACACACTCAGCACACACAACTGAAACTATAAGATTTCAGGAAGGATTCTTCCTCCAGATAGATATTCTGAAGGATTAAACATTTTGTTCTGTACACAGGCCAATAAGTCTGGGGATCTTACATGCTCTATCTCCCTAAACTTACATGTTGTCTTTATTGTAGCACTTATCTATAACATAAAAGTATGCAAAAATAGCACAGGCTGAGTTCAAACACTTTCTTTATGTTTCATTTGGTCAAATGTCTAACATGCGGTTTATCAAAAACAAAATGTGGAAGCTTCCAGGGAGCCGCAGTTAGTGGCTATTAAAAGATTAGGGCAAGCATTGTATTAAATGTTAACTCTTAGCCAGCTAAAGAAGAGAGTGGCAAATGAGAAGAACATTCCAGACTGATTCTACAGAGGGTATGTGAAAGTCACCTCTCTGGAGTAATCACAAAATCCCTGTTTGAATTTTAAAGATTTATTTATTTATTTATTTATGAGAGAGAGAGAGAGAGAGAGAGGCAGAGACACAGGCAAAGGGAGAAGCAGGCTCCATGCAGGGAGCCCAATGTAGGACTTGATCCCGGGTCTTCAGGACCACAACCTGGGCCAAAGCCAGCACTAAACCACTGAGCCACCTGGGCTGCCCACCTGTACTCTTATCTAATTAATACTTTCCTTAAGTAAGTTTAAGGCTTTTATCTAAAATTTTATTTATGATGGAACTATGTAACTATTGCAAATCAGAAACCGGAACTAATTGCCTTAAGTTGTAGAAAATTTATACACTGCAAACAAAGTGTGGGTTTATATTCTTCCCTGCCCTTAAGTGAAATAAGGAGACAGAGAGAGAGAAGAAGAGAGTAGCAATTACTGCGGGAGCAATAAATACAAACTGGCACCAGTTTGAGACTTTATCCTTGATGTAATAAAGTTATTTACAAAGAAGTTTTAAAGGGAATAATTTTTTTATGGTCTGATGCTGTTGTTACTTAATGCCACTTTGTTTAGTACCCATAATCATCTTGTTTATAGCCAAGACCTACTTTGGGAACATTTCTTGTAACATGGTCCCCAAAGAGAACATACAGCTCACCTAAATTCCTAATTGTTTGATTTTTCAGAAGTTACTTAATTCCTTTAAGCCTTGATTCCTCATTGTGAAAAAGGGCTAATATATTTACATTTCAAGATCACTTTGAGAATTAAATGAGGTAATGTCCACAATGTGTCTAGTCCTGTGCCTGGAGTTTATTAAAATACATGAATACCTTGGGCACCCAGGTGGGCTAAGTGTCAATTGGTTAAGTGTCCTACTCTTGATTTTGGCTCAGGTCATGATCTCAGGGTCATGAGATGGAGCCCCATATTGGCTCCATGCTGAGCGTGGATTTTCTCTCTCCCCCTCTCTGCCCATCCCCCACCCCACCCATGCATAAGCTTTCTCTCTTTCTCTAAAACAAACAAACAAAAAAAAAAAACAAAACTATGTGCCAAGCACACCTCTTTGGGGTTCAGGCTCTAGAAGAACACGTGACAGAAAATGGCTCTGCTTTCATGGAACTTACAGTCTGATGAGATAAAAATCAACCATAAACTCAACAAAAGAGCAATTCATTCCAGGCAATATCGATAAAAGCTCTATAGTAAATAAAATGATGCACCATGAAAGAAAGTGACTGGTGTTCATAGAATGCTAATTTTCTTCCTGATTTTCAACTGTATGTGATTGGTATTCCATATATGGAGAAAGAGATAAAGGCTATTGAGAATATGCTTGTCAAATGAGATAGGCAAATGGCAAAAGATAGAGAATGAGTAAGAACTGCAGTTTAAAACATAAATATGTGGCCCAAATTTTAAATGTCTGTACTGATCTAAGATGTGCCTTCTTAAATGGTATTCTTTTTTTTTTATTAAATTGCTTTCTATAGAAGATATGATCCTCTAGAAACACAGAACATTTCATTGTTCGTTGTCATGGAAAGGAAATACAGTTGGGGCTTTATCACTTACTTTTGTTGTGGTTGTGCTTAAAGAAAAAAAAACAACATAACCAACTTCAGAACTTACTGTATTATGTGTGATGAGTTTGATTTTAGTAAAACTAAGAACATTTTGTCACAAAATTCAGGCCCCTAACTACACTGAAGTCCACAAATTCTGAGTTGGGCTGGGCTCGGAAGTCAGCGTGCTGATGAGGACAGAATGGGAATAATTAGGATTTGTTTCTGAAACAAAGGATGGATTTATAGAGAGAGAACCAGTTCTGAGATTTCTGAGACCTATTATCTGGCCCAAGAATAATAAATGAAGTCATTTGAGGCACTGCAGATTAACTTTAGAGGGCCAGGAAAAAAGTTTCCTGTTTTCAGATCCCTTTATCTCTTTGCCACTCTAGTCATTTGCAGTGACTTTGAATCCTGTTGCTCTTACTGGACTCTGTTAAACATCCTTCTGATGTCTAAATGGCTTAATTACTGGAATTAAGATTTTGAAGAATCAATTAAGAGTATCTTGTTGGAGACAGGATACCCAATTAGGAAGTACTGAGAAGGCAGCTACTCTGCTCCCAGCATCTTTCATCTCAGTCCTAATGGAATTCTGCTTTTCCCTCTCAAGTAACAGTAAGTCTTCTGATCTCTGTGAAAGAAGCAAAGATCAAGCCGATCCTCAGAATGAATCTCCTCCTTCCTCTACTTCTTCAAAGATCTAGTTAAGTGTGAGTTGTACTTATTTTTTTTAAATGTTTTCCAATGCAATTACCAGACACAAAAGAAAATTACTTCCTTTATTATCATAACGCAATACACCATTTCTTTTTTCTTCTAGTTTTTTTATGTTACATTTTAAATCAATGAGAGTCATGTAAATTTAACTTATTTCTCTGACAGTTCACAGTAAGAGACTTTCACGGTAATGCCACAAATAGTTGCTTTTTTTTTCTTGTGTAAGAACTCTTACCTCTAACACAAGTCGTTTGGGGCTGTTGGTTCATAATTACTTTGGCAACATAATGATTTTTATTTCCCAGAATAGCAATTGAGAATGTTTACCAGACTAGATGATGTAGAGGATAAAGCTGTGATCTACTTCTGACCCAGTATTTGCTATTTGTTTTCAGCAAGTGAAATCTGAATTCTGAATCCCCAGTTTCATATCTGTAGAACAATATTTGTCCATGGTGCTATTTGGAGGAAGAATCAAATGTGGAAATACATATGTGCTGTTTTTAAACTGCCAAGGCTGCTACGATTAAGTTTTATTATTACCACGGTGCTAGAAGAAAAACATGAAGGGGCTCATAAAGCATAGCAATAGTTAATCTCACGTTTTAGTGCTTACTTTATGCAGCTACTTGCATTCATGTAAATGCTTTCAAATGTCATTTCAAGAGTTTGAAATGCCCCTGAATGTTGTATCAGTTCTGCTCTAAAAAAATCCAGAAGATGACTACTGAGATTCCAAATGCAGAATGAAAGAGCAGCTCAGATCCACCCTTACCTAGCCACACTCCATCAGTCTTGACATATGTATCATGGTACAGGTTTAAAGACTTCATGAAAATTTACTTCGAGCAATAATGACACAAATGATACACCATCCATGATGTGAATTCAGTAGCAAATGTGTATGAATATTTTGAGATCAGCCTGCCTCATATACATTTGCTTTTTTCACTCATTGTCTCTTCCACCAAACCTACCACGCAGGAAAACCTCTGATACACAAAGCTGTTGGGAATTTGGTCTTTGTGGCTGTGTCATCTACAGAGCTCTTTGAACTCCTGATTAGTTCAGAGATTTTAGGTCTGTAGCAGATTGGAGACCCTTACAAGGCTGAAATCATATTGCATTTTATTTGGTGGAGTAAGGTGAAATGAAGTGGAGCTGAGTGGGGAAAAGAGGTAGAAAACAGAGCCTGACACATCGTGATGGTTAATTTTATATGTTATCATGGTTATGCTATGGTGCCCAATAGTTTGGTCAAGAACTAGTGTAGACGTTACTGTGAATATATTTTTTAGATGTGAATAACATTGAAATTAGTAGGCTTTTAGTAAAGCAGATTTCATTCCGTAGTGTGGGTGGGCATCATCCAAACAGTTGAAGGCCTTAAGAGCAAAGACCAGTTTCCTATAGAAGAAGGAATTCAGCCTGAAGACTGTGCCATGGAAACCTTGCCTGAATTTCTCATTTGCCTGTGCAATTTGGGCTCAAGACTATAACATCAATTTTTACCTGAATTTCTAGCCTGCAAGCTTGCCCTATAGATTTGAGACTTGCCAGACTCCACAATTGTGTGAGCCCATTTACACTTTTGAAATAAAGATTGTATTGATTGATTGATTGATTGAGAGCATGCAGGAGAAGGGGCAGAGGGAGAAGATAACAAGTTTCTAGATAAAAGTTGTGGTTGTTTTTCCCTCCAAATTCTAATCTTCTCTTAAGGATAATACTTTCTCCTTAAATTATAGCTATTTACAGATTTTCTTAACATCCATTCATGTGCTTTGGAAAGAAATCTAAAATTTGCTGTCTGCAAAGAATGATTAATGCTATAATATTTTGTTCATTCTGGAAAGCCTGAGGCACCATTTTTTTAAGGAAAATGTTAGAAGGGAACTAACATTTAGGAGATTGGCACAGAGATGTTTGAAAGATTAAGAGGAGTGATGACTATGGATGTAGTCTGCATGTTTGCACACAAACCAATCAAGAATAAGCTGACCCAATGATCTAGACATAACTGTGCCAGTCTCTTTGGGGGCAGAAGCCTGTGTTCTCCTAAGAGAGACAAAGCTAAAACATACTACACATTTATACCAATATTTTGGGGTTCACAAAACTTTTTGCTCAGATCCAAAAATAAAATAATAAAGCAAAAAGTATAAAAAAAGAGTTGAGCTGCTTGTTCAAGGCTGTGGAGTGACCAGAGCAAAGTTCCACTGGTTTGCTTAAATTTCCCACTGCTCTAGCCCTGCCCTTGTATGTGCCATGGAGAACCACCTGAGAACCATTCAGAAGTCACATTTTCTATTTCCTCATATTCTAGAACCCGTGGATTACATATGTGTTATCCATAAAAAGCATTTGATGGGTAAACAGAGAATTGTTGAAAAAGATATAGATATATACACAGACAAAAGAGTAAAATTGAAATTTCAATTTCAGAAAATGTAAAATTAATAAATGAAACGTGCCTTAAAGACTACATGTCACAAAAATCACAGGAAAATGATTAGAAGGCTACAGAAATCACAAGAGAAAATGCCAACATGACTGAACAAATCAAGACAGACTTTGTTGGGAACCTGACTCTATAGGTCAGACATGGATGGGAAGAGGACAAGAAGGGAACTGTCTAGGGATAGCAAGAGCATGAGCACAAGTGCTAGAGCAGAAATTACAAACTGAGAAATTAGGAAACTTGAGAATTTTCCACATCTTTGAGTCCTGACTTCTTTTTGCTTAATACCTTCTTCAACTCATTTCTCTCTTCTTGCATTTTAGTATAAGCAGTCAGGAGGAAACAAGCTCCTTTAAAACTTTCCTGAGCAATCTACTCAGATAAATATCTGATTTTATTGTTTCCAAGTTCAAAGTTCCACAAAATGCTGGAATAGTCGTTAAGCCAAATTTTTGCCATTTCATGACAAGATTCTCCTTTTTTATGGTTTCCAGTAACACGTTCCTTATTTCCATCTGAGATCTCACAGAAAGATCTTCAACATCCATATTTTGAACAATCTGTTTCTGATTAGTTATGTATTCTCTAAGAAGATAGAGTCTATCTCTGAAGCTCTTGCTTTTATTTCTGAACTCTTACCAGAATCGCCTTCAACATCTATTATTTCTACCAATAGTTCCTTCACAGCAATGTGGGCTTTTCCCAGTGTGGCCCTCCAAACTTCTACAGCCTTCCCCCTTACCCAGTTCTAAAGCTGCTTTGGCATTTTTAGGTATTTGTCACAGTAAGACCTACTTCTTGGTACCAAAATCAGAGGGGAAAATGAATGAAATGATCTTTTTAAAGATTTTCATTTAATTAAGAGAAAGCACGTGAGCGAGAGAGAGCAGGGAAGGAGAGAGGGAGAGAAGGTATCTCAAGCAGACTCCCCGCCCAGTGAGGAGCCCCATGTGGGGGCTCCATCTCATGACCTGAGCCGAAATCAAGAATTGTATACTCAACCGACTGAGCTACTCACGTGCCCCTGAAATGATCTTTATTGAAAAAATATAAAATTGCATGAATAGGAAAAAGAGCTGATTAGTAATCCCAGAAAGCATATAGGTGTGGAAAAAAGAAAAAATATGAATGTAAAAGAATAAACTCTAGAATGACCAAGGTTAAGGAATTAATAAACTGGAAAAAAGAACTGAGAGTTTTACCCAGGATGTAGTACAAAGAGAAAAAGTGAAAAGGTTGTTCGTATTGAGTGTTCTTTGAGTATCATTGTTTCATAAAATTTTAATGGATTCTAGTAAAAGATAATAGAGGAATATTGGAACAAAGTGGTCAAAGACATAATAGCTGAGAAATTCTAATATAAATAAAAATTGACACAGAGAATACATAAATATGATTTTTGAATCTAACAAAACTTAGGAAAGAAGAAAAAAAAAGAACCAGGAGAAATCTTTGATGAAAAAGAAATACAAAATATGGTTTGTCAGTATAACTCGAAATACACTATAATGACAATAAATGTAATAGATTAAATCGCTTTAAGAAATATCAGAAATTATCAGTGTGGATATAAAAAAATCAGTTATATGCTGCTTACAGGGGACACTGCTACACACACAACCTAAAACAGAAAATAAAGAAAGGAAAAAAAGAAATAGACTAAGCTTATATGAACCAAAAAAAAAAATCTAGTGCAACAATATCTGTCAAAGTTGAATATGAAGTTGAAGCATTAATGTGAATAAAGCAAATAAGCTATAATTTATAATTCATGAAAAGGTTATAGAAATTATAAATTTGTATGTCCCTAATAATATAGACTTAAACCATAAAACACCAAAAGCCAGCAACTACGAAAACTCAGAATTACAAAATAAAAGTGAAAAGCTCACAGAAGCATAATGGCAAAATTTAACACCTCTCTCAGAAACTGCACATTCCGAGAATATATAGAAATTTGAGGAACACGTATGACATAATTGTGAGTTTACATATCCCTGCACTCAAAAGAGAATACAACAGAGAATGCACATTCTCCTAAAGCATGCATGCAACATTTTAAATATTTATAAAATTAACTGTACACTCTCAGTCACAAAGAGTCATAGTTATTCAAAAGTTATTCAAACCATATTATCTGATTACAGAGCAGTTTAATTAGAAATTAACTATTACAACTAGTAATTAAAATCCTACAGGTAAGAAAATCTGAAAAAAAGAAACCCAAAAGCTTAAATAATGACTATGTTAAAAAAGACTTCACAAGGAAAATCATAAACTGTAATGGTTTTATCAACAAACTAAAATATGAAACATAAATTTGTGAGGTGTAGCTAAAGCCATACTTGGAAGTTATGAATAGTCTTAAATATATTACAATTAGCTAGCATTTAATCCAAGAATCTAGATGAAGAAATCAAAAGAGTAAGAAAGTTGAAGCAACAGAATTATAAAAACGAAACACAAATTAATAAGCCTAGGAAAAACATTTATGGAGATGATTTAAAAAATCAATTTCTTTGAAAACTAATAAACTAGGTAAGCCTCTAGGAAGTTTGACTAGATGCGCCCACACACAAATGTATCATCATATAATGGAATACTACTGTTCAGCCACCTGGACTGAGTGAACCAGATCACCAATACAGAGGAATCACAGATAAAATTGCTGAATGCTAAGAATTTCTGTAGTTTAGGGACCTCTGGGTGACTCCGCGATTGAGCATCTGCCTGCCGGTGGCTCAGGGTGTGATCCCGGTCTGGGGATCGAGTCCCGCATCTGGCTCCCTGTGAGGAGCCTGCTTCTCCCTCTGTCTGTGTCTCTGCCTCTCTATCGGTCTCTTATGAATAAATACAAAATCTTAAAATTTCTGTCGTTTATTTACTTATTCATTTAACAGTGTTTGGTATGTTTACATATACAATTCAATGTGTGCATTTGTGTATGCATGGGTATGTGGTAGATACTTATATGGTCAAGTTACCTACAACATGTTCTTCAGAAGTATGAAGCACATGGTGAAGTGTAAGCATTTTTAAATCTTCCAAGAATTTAAATTGATGTATGTGTGCTTGGAGTTTCTTTCTTTCCCCTTTCTCCTAATCCAATCTTTCCTTGCACAGAGATAATTATTATCCTGAGGATGGTGTTGCTTTGTTTTGTTTTGCTTTTAATTTTTTTTCCCAACTAGTTTTATACTTTTACATTTTGGAAAACCTCCCATTCTTATAAAGCAGTTTCTCTTTATCCACTTTAAGAAATTACAATTTTCCTTTGGCAATTTGGTTTTTCTACTTGTTTCTTTTATTTGACAAAGGAATGACTTCATTCTTTAAAAAAGTAAGCCAACTAAATTAATACTGACATTGAGGCCCAAGACTACGAAGAAACCAATTGGTTCGTAGCACCAGTTATGCTATGGGTAAGTAAAACAAAACAAAACTGGAAAATAGTCACCATCCACTATAAATCTTCAGAGTATTTATTGGCCCATTCGACTAGCATAGAAAGAATTACAGAAAGATATAAAAGGCATTGTTCAGTGCTCTCTGAAAAAAGCTGGTTTCTTGTACTGATATATATTCCATTCACCAAATTCTTACATGTTCTTCATATGAATAAAAACTGAGTGTTATTAGAGAGAGGGAGGAGAGAGAGAGAGAGAGAGAGAGAGAGAGAGAGAGAGAGAGAGAGAGAGAGAGATTCATCATGGTAATTGATCCACCAATTATGAGAATTAGTTTTCTTATATTGGTAGCCTGTAAGTAACTTTCTTTCTGGAATAAAGTAAGATAGTCATTCCAAGTACCTTTATTTTACTTTTAGACATGTTTAACCTTAACTGTATCACTAAGTGCATATTAACTAATGATTACACGTATCTTACTCCCAGCTATGGAAAAGGCCTTGGGGAACACCTAATTGCCTGTCATTCATTCTAGATTATGCAATTAGATCCTTTTACAGTTTATCAGAGTTCTCAGGATCTTTTCCTCAAAATTAAGAAATGAATTGCTGTTCTCAGAGATATTATGCTTGAATATACTGAGGGAAAATCTAACATTTATTAACTATTTCCCTATGTCAGAAATCTCTTCTATGAGTCACAATTGACAAATTAGTTCAGTTTCAGCTTTTCAATACCTCCTTGTATTTCTATCTCCTCTTCTTGTCAATTTCTTTCTTTCCTTTTTTTTTCAATATCTCCCTTGGTTTAAAAACTCACAGATGCCTTACCCAGCTATGTGTTTTGCCCCTTTTATTCTGGATTGTTGATATTTAAATTTCATACAAACATGCAATTATTCCCAAATATATCACACCAATATCACGTTGTTTGTATAATGAATAAAAATAGTATATCCAAGCACATGTGAATCAGCCTGTGAAGTCATATCTAAAACAATTACTCAAACCTATGTCTTATTGTTGCCCCCTAAAATTTCCTGTGCTTTGTTCAACCTCATGTTTTAAAACTTGCAGTTTCTACCAGTCTCTATAAAATCTCTATACTCTTAGAAAATTGAACATATTAATTCGTACATTTTTTTTGAGTAGACATTTAGCCAGGCTTTAAAAGTACTATAAAACTAACACAAGATACAGTTGTTTACCACAGGAATTTGGATTTTCTGTATAACGTATGAACACATCAGCATAATTCCTGATGGTCAAAGCAGCATGTGAGCCACTGTCTAGTAGGGTTAGGTGCTCATATTTTATAAAGAAAAAATTAAATTGAGATCAGAAAGGCTTTGTGAAATTACTGGGATTTGAGAACACAAATGGCTAGCCTACTTAGTGTGTGGCAATGCAGAGTCCAAGAAGCGGTGAGAATTATAGTATAAGAGTGAGTGTGCTTTGTTCAGGAACCAAGGAAATGTCTGACTAAAGGATCTGCACTGGGAGTGAAGACAATACTAATTACTAGAGCAGGCTGCATTGGGGAGGATTTTAAAGATGACATTTTTTGTTTTTTGGACAAAAAAAGGAAAACACCAAAGATTTATTGAAATCCATCGATGGCTTCCAGGCAGGGAGTGGAATGATAAACGATGACTTAAGAAATAAATTTAGATAAATGTTTATTAATGTTCCAAGGATCATTAATTAATGGGGTCACTTCAAAAGGGTCAAATAATGTCAACTAAATGTGGAATAAACTGGCATATTTTACTTCCAAAAGGAAAGCATGAACTTCCCAAACCTATTTGACAAGGGAACCCTTTCTGGGAAAGGGAAAACAATGCATGGATCATATATTCTATATGCACTGATACCAATCTCAGTCTATGCACTGGCATGTGTAAAAAATGTACAGTTCTGTAGTACTAAATAGCTCACTTGACGTCTAGTTTGATTCTCTGGTCCTGGGAAATTGGTCTGTACTCCTGTTGCTGAGACATGTCTTTCAGACCCAGTGGCTTTCTATTTCTTCCATACTATTCTGGGACTGATGGAGATACTTTTACTAACTGATCTGGTTCCATGTTGAGGCATAAGAAACTCTGCATGGAAACGGAGGGCCCATATCTCTTAGACATGTCAGCTCAGTATTCCGTGAGGAATTTCTGCTTCCTCTTGGTTCCATCCAGGAATGGTGCAGATATCCCGTGTACCTGCCTAGTGGTTTTGGCTTTTCCCATGAGATTGCCACGTAAATCTTCCACTCTATGCCATGAATCATTTTTGTTTCCTAGAAAGCTAAATCTGTAAAACTCATAAGCAACAAAGAACTCCATTTTCCTCATATTCTCCTCTTGCTTCTATGACCTGAGGAGGTGATTTAGTTGCCTTGTAAGCAGCTTAAGACAGGAAGAAGGATGAGGGAAGGAATACCTGAGGTAAAAAAAAATGAGTTAGTATTTCAAAAATTCTTCCTACACTACTTGGAATACTCACTCCTTAGGAAATGCTGGTGGACAGAACTGAGAATGAGAAGCCGGTGAAGAAAAGGATATGTGTGGTAGTGGTGCTGCTGTGAGTTTGATGATGTGTGGTCTTAAGAAATAATGCCTCCTCATCTTGTCAACCACCATCTTTGGCGTGGTCCTTTGCACAGTCCCCTGGCACATTAACTCTTGAAAAGTCCCTCTTGCTTCTGGGAACTCTTCCTCCACCATATGAAAGGAGGAGAAGCTACCTTATTGAAGACATGGGGACCAATTGAGAGCCAGCGCCAATACACAGTCACCTAGGTTAGCTCCAGAGGAGCTGCAGGCTAACTGCAAGTGCACAGGTGACCTCAGCTGAGACCAGAACTGCTCAGATGAGCCTCCACTGAAGTGTTATGTGAATCATAACCAAAGGAAATGGTTGTCAAACTTACTGAGTTATGGAATGATTTTTATATTTCATATAAATACATACACCACAACACAATACAAAACTATGTAATATGATAGATATGGTAGGCATTGAAGACAGAGTAGATAATTTGTGGGAAGTTTTCCCCAATATGAATATTTGGGACCAAGGAAAAAACTTTAAATGGAGATAGCTGGTTCATGGAAGGGGTTAATTTTTCACTCATGGGAAGAATAAAGAAAAAGGAAGTGTCAAGTGTCATTATGGAGATTCCAGTCTTCAATGACTTAGTAAACTGTAGACATGTAGGTGGATGGACCCATGCCAGATGGGGACTTGGTAGCATTCTGCAGTTGTGCCTTTTTGGAAATCACTATCTCTCTCACTGGCTTGGATTCAACAGGTGGTTTTTCTGTCACTGATGAAATAAAAACAAACATTTGTCTTATAACAGCATACTGTCAGACATGACACTAGACTCATCTTAATTCCTAATGACATGGATTACACTAAAGAAAAAATGAAGACATGTCAAAACTATGGAGGGATTGATGATATGTGTCTCCAGGTTCTGAATCTAAACTCCGTTTAACAAAATTGGGTGTTGCCAGTGAGCTGCGATTAGCTAGGCTCCAATAATACTCACACTAGTCTCAGGGGATCTTCTCCTAGTTCTATTGACTGCTTTTTTAGAAATGTATTTTACATATATTTTCTTATTTAATCTGTAGAACATTTCTAAAATTTAGACATTATTTTTATCCACATTTTAGAGATGAAGAGACTGATATTATATTATTATTATTATTATTATTATTACTATTATTATTATTATTATTACTAGTAGTCATAGTAGTATTCGTATTTTACAAGGAGTATTCAAGTGGGTGGTATGTGGTGAAATCAGAAAGTATTTCTAATGTATGGGGCTTTTAACTCCTACAGTAGCTTCCTTAAATTTTGATTTCATGAAGTGTTTTCCAATGTGTCAAGTTCTTAATCAGTTATGCCTGTCGGTTTGTGGGAAATCATAATGAAAGACACCAATCACAGCTTCACATACTCATGTGCAGAAAAAGCTAGAACTCCCCACCTTTAAAACAGATGCTACCACAAGAACAGATTCACTATCCAATTTAGCTCAGTCCACAGAATTTAGTTTCTGCTTTAGGATTCTGCATGAGTTTATACTGGCTGATTTTTTGAAGATGCCTCTGTGACTGTCATTTAACATATTGTTAGGATTAATGGATTCATATTTGGCACAGGATGAGTCTTTAGGTAAGATGTTTTCAGTTGTTAGATTAGGTAGACTCAGTTGAAAGAGATTGGAGACTACTGTGAGTTCAGAAGACAATGGGAAAATGTGAAGATGATTCATGCACACAGAGTCCATTTGACTGATCTGAACAGGCCTACATGGGTCTCTGGAAAAAAGTGGAATGGACAAAAAGTTGTCCTGCTGTATTGGCCTCATGACTCTGCAATAGATAAATCAAATGACAGTACCAAAGCTTCTCAGCCACAGCCAGGGGCTGTCTATTGATTTCCCCTTTTGGGGTAGGTTTGCATGAGAACACTTGGCTTCTCCAAGGTCCCCCTCCTCAGGAGGCAATAAATGACCAAACTGAGACCTACCAGAATTGGGAAGGGCAAGTTGTCATCATTACAGATATCCGTGAGAGGGAACTCCAAAGCGCTGCCTGGGTTCTGCAGAAGGCTCAGGTGTGCACTTGTTCTTCCGGCAAGTGCCACTGCAGCACCACAAGGCTAACCTTCTGAAAAGACTTCTTTTAATGGTCTTCTGGCCTGAATCTAAGGAAGAAGGGAGATTAGTGTATTTTCATTCACTTAGCCTTATTTTCACCATTGCCATTATACAGCGTGTTCATTGTAGTGGCTAGAAGAGGGAAACGGAGTCATTTGTTGTGTACAACTCTCCACGTTCTGATGTTGGCTAATACCATCATTATGGTGTTGAAGAGTTCTTCCTCATATCCTTCAGACTGATGGTTAAACCTAGAGACTCGATCAGATTGAAGGTCAGTATTTCCTGTGCCATCAGTTACTGTCTTTGCAATGCAACAGGAGACATTGAACCTGTAGATGTTGGTTTTCTACTGGAGTGATCAGTGGGTTCAGGTGTCAGATCTGATTTTAAAGGCTAGAAGGATTTGGTATGCAAATGAAACTGAGTGTGGTAATCCTCTGCTTTCTTAGCCAGTCTCCCCTCAGCCTCAGATTTCCTCTTTGGCTTTCTGAGTGCTCAAGTTCTACCATCCAAAGGATCTGCCTCTCAGGACACAATCTGCCTGACCCTACATCTCTGTTCCTCTGCTCTGGGCCATCTTCAAGGATGACTTTCTGCAGTCAGGGTCCTTGGGAAGTAGTCATTACATGCTGACTATGTGGTAGCTGTGTTCCCTTGTGATACCACTCCAGCACACCCAGAGATGATGTTTTCAGTTAAATAGGTTTAACATTTCCTGAAAAGAGCCTAAACCACAATGAAGTGTGGAAAAACACTTCCTCACACACACACTCAAACATACATGTATACATACACCTACACACAAGCACAAGGCATGAAAGAGAACATAGAATAAGGAAAACAAGGTATCCTGAGGTTATGAATGCATTTATTGACCAACAGTTTCCAGAGATGATTTTTAATTACTCAACATTCCCTATTGAAGGAAGAACTTTCCAAAGAAAGGGTGATCAGCAGTGAAAAGCTGTTCAAAGATTCTGCTGCTCAGCTGTGAATGTTTCCCTTTGAAGATACCTTAACATTGCTTAAATACCTGAATTATTTAAGAGTCAACAGATGAACCAAGGTGTCGAAGGATAAACAGATGAGCAACATTTCACCAAATAACCTTAAACACCTGGCCACTACTCTGTACAAGGCAATAAATGTTCCCAGGATGATTAATTAAAGGGGTCACTTCAAAAGGGTGGAATAATGTCAAATATATGTGGAAGAAAACTGGGGCATTTGACTTCCAAAAGGAAAGTAAGAATTTCCTAGACCTATTTAACAAGGGAACCCTTCCTGGGAGAGGGAAAACAATGCATGGATCATATATTCTATATGCACTGATAGCAATCTCCGTCTATACACTGGCATAAGTCAGAAATGTACAGTTCTGTAGTTCTAAATAGCTCACTTGATGCCTAGTTTGATTCTCTGTTCCGAGACTGGTAGTGATTTAGGTTTTCTTAATTGCCCCCATGAGTGTGTCTATGTTCTGGAGTCTTCTGGTGCTGGGGAGGCTGTAAATTGGTGAAGTGCCACTTATCTGGTTGCTCTGTGTCATTGATGTATACTAATAGCCGCTGAGGTGTCCAAACTGCTCTCTGGTCCTGGGAAATTGGTGTGTACTCCTGTTGCTGAGGCATGTCTCTCACACCCAGTGGCTTTCTATTTCTTCCTTACTATTCTGGGACTGATGGAGATACTTTTGCTAACTGATCTGTTCCATGTTGAGGTTAAGAAACTGCATGGACATAAAGTGCCCCAACTTTCTTAGACATGTCACCTTGCTATTCTTTGAGGAATTTCTGCTTCCTTTTGGTACCTATCCAGGGAAAGGTGCAGATATCCCATATACCTACCTTGTGGTTTTGGCTTTCCCATGAGATTGCCACCTAAATCTTCTACTCTATGCCAGGAATCATTTCGGTTTCCTAGAAAGCTAACTCTGTAAAATTCATAAGCAACATGGAGATCCCTTTTCCTCATATTCTCCCCTTGCTTCTATGCCCTGAGGAGGTGATTTACTTGCTTCTTACGGCAGGTTAAGACAGGAAGAAGGATGAGGAAAGGAATACCTGAGGTAAAAAATGAGTTAGTATTTCAAAAATTCTTCCTACACTACTTGGCATACCCCTTCGGAAATGCTGGTGGACAGAACTGAGAATGAGAAGCCAGTGAAGAAAAGGATATGTGTGGTAGTGGTGCTGCTGTGAGTTTTATGATGTGTGGTCTCAAAAAATAATGCCTCCTCATCTTGTCAACCATCATTTTTGGCGTGGTCCTTTGCACAGTCCTCTCCCACATTAAATCTTGAAAAGTCCATCTTGCTTCTGGGAACTCTTCCTCCACCATATGAAAGGAGGAGAAGCTACCTTATTGAAGACATGGGGACCAATTGAGAGCCAGTGCCAATACACAGTCACCTAGGTTAGCTCCAGAGGAGCTGCAGGCTAACTGCAAGTGCACAGGTGACCTCAGCTGAGACCAGAACTGCTCAGATGAGCCTCCACTGATGTGTTATGTGAATCATAACCAAAGAAAAGGTTGTCTAACCTACAGAGTTATGGAATGATTTTTATTATCCATATAAAAGTATACAACACAACACAGTACAATACAATTCAAAATGTATGTCATAGGATATGATAGGCATTGAAGATAGAGGAGATAATTTGTGGGAAGATTTCCCCAATATGAATATATGGGATGAAGGAAAACACTTTAAATGGAAATAGCTGGGTCGTGGAAGGGGTTCATTTCTCATTCATTCGAAAAACAGATAAAGAGGAAGTGTCGAGTGTCGTTATGGAGATTCCAGTCTTCAGTGACTTACTAAACTGTAGACATGTAGGTGGATGGACCCATGCCACATGGGGACTTGGTAGCATTGTGCAGTTGTGCTCTTTTGGAAATCACTATCAGTCTCAGTGGCTTGGATTCAACAGTTTGTTTTTCTGTCACTGACGACATGAAAAACAAACACTTGTCTTGCACCAGCATATTCTTAGACATGGCACTAGACTCATCTTAATTCCTGATGACACGGATTATCCAAAAGCTTCCCTCAACACAATGAGGTATATGTCATAAAATGAAGACATGTCAAAAGTATGGAGGGATTGATGATATGTGTCTCTAGGTTCTGAATATAAACTCCGTTTTACAAAAAATGGGGTGTTGCCAGTGAGCTGTGATTAGCTAGGCTCCAATAATACTCACACTGGTCTCAGGGGAACTTCTCCTAGTTCTATTAATTGCGTTTTAGAAATGTGTTTTACATCCTTTATCTTATTGAATCTTGACAACTTTTCTAAGTTTTAGACATTATTTTTATCCACATTTTAGGCATGAATAAAGTGATACCAAGCTAGAGTAATTGACCAAAAGTCCTATAGCTGATAAATGGGGGCACTGGAGTTTGTACTCTGGAGAGGTTGTTTGACATTAAGTCAAGTCCTTTTCTCTCAATGATGCTGGTTCTTTTCAACTCATTTTAAAGAGCACTGGAATCCTGTGGTGCCTCAAGAGCCACTGATCAAAAAGAGGATGGAGGAGGAATAAAAGCCCTGAGCTCTGATTTCAACCAGAGCACATTTATATATTATAAGTAGAAATAAATAATTATGCATTATATGCTTAACTATATGTATAATATAGTATAGATGTGGGATCCATTTAAAATTCTGTTTAAAAAATTCCCAAACACTGTATCATACCATGCTATCTCCTAATAGTGCCAGAAACATCTTGACGTTTCTATGCTTTTTTTGGTCTCCAACAGTGTGAAACTTCCCTTGACCTGCTAGCCAGCCTTCAGAAGAAGGAGCAGCTGGGAACCATTGCCCTGGGGATGCTCTGGGCTCCAGAATAGGGCTAAGTATCTGCCATGACCCCTGGCAACCTTGCTGTCTGTGTCTCCCTAAAGCCTATTAAATTATCCACAGTACCTGCAGCCTTCTCAGTGTTATGACAACTCTTTGAATTCTCTCCCAAGAGAGAAGTGATGTCTTCTCCAAATGTCTTGAAGCAATTTTCATACAAAAATTGTATAAGAGAAGCCTGTAATGCAAAAGAACACAATGGGGTGCTCTTTTTCATATGGAAGAGTTAAAGTCACATTTTTTTTATAAACCTTGGATCTAACCAAAAATGTGAAAGACTTCTATGAAAAATTCAGAGTTGATAAAAATATATAGAAACCCAAGTCCTCTAATAAAATAACAAAGAGTGATACTTTCTGTTCTATTTCAAGTACAGATTTTAAAATACTACTTGTCAGTGGGCTAAAGTCCTAATTTGTGGCATTTAATAGCTAATATTGTGATACCAATGGTTACATCTATAAAACTAGGATAGCTTTCCAAGTAACCTACATTCTACATTCTAAAAGATTACTTACTTTGTAAAATTTTGCTTCCAGAAAATAGTGGGTTGTAACTTAGTATGATATCTGATTAAAATGTATGAAGCAGAGACAAAATCCTATGAAATCCATTTCTTAAATAGGGAAGAATATTTTTTGGAAAGTGGATATTCCTGTGGATTTTTTTTGACGTTTTCTTTTGTTTTGTTTTTGAGTAAAAACTCACAGGGCTGGGGAGAAAACATGTCTGTCTGTCTGTCTAACCGCAGTCCCTTCTCATGTCTTGCTTTGCCTAATGCTGGCTCTTGGCATGAGCTTGGGGAACAGCTGTCATCTTCTTAGGCATGTGTGGCTTCATTAGGATGTTCTGGAATATCTCTCTAGTTTCTGTCTGATGTAGCAGAGGCAAAACAGTAGCCATGTATTTTTCAAAATGAGCCACAAATTGCAGAGCAAAGCCAATGTGTTTGGAGCCATGGGTGCTCATAGTGCCCGAGTCACCTAGGATGTGCCAGTAATGACCAGAGGAGCTGGGTCTTGTTACCATTGTGTCATGAGGAAACCATGGCTTTGCCCAAGGTTACAAGCTCCCTCCCTCAAGGATCAGGCTGAGATTTGAACCTTGGCTTGTCAAACTCCGGAGCCCAAGTCTTTTCTACCATATTACATCACTCTTCTCTCTCTTCTGTTTAGTCAGTCTAGTATTGAATCTCCTGGATGGGAAAGAAGTGACTCAACTGTCCTGCATTTCCCACTTTAACAACACCCCTTCCCATATTCCACCACAGAAGGATAACAAACTCTGCCATTCCAAGGAAGCCTATGAAGATGTGCACTTTCCAGAACTGATCCATCCAATTTACTATCACATATTTCAGATTCAAACATTGGTTCTAAACCCCAGGGGACACATATGAGATCTCTCCCTACCTTTTTCATGAAGTTGTCTTCCAATTCCAAGCTGCCAGAATTAGGTGGACAAAGAATGCTTGGGGCTATACACACTGATAAATCATAAGCGGTTATCTGGTTGGGTGAGGATTGTTGCTCAATGCTGTATAACACTTCAAAAAGGTATCGCAAGACAACAACATTCACATTTGGCAGCTGAGCTAGAAGCCTAAAGTCAGAAAGATGTATTTTTGAATAAGGCAAGTCATTGCACTTAGCAGCTGGAAGTATAGAGATGGAGAGCAGAGAACATCTTTCTAGATCTTGTATACAACCAGCTGTAGCAGAATTCCAGGCATGAACGTATACAAATATGTTTTACCGAATTCTATTTGTGAGCTAACCCACTCCGGTTAATTGTTTGACAAACTGAAGATTATACCATGGGCTGTTGATTCTCTGGCATCTCTTAGGCCACTGACTTTTGTCTACCAGTTTCATATATTCAGAAGGTGTACAATGGCTAAGGAATCCACGTTAATAAGGTCAGGAGATGAGCAATAATAGCCATAAGCCATGCCTGTATTCTGAAACTGGCCTCCATGGGTGTGAAGAATTGAAAGTATTTGGCATTGAATGTTATTTTAGTGGTTAAAGTGGCAAGTAGGAGCCATTATTTCCTAATAGTATATTGGCTGTATTTCTGAGCCATGACCAGAGTAGAGTAATTATTGCATCATTACCTCTGGGCTGCATTTATTTTCTCCTCCTCAGTCAATTCATCAAGAACAGCAAGCCATTTTTCATAGAGTTCAGATGAAAGTAAACTTCCTTCGATATTTTCAAGAAAATCCTTATGTGGATAGAAAAATAAATAAATACATGCAAACAGACACACTCACACAGACGCAGACACACACACAAATATGGATGTATATATGATACAAAATATATATTGGAAATATCACAGAGAAAACACTTAGTTCAAAACTGCAGTTCAGTCCCTAATTTCTTCATAGATACGCAAACTGTGACCCACACGGAGTTCACCTCATATTCTTCATTGACTTGCACGTGCAAAAACAGGTTGTGGATTTTCTCAAACAAAAACGAAAGCGTCAAAGCAGAGCCTACGCTTCAGTGGAAAGGAAGACAAAGCTCCCTTCTATCATATGGCACTTACTCTTTTGTGTGCTTTTTTGCAAACTACTACAAAAGCTACTCTCATAATTGCTTCATTCTTCCTTTCCTTAATGGTACAAAAGTAGACGGTCTAACGGCAAACTCATGATGTTCCTGAGGATGTATTCATTTCTAGTGTAGACCAATTCTCCACATAGTTTGACATGATACTATTCAGGCCAAGGTTGCAGAGTGTGATTCTCCACAAAGATTAGTCAACCTTAGGTAGGGAAAGCTTCAGAAATGTCTAAGAACTCTATGCACACTTGGTCACCATCTTCCTAGGTTGTGTCTATGACACGGAAATAGAAAAGACCCTACTAAACCTTGCTAGAAACATCAATTGCAGGTGTGCACCTTAAAGAGGGCAACACTTATTATGCTGTTCGAGTACCTAATGTATCATCATTCTTTCCCCTGTGTCTTGATGCCTATATATATATATATATATTTACTGGTGTGTTTTACTCTAGCCCAGTGTAGTAGTGGTCAGGGACTATTGCTATTTATCATATAGTTGAACAGTAATGGGGGACAAGGAAAGACAACTTGTGACAAGGAAGGACCAAATATGACCTTGGTTCTAAGAGTGCCATGATTACTGCCTTAACATAGTTTTGTTGAGAGCTGTCAGCAAGTGCCAAGGTAGATGGATTAAATTCGTTGTTCTAGTTCTCACTTCTTTCTCCATTACCATTGTAGCAACAGAATGGGATATCTGTGATGTAGGTGTATAATTTCTAAATTAATCTATTTCTGAGTCGATCTATTGAATTTTCAGAATTACAAACTACTTTTGTCCATTGCACCTACTCCTAAAGTTAGATTTATCAAAAGAGGCATGTAGCTAGAGCTGGTTACCGTGTCGTTATAACCTTGGATGTTGGGCTAGACATCACAAATATTAACAAAAGGATACCTAGGATCTGGTGAAAGGAGACACAAATGGCAAAATCCTTCCTCCATGACTTATAAAGTAAAAGGCACTAAGAAACAGGAGACAATGATGGTTAAGAATGATTTGGTCGCCTCACTGAGCCTTTTTGTATTCCTCATAAAGTAAACATTTGCTTGCTATTGTGAACTTCTAGATCTAGTCTCAAATTTTTCATGTGATTTCTCTTTTGGAAACTGCCTTCATTAGGATGGTGGTGAGGAAGTCATCAGAAACAGGATGTTTTCTTTGGTAAACATTATCTATGCGTCAATGTATATTTTGAAATTTCTTATTATTATAGTACTCACATTAGTATTAGTATTTTGCATGGTGTCCTCAGGTGGGAGGTGTGTGGTGAAAACAGAAAGTATTTCTAATGTATGGGGCTTTTACCTTCTACAGCAGCTTCCTTAAATTTTGATTTCATGAAGTGTTTTCCAGTTTGACAAATTCTTAATCAGTTATGCCTATGTTGGTTCTTGGGCAATCATAATGAAAGACACCAATCACACCTTGAGTAACTCATGTGTGGGTAAAGCTAGAACTTTCCCCACCTTTAAAACAGATGCTACCAGAAGAACAGATTCACTGTCCAAGTTCACTCTGTCCCCAGAATTTAGTTTCTGTTTTAGGATTCTACATGATTTTATACTGGCTGATTTTCAGACATTGCCTTCCATGAGTGGTCCTTTTTGATTGCTAAAGGAAAGCATATAACGTAGGAAAAAAAGAGGAGTATATGGCATTTCATATCCCAAGCCCAGAGCAAAAGCTTGCTTCCTTTTGGAAAGAGCTAGGCTATCGGATGGTGTACAGTTTTAGAGCTGCAAGAAGAAAAGTCCATTTAGATTCTTTAGTCAATGTCTCCCTATAGTTTCTACCCAAAAATCCACCTTACAGTCAGACACTGAAACTTTGTAATCACTTAGTTAAATCAGATTGTTTTCATTGAATTTACCCTTTTAAATCAAACTTCCATGTTTCAAGGCCTTGTGGAATCCTCGCCGACCTCCTACTTTATCAGTCTTTTCTCATTATTCCCTTCCATAGATGCTCTTCCCCATTTATGGAAATCTTTTTCTATACTCATTTCCCATTTGTTGACTCCTCTTTAAGTGATTGGATCTTCCATTCCTACTATCTCTATTACTCTTCCTCTTTAAAAGAAAAGCTCAAATACTCTCTAATTCTCTGATTACATTTTTTTCATAAGTCTTTCAACCGTCCTTTGCTCTACCTTCATGTCCTCTCCCTGCAGTAGAGAAAGATAATAAGGGCTGGAGTCAGATGGACCGAGGGTTCAGAAACCTAATATGCTTCTGATCTATTGTGTGACCTGGGGCACATGCGAACTGTACTGAAACCTTTCTAATCCATGTATAATGTGTGGAGGATGATAGTTCTAGCTACCCCCTAAAATTGCTGTGATACAAGGACTGGGGTAGCAGGTAGCATGTCACTAACATGGTTAATTTCTTCACCCCTAGGATAACATTCCCAAATAGAGTGCAGGGTTGCAGAGGTCCTGGATACTCCACAAATTTCCATACTGATAATTCAGTACACCGATTTGAGATAACACAGGCCAAACTCTGTGGCTGTCATTTAACATGCTCTTTTAGAATGAGCAGATTCCTATATGCCTCAGGATGAGTCTTTATGCTTAGGTAAGATGTTTTCAGCTGTTAGGTTAAATAGACTCAGTTGAAGGAGACCTGAGACTACTGTGAGTTCAGGAAGACAACAGCTGAATGTGAAGATGATTCATGCACACAGAGTCCATTTTGACTGATCTGAACAGCCCTACATGGGTCTCTGTGGAAACAAGTGGAATGGACAAAACGTCGTTCTGTGTATTGGCCTAATGACTCTGCAGTAGGTAAATCAAATGACACTAGCAAAGTTTCTCAGCCAAAGCCAGGTGCTGTTAATGATTTCTCCATTTGGGGGTAGGTTTGCATGAGGACACTTGGCCTCTCCGAGGGCCCTCTCCACAGGAAGGCATTAAAAGACCAAACTGAGACCTACCAGTATTGGGAAGGGGAAGTTGTCCTTAAGAAAGATATCTGTGAGGGAATCTCCAAAGAGCTGTCCTGGTTTTTCAGACAGTGCAGCTGTGCACTGGTTGTTCTGGCAAGTGGTAGCGCAGTGGCAAAAGGCAGAGTTTGTCGAAGCACTGCTTTCCTTGGTGTTCTGGTCTGAATCTAAGGAAGAAGGGAGATTAGTGTGTTTTAATTCACTTAGCCTTATTTTCACCATTACCATTATACAGCATGTTCATTGTAGAGGCTAGAAGAGGGAAACTGAGTCATTTGTTGTGTAGAACTCTCCACGTTCTGATGTTGGCTAACAGCATCCCCATGGCATTCATGAGTTCTTGCCAATAACTTTCAGACTGATGGTTAAACCTAGGGACTTGATCAGACTCAAGGTGATTATTTCCTCTGCCATCAGTTACTGCTGTTACACTGATCTGGAGGCAGTGAAACTGTAGACGTTTGTTTTCTACTGGTGTGATCAGTGGGTTCAGGTATCAGATCTGATTTTATTATTTTATTTTTTATTTTTTTCTGATTTTAAAAGCTATACGTTTTTGGTATGTAAATCAAGCTGAGTGTGGTAATCCTGTGCTTTCACAGCCAGGCTCCCCTCAGCCTCAGATTTTCTCCTTGGCTTTCTGAGTGCTCAAGTTTCTACCATCCAAAGGAATTGCCTCTCAGGACACAATCTGCCTGACCCCTACTTCTCTGGTTCCGCTGCTCTGGGCCATCTTCAAGGATGACTTTCTGCAGTCAGGGTCCTTGGGAAGTAGTCATTACCTGCTGGCTATGTGGTGGCTGTGTTCTCTTGTCATACCCCACCAACCCAGCCATAGATGATGTTTTTGGTTAAATAGGTTTAACATTTACTAAAAAGAGCCTAAACCACAATGAAGTGTGGAAACACACTTCCTCACACACACACTCAAGCATACATGTATATATACACCTACACACAAGGTCAAGGCTTGAAAGAAAACATAGAAAATGCAAAACAATAAGAGGTTAGGAATGCATTTATAGACCACCAGTTTCCGGAGATGATTTTTAATTACTCCACATTCCCTATTGAAGGAAGAACTTTCCAAAAAAAAAAAAAAAGAGGAGATCAGCATTGAAAAGCTGAGTTCAAATTTCTACTGCTCAGCTGTGAATGTTTCCCTTTGAAGATACCTTAACATTGTTTAAATAACCGATTGCTTTAAGAGTCAACAGATGAGCCAAGCTGTCGAAGGATAAAAAGATGAGGAACATTCACCAAATAAACTTAAACACCGGGCAATTTGGCTTTTCTGGGATGTAGTACGTGCATCACCACCTCCACTCATGTGGGGACAGCACTGCACCAGAAGCATCCTCGTTCTGCCACATAGGAAGCTCAGCATTTTAAAGTTTTGGTTTGATCAACTTTAACATAAATGATGCTGCCTACACCAAGCTAAACAAAATATATAAGATACTGCTCGGAACAAGGCAATAAATGTTCCCAGGATCGTTAATGAATGGGGTCGCTTCAAAAGGGTTGAATAATGTCAAATAAATGTGGGAAAAAACTGGGACATTTGACTTCCAAAAGGAAAATATGAATTTCCCAAGCCTATTTGACAAGAGAACCCTTTCTGGGAAAGGGAAAACAATGCATGGATCATATATTCTCTATGCACTGATAGCAATCTCCGTCTATACACTGGCATAAGTCAGAAATGTACAGTTTTGTAGTTCTAAATAGCGCACTTGTTGGTGAGTTTGATTCTCTGTTCCAAGACTGGTAGAGACATAGGATTTCTTAATTACCCCCATGAGTGTGTCTGTGTTCTGGAGTCTTCTGGTGCCGGACAGGTTGTAAAATGGTGAAGTGCCACTTATCTGATTGCTCTGTGTCATTGATGTATATAAATAGCCGCTGAGGTGTCCAAACTGCTCTCTGGTCCTGGGAAATTGGCCTGTACTCCTATTGCTGAGGCATGTCTTTCACACCCAGTGGCTTTCTATTTCTTCCTTACTATTCTGGGACTGATGGAGATACATGTTCCATGTTGAGGTATAAGAAAGTCTGCGTGGAAATAGAGGGCCCCATTGTTCTTAGACATGTCAGCTCGCTATTCTGTGAGTAATTTCTGCTTCCATTTGGTTTCCATGCAGGAAATGGTGCAGATATCCCATGTACCTACCTAGTGGTTTTGGGCTTTTTCCCCTTGAGATTGCCACCTAAATCTTCTACTCTATGCCATGAATCATTTCTGTTTCCTAGAAAGCTAAGTCTTTAAGACTCATAAGCATCAAAGAGCACTCTTTTCCTCATATTCTCCTCTTGCTTCTATTCCCTGAGGAGGTTATTTTTCTCTTAAGGCAGCTTAAGACAGGAAGAAGGATGAGGGAAGGAATATCTCAGGTAAAAAAAAATGAGTTAGTATTTCAAAAATTCTTCCAAGCATACTTGGAATACCCCTTAGGAAATGCTGGTGTACAGAACTGAGGATGAAAAGCCAGTGAAGAAAAGCATATGTGTGGTAGTGGTGCTGCTGTGAGTTTTATGATGTGTGGTCTTAAGAAATAATGCCTCCTCGTCTTGTAAACCACCACATTTGGCGTGGTCCTTTGCACAGTCCTCTCCCACATTAACTCTTGAAAAGTCCCTCTTGCTTCTGGGAACTCTTCCTCCACCATATGAAAGGAGGAGAAGCTACATTATTGAAGACATGGGGACCAATTGACAGCCAGAGCCAATACACAAACACCTAGGTTAGCTCCAGAGGAGCTGCAGGCTAACTGCAAGTGCACAGGTGACCTAAGCTGAAACCAGAAGTGCTCAGATGAGCTTCGACTGAAGTGTTATGTGAATCATATCCAAAGAAATGGTTGTCTAACCTACTGAGTTACGGAATGATTTTTATTATCCATATAAAAGTATACAACACAACACAGTACAATACAATTCAAAAAGTATGTCATAGGATATGGTAGGCATTGAAGATAGAGGAGATAATTTGTGGGAAGTTTTCCTCAATATGAATATATGGGGCCAAGGAAAAAACTTTAAATGGAAATAGCTGGGTCTTGGAAGGGGTTCATTTCTCATTCATTGGAAAAACAGATAAAGAAGTGTCAAGGGTCATTAAGGAGATTCCAGTCTTCAGTGACTTACTAAACTGTAGACATGTAGGTGGATGGACGCATGCCAGATGGGAACTTGGTAGCATTCTGCAGTTGTGCTTTTTGGGAATCACTATCACTCTCACTGACTTGGATTCAACAGTTTGTTTTCTGTCACTGACGACATGAAAAACTAACACTTGTCTTACACCAGCATATTCTAAGACATGGCACTAGACTCATCTTAAATCCCGATGACATGGATTACCCTAAAGATTTCCTCAAAACAATGAGGTATATGTTGTAAAACGAAGACATGTCAAAACTATGGAGGGATTGAGGATATGTATCTTCAGGTTCTGAATCTAAATTTCGTTTAACAAAATGGGGTGTTGCCAGTGAGCTGTGATTACCTAGGCTCCAGTAATACTCACAGTAGTCTCAGGGGAACTTCTCCTAGTTCTGTTATTTGCTTTTTAGGAATGTTTTTACATCCTTTATCTTATTGAATCTTGACAACATTTAAAGATTTAGACATTATTTTTATCCACATTTTAGGCATGAATAAAGTGATACCAAGCTAGAGTAATTGACCAAAGGTCGTATAGCTGATAAATGGGGGCACTGGAGTTTGTACTCTGGAGAGGTTGTTTGACATCAAGTCAAGTCCTTTTCTCTCAATGATGCTGGTTCTTTTCAACTCATTTTAAAGAGCACTGGAATCCTGTGGTGCCTCAAGAGCCACTGATCAAAAAGAGGATGGAGGAGGAATAAAAGCCCAGAGCTCTGGTTTCAGCCAGAGCACATTTACATATTATAAGTAGAAATAAATAATTATGCATTAATGCTTAACTACATATATAATATACTATAGATGAGGGGTCCATTTAAAATTGTGTTAAAAAAAATCCCCAAACACCGTATCATACCATGCTATCTCCTAATACTGCCAAAAACATCTTGAAGTTTCTATGTTTTCTTGGGTCTCCAACAGTGTGAAACCTCCCTTGACCTGCTAGCCAGCCTTCAGAAGAAGGAGCAGCTGGGAATCATTGCCCTGGGGATGCTCTGGGCTCCAGAACAGGGCTAAGTATCTGCCATGACCCCTGGCAACCTTGCTGTCTGTGTCTCCCTAAAGCCTATTAAATTATCCACAGTACCTGCAGCCTTCTCAGTGTTATGACAACTCTTTGAATTCTCTCCCAAGAGAGAAGGTATGTCTTCTCCAAATATTTTCAGGCCATTTTCAATCAAAAACTGTATAAGAGAAGCCTGTAATGCAAAAAGAAAACAATGGGGTGCTCTTTTTCATATGGAAGAGTTAAAGTCACATTTTGTTTATAAACCTTGGATCTAACCAAAAATCTGAAAGACCTCTATGAAAAATTCAGAGTTGCTGTAAATATATAGAAACCCAAGTTCTCTAATAAAATAACTTAGAGTGATACTTTCTGTTGTACTTTGGGTACAGATTTTAAAATACTACTAGTCAGTGGGCTAAAGTCCTAATTTGTGGCCTAATTTAATACCTAACCTTGTGATACCAATGGTTACATCTTTAAACTAGGATAGTTTTCAAAGTAACCTACCTTCTTAAACTTTACTTATTGCATAAAATTTTGCTTCCAGAAAATAGTGGGTTGTAACTTAGGATAATATCTGATTAAAATGTGTAAAGCATAGACAAAATCCTATGAAATCTATTTCTTAAATAGGGAGGATATTTTTTGGAAAGTGGATATTCCTGTGGATTTTTTTGATGTTTTCTTTTGTTTTTGAGTAAAAATCACAGGTCTGGAGAGAAAACATGTCTGTCTGTCTAACCGCAGTCCCGTCTCATGTCTTTCTTTGCCTAATGCTGGCTCTCGGCATGAGCTTGGGGAAAGCTGTCATCTTATTAGGCATGTGTGGCTTCATTAGGATGTTTTGGAATATCTTACTAGTTTCTGTCTGATGTAGCAGAGGCAAAATAGTAGCCAAGTATTTTTCTAAATGAGCCACAACTTGCAGAGCAAGGCCAAATGGTTTGGAGCCATGGGCGCTCATAGTGTCCGAGTCACCTAGGATGTGCCAGTAATGACCAGAGGAGCTGGTGGTTGTTACCATTGTGTCATGAGGAAGCGACGGTTTTGCCCAAAATTACAAACTCCCACCTCAAGGATGAGGATGTGAGTTGAACCGTGGCTTGTCAAACTCCGGAGCCCAGGTTTTTTCTATCATATTATGCCACTCTTCTCTCTCTTTGTTTAGTCAGTCTAGTATTGAATCTCTTGGATGGGAAAGAAGAAACTCAACTGCTCTGCATTTTGCAATTTAACAGCACCCCTTCCCATATTCCAACAGAGTAGGATAAAGAACTCTGCCAATCCAAGGAAGGCAATGAAGATGTGCACTTTTCAGAACTGATCCTTCGCATTTACTACTACACATTTCAGAATCAAAGAATGGATTCTAACCCCCAGGGGACACATATGAGAGCTCTCCCTACCTTTTTAATGACGTTCTCTTCCAATTCCAAGCTGCAGGAAATAGGTGGACAAAGAATACTTGGGGCTATACACACTGATAAATCATAAGCTGTCATCTGATTGGATGAGGATTGTTGCTCAATGTTGTATAATTCCCCGAAAAGATATCGCAAGAGAACCATGTTCACTTTTGGCAGCTGGGCGAGAAGCCTGAAGTCAGAAAGATGCACTTTTGACTAAGGCAAGTCATTGCACTTAGCAGCTGGAAGTATAGAGATGGAGAGCAGAGAACATCTTTCTAGATCTAGTATACAGCCTGCTGTAGCAGAGTTCCAGGCATGAACGTATACAAATATGTTTTACCGAATTCAATTTCTGAGCTAACCCACTCCGTTTAAATGTTTGACAAACTGAAGTTTATACCATGGGCTGTTGATGCTCCGGCATCTCTCTTAGGCCACTGACTTTTGTCTACCAGTTTCAAATATTCAGAAGGTATACAATGGCTAAGGAGTCTACTTAATAAGGTCAGGAGAAGTACAATAATAGCCATAAGGCATGCCTGTTCTGAAAATGGCCTCCATGGGTGAGAAGAATTGAAACCATTTGACATTGTATGTTCTCATTCATTTGGGGAATACAAATAATAGTGAAATGGAATATAAGGGAAGGGAGAAGAAATGTGTGGGAAATATCAGAAAGGGAGACATAACATAAAGACTCCTACCTATGGGAAATGAACTAGGGGTGATGGAAGGGGAGGACGGTGGGGGGTAGGGGTAAATGGGTGACGGCCACTGAGGGGGGCCCTTGTTGGGATGAGCACTGGGTGTTATTCTGTATGTTGGTACATTGAATACCAATAAACAATAAACTTATTATTTTTAAAAAAAGAAACCATTTGGCATTGAATGTTATTTTAGTGGTTAAAGTGGCAAGATGGAAGCCAATATTTTCCTAATGGTATATTGGCTGTATTTCTGAGCTATGACCACAGTAGAGTAATGATTGCATCATTACCTCTGGGCTGCATTTATTTTTTCCTTCTCAGTCACTTCGTCAAGAACACCAAGCCATTTCTCATAGAGGTCCGATGAAAGTAAACTTCCTTCGATATTTTCAAGAAAATCCTTTTGTGGATAAAAAAAAACACACAAATATGCAAAGAAACACACACACACATATATATGTATATATAATACAAAATATATATTGGAAATATCACAGAGAAAACACTTAGTTGAAAACTTCAGTTGAGTTCCTACTTCCTTCATAGATACCCAAAGTGTGACCCACATGAGGCTCAGCTCTGACTCTCCATTGACTTGCACATGCAAAAGCAGGTTGTGGTTTTTCTCTGACAAAAATGAAAACCTCAAAGCACAGCATAGCCTTCAGTGGAAAGGAAGACAAAGCTCCCTTCTATCATATGGCACTTATTCTTTTGTGTGCTTTTCTGAAAACTACTACAAAAGCTACTCTCATAATTGCATCATTCTTCCTTTCCTGAACGATACAAAAGTAGGAAGTCTAATGGCAAACTCATGATGGTCCTGAGGATGTATTCATTTCTAGAGTAGGCCAATTCTCCGGATAGTTTGACATGATACTATTCAGGTCAATTGCAGAGTCTGATTCTCCACCAAGATTAGTCAACTTTAGGTAGGGAAAGCTTCAGAAATGTCTAAGAACTCTATGCACACGTGGTCACCATCTTCCTAGTCTGTGCCTATAACACAGAAATAGAAAAGAGCCTACTAAGTCTTGCTAGAAACATCAATTCCATGTGTGCACCTTCAAGAAGGCAACACTTATCATGGTATTCAAGTACCTAATGGATGATCATTCTTTTCCTTGTGTCTTGATGCCTATATATATATTTACTGGTGTTTTACTCTAGCCTACTGCAGTAGTGGTCAGGGACTATTGGTATCTTTCGTATAGTTAAACAGTAATGGGGGACAAGGAAAGACCAAATGTGACAAGGAAGGACCACATATGACCTTGATTCTAACAGTGCCATCATTACTGCCTTAACTTACTTTTGTTGAGAGCTGTTAGCAAGTGCCAAGGTAGATGGATTAAATTCTTTGTTCTAGTTCTCCCTTCTTTCTCCTATACCATTTTAGCAATAGAATGGGATATCTGTGATGTGGCTGTATAATTTCCAAATTAATCTATTTCTTGAGTCGATCTACTGAATTTTCAGAATACCAAAGTACTTTTGTCTGTTGCACCTCCTCCAAGGTTAGATTTATCAAAAGAGGCATGTAGCTAGAGCTGGTTGCCATGTCATTATAACCTTGGATGGTGGGCCAGACATGACAAATATTAACTAAAGGATGCCTAGGATGTGGTGAAAGGAGACACAAATGGCAAAATCCTTCCTCCATGACTTATAAAGTAAAAGGCACTAAGAAACAGGAGACAATGAGACAATGATGGTTAAGAATGATTGATTTCTCAGAGCCTTTTTAATATTTCTCATAAAGTAAACATTTGCTTACTATTGTGAACTTCTATACCTATCTTCAAATGTTTCATATGATTTTTCTTTTGGAAAGTGCCTTCATTAGGAGTGTGGTGCGGAAGTCATCAAAAGAAGGATGTTTGCTTTGGTAAACATTATGTATGTGTCAGTGTATATTTTGAAATTTCTAATATTACTAGTAGTCATATTAGTATTAGTATTTTGCATGGAGTCTTCAGGTGGGTGATGTGTGGTGAAAACAGAAAGTATTTCTAATGTATGAGGCTTTTAACTCCTACAGTAGATTCCTTAAATTTTGAAATCATGAAGTGTTTTCCAGTTTGAGAAGTTCTTAATCAGTTATGCCCATGTCACTCCTTGGGCAATCATAATGAAAGACACCAATCACAGCCTGAGTTACTCATGTGTGGATAAAGCTCGAATTTCCCCACCTTTAAAACAAATGCTACCACAAGAACAGATTTGCTGTAATGCCTCACTCTGTCTCCAGAATTTAGTTTCTTCTTTAGGATTCTGCATGACTTTATACTACCTGGTTTTCTGATTATGCCTTCCATGACTGGTCCTTTCTCATTGATAAAGGAAAGCATATTCTGTAAGAAAAAAAAAGAGTATATGGCATTTCATATCCCAAGCCCAGAGTAAAAGCTTGCTACCTTTTTGAAAGAGCTAGGCTATATGGTGGTATACGGTTTTAGAGCTGGAAGGACTAAAGTCAATTTAAATTCTTTAGTCAATGTCTCCCTATAGTTTCTACCCAAAATCCACCTTACAGTCATACACTGAAACATTGTAATCACTTATTTTAATCAGAATTTTTTCATTGGATTTACCCTTTTAAATCAAACTTCTGTGGATCAACCACTTCCATGGTTCCGTGGTTCAAGGATTCCTTTGTGGAATCCTCACCTCTTTCCTAATTTACCAGTCTTGTTTCCTTATTCCCTTACATAGATGCTCTTCCCCAAGTATGGAAATCTTTTTGCCATACTCATTTCCCATTTGTTGATTCCTCTTTAAGTGATTGTATCCTCCATTCCTACTATCTCTATTTCCCTTCCTCCCTTAAAAAAAAAAACTGAAATGCTATCTTCTTATTCTCTGATTACATTCCCTTCATGAGTCTTTCACTGTCCTTTGCTCTATCTTCATGTCCTCTCCCTGTAGTGTAGAAAAATAAGGGCTGGAGTCTGATAGACCAAGGGATCAGAAACCTATTATGCTTCTGATCTATTGTGTGACCTGGGGCAAATGCGAACTGTACTGAAAGCTTTCAAATTCAATTGTGAAGTGTGCAGGATGATAGTTCTAGCTACCACCTAAAATTGCTGTGGTGTAAGGACTGGGGTGGTAGCAAGCATGTAACTAACGTGGTCAATTTCTTCACAACTAGGATAACATTACCAAATAGAGTGCAGGGTTGCAGAGGTCCTGGGTACTCACTAAATTTCCACACTGACAATTCAGTACACCGATTTGAGATAACACAGGCCAAACTCTGTGGCTGTCATTTAACATGCTCTTTTAGAATGAGCAGATTCCTATATGCCTCAGGATGAGTCTTTATGCTTAGGTAAGATGTTTTCAGTTGTTAGATTAAGTAGAATCAGTTGAAGGAGACCTGAGACTACTGTGAGTTCAGGAAGACAACAGCAGAATGTGAAGATGATTCATGCACACAGAGTCCATTTTGACTGATCTGAACAGCCCTACATGGGTCTCTGTGGAAACAAGTGGAATGGACAAAACGTCGTTCTGTTGTATTGGCCAAATGACTCTGCAGTAGGTAAATCAAATGACACTACCAAAGCTTCTCAGCCAAAGCCAGGGATTGTCTAATGATTTCTCCATTTGGGGGTAGGTTTGCATGAAAACACTTGGCCTCTCCAAGGTGCCTCTCCACAGGAAGGCAATAAAAGACCAAACTGAGACCTACCAGTATTGGTAAGGGCAAGATGTCCTTATCAACGATATCCATAAGGGAAACTCCAAAGAGCTGTCCTGGTTTTGCAGACAGTACAGCTGTGCATTGGTTGTTGTGGGAACTGCCAATGCACTGGCAAATGGCCAAGTCTCTGAAAGCAGTGCTTTTCATGGTCTTCTGGTCTGAATCGAAGGAAGAAGGGAGATTAGTGTGTTTTAATTCACTTAGCCTTATTTTCACCATTGCCATTATACAGCATGTTCATTGTAGGGGCTAGAAGAGGGAAACTGAGTCATTTGTTGTGTAGAACTCCTCATGTTCTGATGTTGGCTAACAGCATCCTCATGGCATTGATGAGTTCTTGCCCATATCCTTCAGACCGATGGTTAAACCTTGGGACTTCATCAGATTGAAGGTCAGTATTTCCTGTGCCATCAGTTACTGTCTTTGCAATGCAACAGGAGGCACTGAACCTGTAGATGTGTGTTTTCTACTGGAGTGATCAGTGTGTTCAGCTGTCAGATCTGATTTTAAAAGCTAGAAGGATTTGGTAATGTGAATCATGCTGTTTGGTAATCCTCTGCTTTCACATCCAGTCTGAGACCAGAACTGCTCAGATGAGTCTCCACTGAAGTGTTATGTGAATCGTAACCAAAGAAATGGTTGTCTAACTTACTGAGTTATGGAATGATTTTTATTATCCATATAAAAGTATACAACACAACACAGTACAATACAATTCAAAACGTATGTCATAGGATATGGTAGGCATTGAAGGAAGAGGAGAAATTTGTGGGAAGATTTCCTCAATATGAATATATGGGGGCCAAGGAAAAAACTTTAAATGGAAATAGCTGGGTCTTGGAAGGGGTTCATTTCTCATTCATTGGAAAACAGATAAAGAAGTGTCAAGGGTCATTATGGAGATTCCAGTCTTCAGTAACTTACTAAACTGTAGACTTGTAGGTGGATGGACCACGTGGGGACATGGTAGCATTCTGCATTTGTGCTCTTTTGGAAATCACTATCACTCTCACTGGCTTGGATTCAACAGTTTGTTTTTCTGTCACTGACGACATGAAAAACAAACACTTGTCTTGCACCAGCATATTCTCAGACATGGCACTAGAATCATCTTAATTCCTCATGACACGGATTGTCCAAAAGCTTCCCTCAACACAATGAGGTATATGTCGTAAAACAAAGACATGTCAAAAGTATGGAGGCATTGATGCTATGTGTCTCCAGGTTCTGAATCTAAACACCATTTTACAAAAAATGGGCTGTTGCCAGTGAGCTGTGATTAGCTAGGCTCCAATAATACTCGCACAAGTCTCAAGGGAACTTTCCTAGTTCTATTATTTGCTTTTTGGAAATGTTTTTACATCCTTTATCTTATTGAATCTTGATATTTCTAAGATTTAGTCATTATTTTTTTAAGATTTTATTTATTTATTCATGAGAGACACAGAGACAGAGAGAGAGAGAGACAGAGAGACAGAGACACAGCCAGAATCAGGAAATACAAATCAAAACCACAATGAAATACCACTTCACACCAGTGAGAATGGGGAAAATTAACAAGGCAGGAAACCACAAATGTTGGAGAGGACGCCCACAAAGGGGAACACTCTTACACTGTTGGTGGGAATGTGAACTGATGCAGCCACTCTGGAAAACTGTGTGGAGGTTCCTCAAAGAGTTAAAAATAGACCTGCCCTATGACCCAGCAATTGCACTCTTGGGGATTTACCCCAAAGATTCAGATGCAATGAAATGCTGGGGCACCTGCACCCCGATGTTTCTAGCAGCGATGTCCACATAGCCAAACTGTGGAAGGAGCCTTGGTGTCCATTGAAAGATGAATGGATAAAGAAGATGTGGTTTATGTATACAATGGAATATTACTCAGCCATTAGAAACGACATATACCCACCATTTGCTTCAACGTGGATGGAACTTGAGGGTATTATGCTGAGTGAAGTAAGTCAATCGGAGAAGGACAAACAGTGTATGTTCTCATTCATTTGGAGAATATAAATAATAGCGAAAGGGAACATAAGGGAAGGGAAGGGAGAAGAATGTGTGGGAAATATCAGAAAGGGAGACAGAACATAAAGACTCCTAAATCTGGGAAACGAACTAGGGGTGGTAGAGGGGAGGAGGGCCGGGGGTGGGGGTCAATGGGTGACAGACACTGAGGGGGACACTTGACAGGATGAGCACTGGGTGTTATTCTGTATGTTGGTAAATAGAACACCAATAAAAATTAATTTATTAAGAAAAATAAAAAATAAAGAAAAAAAGAGAGAGAGAGAGACCAGCAGAGAGAGAAGCAGGCTCCATGCAGGGAGCCTGACTTGGGACTTGATCCCCGGACTCCAGGATTACACGCTGGGCTGAAGGCGGCGCTAAACCGCTGAGCCACCTGGGCTGCCCTAGACATTATTTTTATCCACATTTTAGGCATGAATAAAGTGATACCGAGCTAGAGTAATTGGCCAAAGATCCTATAGCTGATAAATGGGGTCACTGGAGTTTGTACTCTGGAGAATTTGTTTGACATCAAGTCAAGTCCTTTTCTCTCAATGATGCTGGTTCTTTTCAACTCATTTTAAAGAGCACTGGAATCCTGTGGTGCCTCAAATGCCATTGATCAAAAAGAGGATGGAGCCGGAATAAAAGCCCCCTGCTCTGGTTTCAACCAGAGCACATTTATGTATTAGAAGTAGAAATAAATAATTATGCATCAATGCTTAACTACATATATAATATACTATAGATGAGGGATCCATATAAAATTGTGTTAAAAAAATTCCCACTGTATCATACCATGCTATCTCCTAATACTGCCAAAAACATCTTGAAGTTTCTATGTTTTCTGGGGTCTCCAACAGTGTGAAACCTCCCTTGACCTGCTAGCCAGCCTTCAGAAGAAGGAGCAGCTGGGAATCATTGCCCTGGGGATGCTCTGTGCTCCAGAACAGGGCTAAATATCTGCCATGACCCCTGGCAACCTTGCTGTCTGTGTCTCCCTAAAGCCTATTAAATTATCCACAGTACCTGCAGCCTTCTCAGTGTTATGACAACTCTTTGAATTTTCTCCCAAGAGAGAAGTGATGTCTTCTCCAAATATTTTCAGGCCATTTTCAATCAAAAACTCTATAAGAGAAGCCTGTAATGCAAAAAAGAACACAATGGGGTGCTCTTTTTCATATGGAAGAGTTATAAGTCACATTTTGTTTATAAGCCTTGGATCTAACCAAAAATGTGAAAGACTTCTATGAAAAATTCAGAGCTGATAAAAATATATAGAAACCCAAGTTCTCTAATAAAATAACATAGAGTGAAACTTTCTGTCGTACTTTGAGTACAGATTTTAAATTACTGGTCTAAAGTCCTAATTTGTGGCCGAATTTAATACCTAACATTGTGATACCAAAGGTTACATCTTTAAAACTAGGATAGTTTTCAAAGTAACCTACTTTCTAAAAGTTTACTTATTTTGTAAAATTTTGCTTACAGAAAATATTGAGTTGTAACATAGGATAATATCTGATTAAAATGTGTAAAGCATAGACAAAATCCTATGAAACCCATTTCTTAAATAGGGAAGAATATTTTTTGGAAAGTGGATATTCCTGTGGATTTTTTTTTTGTTTTCTTTTGTTTTGTTTTTGAGTAAAAACTCACAGGGCCGGGGAGAAAACATGTCTGTCTGTCTAACCTCAGTCCTTTCTCATGTCTTGCTTTGCCTAATGCTGGCTCTCAGTATGAGCTTTGGAAAAGCTGTCATCCTATTAGGCATGTGTGGCTTCATTAGGATGTTCTGGAATATCTCACTAGTTTCTGTCTCATGTAGCAGAGGCAAAACAGTAGCCAAGTATATTTTGAAATGAGCCACAACTTGCAGAGCAAAGCCAATGTGTTTGGAGCCATGGGTGCTCATAGTGCCGAGCCACCTAGGATGTGCCAGTAAGGTCCATAGGAGCTGGGGGTTGTTACCATTGTGTCATGAGGAAACCATGGCTTTGTCCAAGGTTACAAGCTCCCCTCTCAAGGATCAGGCTGAAATTTGAACCTTGGCTTGTCAAACTCTGGAGCCCAGGGTTTTCTACCATATTACATCACTCTTCTCTCTCTTTTGTTTAGTCAGTCTAGTATTGAATCTCCTGGATGGGAAAGAAGTGACTCAACCGCCCTGCATTTCCCACTTTAACAACACCCCTTCCCATATTCCACCAGAGAAGGATAACGAACCTGCCATTCCAAGAAATTCTATGAAGATGTGCACTTTTCAGAACTGATCCTTCGCATTTACTACTACACATTTCAGACTCAAAGCATGGATTCTAAACCCCAGGGGACACATATGAGAGCTCTCCCTACCTTTTTTATGAAGTACTCTTCCAATTCTAAGCTGCAGGAATTAGGTGGACAAAGAATGCTTGGAGCTATACACACTGATAAATCATAAGCTGTCATCTGATTGGATGAGGATTATTGCTCAATGTTGTATAATACCCCAAAAAGATATTGCAAGAGAACAACGTTCACCTTTGGCAGCTGGGCGAGAAGCCTGAAGTCAGAAAGATGCACTTTTGAATAAGGCAAGTCATTGCACTTAACAGCTGCAAGTATAGAGATGGAGAGCAGAGAACATCTTTCTAGATCTAGTATACAGCCTGCTGTAGCAGAGTTCCAGGCATGAACATATACAAATATGTTTTACCGAATTCAATTTCTGAGCTAACCCACTCTGGTTAAATGTTTGAAAAACTTTAGGTTTTGCTATTGGCTGTTGATGCACTGGCATCCCTTAGGTTAATGACTTTTGTCTACCAGTTTCATATATTCAGAAGTTGTACAATGACTAAGGAGTCAACATTAATAAGGTCAGGAGAAGAGCAATAATAGCCATAAGGCATGCCTATATTCTGAAACTGGCCTCCATGCGTGAGAAGAATTGAAAGTATTTGGCATTGAATGTTATTTTAGCGGTCAAAGTGGCAAGAAGGAAGCCAATATTTCCTAATAGTATATTGGCTGTATTTCTGAGCCATGACCAGAGTAGAGTAATTATTGCATCATTACCTCTGGGCTGCATTTATTTTTTCCTTCTCAGTCACTTCGTCAAGAACACCAAGCCATTTTTCATAGAGTTTGGATGAAAGTAAACTTCCTTGGATATTTTCAAGAAAATCCTTATGTGGGTAAAAGAAAATAGACACAGACACACTCACATATGCAAAATACATATTGCAAATATTACAGAGAAAACACTTAGTTGCAAGCTTCAGTTCAGTCTCTACTTCCTTCAGAGATACCCAAACTGTGACCCACATGAGGCTCAGCTCTGACTCTCCATTGACTTGCACATGCAAAAGCAGGTTGTGGTTTTTCTCTGACAAAAATGAAAACCTCAAAGCACAGCATAGCCTTCAGTGGAAAGGAAGACAAAGCTCCCTTCTATCATATGGCACTTACTCTTTTGTGTGCTTTTCTGAAAACTACTACAAAAGCTACTCTCATAATTGCATCATTCTTCCTTTCCTGAACGATACAAAAGTAGGAAGTCTAATGGCAAAACCATGATGTTCCTGAGGATGTATTCATTTCTAGTGTAGACCAGTTCTCCACATAATTTGACATGATACTATTGAGGCCAAGGTTGCAGAGTCTGATTCTCCACCAAGATTAGTCAACTTTAGTTAGGGAAAGCTTCAGAATTGTCTAAGAACTCTATGCACACGTGGTCACCATCTTCCTAGTCTGT
Organism: Urocyon cinereoargenteus; assembly: GCA_032313775.1. Classification (NCBI taxonomy): domain Eukaryota; kingdom Metazoa; phylum Chordata; class Mammalia; order Carnivora; family Canidae; genus Urocyon; species Urocyon cinereoargenteus. Next base: position 79,803 of record JAVLSZ010000349.1, read on the forward strand.
GCCTATAACATGGAAATAGAAAAGACCCTACTAAGTCTTGCTAGAAACATCAATTCCATGTGTGCACCTTCAAGAAGTCAACGCTTATCATGCTATTTGAGTACCTAATGTATCATCCTTATTTCCCCTGTCTCTTGATGCCTATATATATATTTGGTGGTGTGTTTTACTGTAGCCCAGTGTAGTAGTGGTCAGGGACTATTGGTATCTTTCATATATTTGAACAGAAATGAGGGACTAGAAAAGACCAAATATGACAAGGAAGGACCAAATATGACCTTGATTCTAAGAGTGCCATCATTACTGCCTTAACTTGGTTTTGTTGAGAGCTGTTAGCAAGTGCCAAGGTAGATGGATTAAATTCTCTATTCTAGTTCTCACTTCTTTCTCCATTACCATTTTAGCAATAGAATGGGATATCTGTGATGTAGCTGTATAATTTCCAAATTAATCTAGTTCTTGAGTCGATCTATTGAATTTTCAGAATTCCAAACTTCTTTTGTCTGTTGCACCTACTCCAAAAGTTAGATTTATCAAAACTGGCATGTAGCAAGAGCTGGTTAACATGTCATTATAACCTTGGATGGTGGGCTAGACATCACAAATATGAACTAAAGGATGCCTAGGATGTGGTGAAAGGAGACACAAATGGCAAAATCCTTCCTCCATGACTTGTAAAGTAAAAGGAATCCAGAAACAGGAGAAAATGATGGTTAAGAGTGATTTGGTCACGTCACTGAGCCTTTTTGGATTCCTCATAAAGTAAACATTTGCTTAATATTGTGAAATTCCCTACCAATTCTCAAATTTTTCATTTGACTTTTCTTTTGGAAACTGCCTTCATTAGGAGTGTGGTGAGGATGTCATCCAAAGCAGGATGTTTGCTTTGGTAAATATTATGTGTCACTGTATATTTTGAAATTTATTCTTATTAATAGTAGTCATATTAGTATTAGCATTTTGCATGGAGTCCTCAGGTAGGCTGTTTGTGGTGAAAACAGAAAGTATTTCTAATGTATGTGGCTTTAAACTCCTACAGTAGCTTCCTTAAATTTGGTTTCATGAAGTGTTTTCCAGTTTGACAAGTTCTTAATCAGTTATGCCTATGTTGGTTCCTGGGCAATCATAATGAAAGACACCAATCACAGCTTCAGTTACCCATCTGTGGTAAAGCTAGAACTTTCCCCACCTTTAAAACACATGCTACCACATGAACAGATTCGCTGTAACAGTTAACTCTGTCCCCAGAATTTAGTTTCTCTTTTAGGATTCTGCATGAATTTATACAGGCTGATTTTCTGAAGATGCCTTCCAGGAGTGGTCCTTTCCGATTGATCACGGAAAGCATATCCTGTAGGAAAAAAAGAAGAGTATATGGCATTTCATATCCCAAGACCAGAGCAAAAGCTTGCTTCCTTTTGAAGAGCTAGGCTATCGGATGGTGTACGGTTTTAGAGCTGGAAGGACTAAAGTCAATTTAGATTCTTGAGTCAATGTCTCTCTATAGTTTCTACCCAAAAATCCACCTTACAGTCATACACTGAAACATTGTAATCACTTATTTTAATCAGATTTTTTTCATTGAATTTACCCTTTAAAATCAAACTTCTGTGTTTCAATGACTTTGTGGAATCCTCACCTGTCTCCTACTTTACCAGTCTTGTTTCCTTATTCCCTTACATAGATGCTCTTCCCCAAGTATGGAAATCTTTTTGCCATACTCATTTCGCATTTGCTGATTCCTCTTTAAGTGATTGTATCCTCCATTCCAACTATATCTATTTCCCTTCCTCTTTAAAAAAAAAAAAAGTTCAAATGCTCTCTTCTTATTATCTGATTACATTTCCTTCATGAGTCTTTCTCTGTCCTTTGCTCTATCTTCATGTCCTCTCCCTGCAGTTTAGAAAGACAACAAGGGCTGGAGTCTGATAGACCAAAGGATTGGAAACCTATTATCATTCTGATCATTTGTGTGACCTGGGGCAAATGCGAACTATACTGAAAGCTATTTCATTTGTAAAGTGTGGAGGATGATAGTATTAGGTACCCCCTAAATTTGCTGTGATGCAAGGACTGGGGTGGTAGCAAGCATGTAACTAACGTCACAAATTTTTTCACACCTAGGATAACATTCCCAAATAGAGTGCAGGGTTGCAGAGATCCTGGGTACTCACTAAATTTCCACACTGACAATTCAGTACACCGATTTGAGATAACACAGGCCAAACTCTATGGCTGTCATTTAACATGCTCTTTTAGAATGAGCAGATTCCTATATGCCTCAGGATGAGTCTTTATGCTTAGGTAAGATGTTTTCAGTTGTTAGATTAAGTAGAATCAGTTGAAGGAGACCTGAGACTACTGTGAGTTCAGGAAGACAACAGCAGAATGTGAAGATGATTCATGCACACAGAGTCCATTTTGACTGATCTTAACAGCCCTACACGGGTCTCTGTGGAAACAAGTGGAATGGACAAAATGTCGTTCTGTGTATTGGCCCAATGACTCTGCAGTAGGTAAATCAAATGACACTAGCAAAGTTTCTCAGCCAAAGCCAGGTGCTGTTAATGATTTCTCCATTTGGGGGTAGGTTTGCATGAGGACACTTGGCCTCTCCGAGGTCCATCTCCACAGGAAGGCAATTAAAGACCAAACTGAGACCTACCAGTATTGGGAAGGGGAAGTTGTCCTTATGAAAGATATCTGTGAGGGAATCTCCAAAGAGCTGTCCTGGTTTTTCAGACAGTGCAGCTGTGCACTGGTTGTTCTGGCAAGTGGCAGCGCAGTGGCAAAAGGCAGAGTTTGTCAAAGCACTGCTTTCCTTGGTGTTCTGGTTTGAATCTAAGGAACAAGGGAGATTAGAGTGTTTTAATTCACTTAGCCTTATTTTCACCATTACCATTATACAGCATGTTCATTGTAGAGGCTAGAAGAGGGAAACTGAGTCATTTGTTGTGTAGAACTCTCCACGTTCTGATGTTGGCTAACAGCATCCCCATGGCATTCATGAGTTCTTGCCAATAACTTTCAGACTGATGGTTAAACCTAGGGACTTGATCAGTCTCAAGGTGATTATTTCCTCTGCCATCAGTTACTGCCGTTACACTGATCTGGAGGAAGTGAAACTGTAGACATTTGTTTTCTACTGGTGTGATCAGTGGGTTCAGGTATCAGATCTGATTTTATTATTTTATTTTTTATTTTTTTCTGATTTTAAAAGCTATACGTTTTTGGTATGCAAATCAAGCTGAGTTTGGTAATCCTGTGCTTTCACAGCCAGGCTCCCCTCAGCCTCAGATTTTCTCCTTGGCTTTCTGAGTGCTCAAGTTTCTACCATCCAAAGGAATTGCCTCTCAGGACAATCTGCCTGACCCCTACTTCTCTGGTTCCGCTGCTCTGGGCCATCTTCAAGGATGACTTTCTGCAGTCAGGGTCCTTGGGAAGTAGTCATTACCTGCTGGCTATGTGGTGGCTGTGTTCTCTTGTCATACCCCACCAACCCAGCCATAGATGATGTTTTTGGTTAAATAGGTTTAACATTTACTAAAAAGAGCCTAAACCACAATGAAGTGTGGAAACACACTTCCTCACACACACACTCAAACATACATGTATATATACACCTACACACAAGGTCAAGGCTTGAAAGAAAACATAGAAAATGCAAAACAATAAGAGGTTAGGAATGCATTTATAGACCACCAGTTTCCGGAGATGATTTTTAATTACTCAACATTCCCTATTGAAGGAAGAACTTTCCAAAAAAAAAAAAAAAAGAGGAGATCAGCATTGAAAAGCTGAGTTCAAATTTCTACTGCTCAGCTGTGAATGTTTCCCTTTGAAGATACCTTAACATTGTTTAAATAACGGATTGCTTTAAGAGTCAACAGATGAGCCAAGCTGTCGAAGGATAAAAAGATGAGGAACATTCACCAAATAAACTGAAACACCGGGCAATTTGGCTTTTCTGGGATGTAGTACGTGCATCACCACCTCCACTCATGTGGGGACAGCACTGCACCAGAAGCATCCTCGTTCTGCCACATAGGAAGCTCAGCATTTTAAAGTTTTGGTTTGATCAACTTTAACATAAATGATGCTGCCTACACCAAGCTAAACAAAATATATAAGATACTGCTCAGCACAAGGCAATAAATGTTCCCAGGATCATTAATGAATGGGGTCGCTTCAAAAGGGTCGAATAATGTCAAATAAATGTGGGAAAAAACTGGGGCATTTGACTTCCAAAAGGAAAATATGAATTTCCCAATCATATTTGACAAGAGAATCCTTTCTGGGAAAGGGAAAACAATGCATGGATCATATATTCTCTATGCACTGATAGCAATCTCCGTCTATACACTGGCATAAGTCAGAAATGTACAGTTTTGTAGTTCTAAATAGCGCACTTGTTGGTGAGTTTGATTCTCTGTTCCAAGACTGGTAGAGACATAGGATTTCTTAATTACCCCCATGAGTGTGTCTATGTTCTGGAGTCTTCTGGTGCCGGACAGGTTGTAAAATGGTGAAGTGCCACTAATCTGATTGCTCTGTGTCATTGATGTATATAAATAGCCGCTGAGGTGTCCAAACTGCTCTCTGGTCCTGGGAAATTGGCCTGTACTCCTATTGCTGAGGCATGTCTTTCACACCCAGTGGCTTTCTATTTCTTCCTTACTATTCTGGGACTGATGGAGATACATGTTCCATGTTGAGGTATAAGAAAGTCTGCGTGGAAATAGAGGGCCCCATTGTTCTTAGACATGTCAGCTCGCTATTCTGTGAGTAATTTCTGCTTCCATTTGGTTTCCATGCAGGAAATGGTGCAGATATCCCATGTACCTACCTAGTGGTTTTGGGCTTTTTCCCCTTGAGATTGCCACCTAAATCTTCTACTCTATGCCATGAATCATTTCTGTTTCCTAGAAAGCTAAGTCTTTAAGACTCATAAGCATCAAAGAGCACTCTTTTCCTCATATTCTCCTCTTGCTTCTATTCCCTGAAGAGGTTATTTTTCTCTTAAGGCAGCTTAAGACAGGAAGAAGGATGAGGGAAGGAATATCTCAGGTAAAAAAAATGAGTTAGTATTTCAAAGATTCTTCCAAGCATACTTGGAATACCCCTTAGGAAATGCTGGTGTACAGAACTGAGGATAAAAAGCCAGTGAAGAAAAGCATATGTGTGGTAGTGGTGCTGCTGTGAGTTTTATGATGTGTGGTCTTAAGAAATAATGCCTCCTTGTCTTGTAAACCACCACATTTGGCGTGGTCCTTTGCACAGTCCTCTCCCACATTAACTCTTGAAAAGTCCCTCTTGCTTCTAGGAACTCTTCCTCCACCATATGAAAGGAGGAGAAGCTACATTATTGAAGACATGGGGACCAATTGCCAGCCAGAGCTAATACACAAACACCTAGGTTAGCTCCAAAGGAGCTTCAGGCTAACTGCAAGTGCACAGGTGACCTAAGCTGAAACCAGAAGTGCTCAGATGAGCTTCGACTGAAGTGTTATGTGAATCATAACCAAAGAAATGGTTGTCTAACCTACTGAGTTACGTAATGATTTTTATTATCCATATAAAAGTATACAACACAACACAGTACAATACAATTCAAAATGTATGTCATAGGATATGGTAGGCATTGAAGATAGAGGAGATAATTTGTGGGAAGTTTTCCTCAATATGAATATATGGGGCCAAGGAAAACACTTTAAATGGAAATAGCTGGGTCTTGGAAGGGGTTCATTTCTCATTCATTGGAAAAACAGATAAAGAAGTGTCAAGGGTCATTAAGGAGATTCCAGTCTTCAGTGACTTACTAAACTGTAGACATGTAGGTGGATGGACGCATGCCAGATGGGAACTTGGTAGCATTCTGCAATTGTGCTTTTTGGGAATCACTATCACTCTCAGTGGCTTGGATTCAACAGTTTGTTTTTCTGTCACTGACGACATGAAAAACTAACACTTGTCTTTACCAGCATATTCTCTAAGACATGGCACTAGACTCATCTTAAATCCCGATGACATGGATTATCCTAAAGATTTGCTCAAAACAATGAGGTATATGTTGTAAAACGAAGACATGTCAAAACTATGGAGGGATTGATGATATGTATCTTCAGGTTCTGAATCTAAACTTCGTTTAACAAAATGGGGTGTTGCCAGTGAGCTGTGATTACCTAGGCTCCAGTAATACTCACAGTAGTCTCAGGGGAACTTCTCCTAGTTCTGTTATTTGCTTTTTAGGAATGTTTTTACATCCTTTATCTTATTGAATCTTGACAGCATTTTAAGATTTAGACATTATTTTTATCCACAATTTAGGCATGAATAAAGTGATACCAAGCTAGAGTAATTGGCCAAAGGTCGTATAGCTGATAAATGGGGGCACTGGAGTTTGTACTCTGGAGAGGTTGTTTGACATCAAGTCAAGTCCTTTTCTCTCAATGATGCTGGTTCTTTTCAACTCATTTTAAAGAGCACTGGAATCCTGTGGTGCCTCAAGAGCCATTGAACAGAAAGAGGATGGAGCAAGAATAAAAGCCCAGAGCTCTGGTTTCAGCCAGTGCACATTTACATATTGTAAGTAGAAATAAATAATTATGCATTAATGCTTAACTACATATATAATATACTATAGATGAGGGGTCCATTTAAAATTGTGTTAAAAAAAATCCCCAAACACCGTATCATACCATGCTATCTCCTAATACTGCCAAAAACATCTTGAATTTCTATGTTTTCTTGGGTCTCCAACAGTGTGAAACCTCCCTTGACCTGCTAGCCAGCCTTCAGAAGAAGGAGAAGCTGGGAATCATTGCCCTGGGGATGCTCTGGGATCCAGAACAGGGCTAAGTATCTGCCATGACCCCTGGCAACCTTGTTGTCTGTGTCTCCCTAAAGCCTATTAAATTATCCACAGTACCTGCAGCCTTCTCATTGTTATGACAACTCTTTGAATTCTCTCCCAAGAGAGAAGTTATGTCTTCTCCAAATATTTTGAGTCCATTTTCAATCAAAAACTGTATAAGAGAATCCTGTAATGCAAAAAGAACACAATGGGGTGCTCTTTTTCATATGGAAGAGTTATAAGTCACATTTTGTTTATAAACCTTGGATCTAACCAAAAATCTGAAAGACCTCTCTGAAAAATTCAGAGTTGCTATAAATATTAGAAACCCAAATTCTCTAATAAAATAACTTAGAGTGATACTTTCCGTTGTACTTTGGGTACAGATTTTAAAATACTACTAGTCAGTGGGCTAAAGTCCTAATTTGTGGCCTAATTGAATACCTAACATTGTGATACCAATGGTTACATCTTTAAACTAGGATAGTTTTCAAAGTAACCTACCTTCTTAAACTTTATTTATTGCATAAAATTTTGCTTCCAGAAAATAGTGGGTTGTAACATAAGATAATATCTGATTAAAATGTGTAAAGCATAGACAAAATCTTATGAAATCTATTTCTTAAATAGGGAGGATATTTTTTGGAAAGTGGATATTCCCGTGGATTTTTTTGATGTTTTCTTTTGTTTTTGAGTAAAAATCACAGATCTGGAGAGAAAACATGTCTGTCTGTCTAACCGCAGTCCCGTCTCATGTCTTTCTTTGCCTAATGCTGGCTCTCGGCATGAGCTTGGGGAAAGCTGTCATCTTATTAGGCATGTGTGGCTTCATTAGGATGTTTTGGAATATCTCACTAGTTTCTGTCTGATGTAGCAGAGGCAAAATAGTAGCCAAGTATTTTTCTAAATGAGCCACAACTTGCAGAGCAAGGCCAAATGGTTTGGAGCCATGGGCGCTCATAGTGTCCGAGTCACCTAGGATGTGCCAGTAATGACCAGAGGAGCTGGTGGTTGTTACCTTTGTGTCATGAGGAAGTGACGGTTTTGCCCAAAATTACAAACTCCCACCTCAAGGATGAGGATGTGAGTTGAACCATGGCTTGTCAAACTCCGGAGCCCAGGTCTTTTCTATCATATTATGCCACTCTTCTCTATCTTTGTTTAGTCAGTCTAGTATTGAATCTCTTGGATGGGAAAGAAGAAACTCAACTGCTCTGCATTTTGCAATTTAACAGCACCCCTTCCCATATTCCAACAGAGTAGGATAAAGAACTCTGCCAATCCAAGGAAGGCAATGAAGATGTGCACTTTTCAGAACTGATCCTTCACATTTACGACTACACATTTCAAAATCAAAGCATGGATTCTAACCCCCAGGGGACACATATGAGAGCTCTCCCTACCTTTTTAGAGAAGTTCTCTCCAATTCCAAGCTGCAGGAATTAGGTGGACAAAGAATACTTGGGGCTATACACACTGATAAATCATAAGCTGTCATCTGATTGGATGAGGATTGTTGCTCAATGTTGTATAATACCCCGAAAAGATATTGCAAGAGAACAACGTTCACTTTTGGCAGCTGGGCGAGAAGCCTGAAGTCAGAAAGATGCACTTTTGAATAAGGCAAGTCATTGCACTTAGCAGCTGGAAGTATAGAGATGGAGAGCAGAGAACATCTTTCTAGATCTAGTATACAGCCTGCTGTAGCAGAGTTCCAGGCATGAACGTATACAAATATGTTTTACCGAATTCAATTTCTGAGCTAACCCACTCTGGTTAAATGTTTGACAAACTGAAGTTTATACCACGGGCTGTTGATGCTCCGGCATCTCTCTTAGGCCACTGACTTTTGTCTACCAGTTTCAAATATTCAGAAGGTGTACAATGGCTGAGGAGTCTACTTAATAAGGTCAGGAGAAGTACAATAACAGCCATAAGGCATGCCTGTATTCTGAAACTGGCCTCCATGGGTGAGAAGAATTGAAACCATTTGACATTGAATGTTCTTATTCATTTGGGGAATACAAATAATAGTGAAATGGAATATAAGGGAAGGGAGAAGAAATGCGTGGGAAATATCAGAAAGGGAGACATAACATAAAGACTCCTACCTCTGGGAAATGAACTAGGGGTGATGGAAGGGGAGGACGGCAGGGGGTAGGGGCAAATGGGTGATGGCCACTGAGGGGGGGCACTTGTGGGATGAGCACTGGGTGTTATTCTGTATGTTGGTACATTGAATACCAATAAACAATAAACTTATTATTTAAAAAAAAAGAAACCATTTGGCAATGAATGTTATTTTAGTGGTTAAAGTGGCAAGAAGGAAGCCAATATTTTCCTAATGGTATATTGGCTGTATTTCTGAGCTATGACCACAGTAGAGTAATGATTGCATCATTACCTCTGGGCTGCATTTATTTTTTCCTCCTCAGTCACTTCGTCAAGATCACCAAGCCATTTCTCATAGAGGTCCGATGAAAGTAAACTTCCTTCGATATTTTCAAGAAAATCCTTTTGTGGATAAAAAAAACACACAAATATACAAAGAAACACACACACACATATATATGTATATATAATACAAAATATATATTGGAAATATCACAGAGAAAACACTTAGTTGAAAACTTCAGTTGAGTTCCTACTTCCTTCATAGATACCCAAACTGTGACCCACATGAGGCTCAGCCCTGACTCTCCATTGACTTGCACATGCAAAAGCAGGTTGTGGTTTTTCTCTGACAAAAATGAAAACCTCAAAGCACAGCATAGCCTTCAGTGGAAAGGAAGACAAAGCTCCCTTCTATCATATGGCACTTACTCTTTTGTGTGCTTTTCTGAAAACTACTACAAAAGCTACTCTCATAATTGCATCATTCTTCCTTTCCTGAACGATACAAAAGTAGGAAGTCTAATGGAAAACTCATGATGCTCCTGAGGATGTATTCATTTCTAGAGTAGGCCAATTCTCCAGATAGTTTGACATGATACTATTCAGATCAATTGCAGAGTCTGATTCTCCACAAAGATTAGTCAACTTTAGGTAGGGAAAGCTTCAGAAATGTCTGAGAACTCTATGCACACGTGGTCACAATCTTCCTAGTCTGTGCCTATAACATGGAAATAGAAAAGAGCCTACTAAGTCTTGCTAGAAACATCAATTGCATGTGTGCACCTTCAAGAAGGCAACACTTATCATGGTATTCAAGTACCTAATGGATGATCATTCTTTTCCTTGTGTCTTGATGCCTATATATATATTTACTGGTGTTTTACTCTAGCCTACTGCAGTAGTGGTCAGGGACTATTGGTATCTTTCGTATAGTTAAACAGTAATGGTGGACAAGGAAAGACCAAATGTGACAAGGAAGGACCACATATGACCTTGATTCTAACAGTGCCATCATTACTGCCTTAACTTACTTTTGTTGAGAGCTGTTAGCAAGTGCCAAGGTAGATGGATTAAATTCTTTGTTCTAGTTCTCAATTCTTTCTCCTATACCATTTTAGCAATAGAATGGGATATCTGTGATGTGGCTGTATAATTTCCAAATTAATCTATTTCTTGAGTCGATCTACTGAATTTTCAGAATACCAAAGTACTTTTGTCTGTTGCACCTCCTCCAAGGTTAGATTTATCAAAAGAGGCATGTAGCTAGAGCTGGTTACCATGTCGTTATAACCTTGGATGGTGGGCCAGACATGACAAATATTAACTAAAGGATGCCCAGGATGTGGTGAAAGGAGACACAAATGGCAAAATCCTTCCTCCATGACTTATAAAGTAAAAGGCACTAAGAAACAGGAGACAATGAGACAATGATGGTTAAGAATGATTGGTTGCTCAGAGCCTTTTTAATATTCCTCATAAAGTAAACATTTGCTTACTATTGTGAACTTCTATACCTATCTTCAAATGTTTCATATGATTTTTCTTTTGGAAAGTGCCTTCATTAGGAGTGTGGTGAGGAAGTCTTCAAAAGAAGGATGGTTGCTTTGGTAAACATTATGTATGTGTCAGTGTATATTTTGAAATTTCTTAATATTACTAGTAGTCATATTAGTATTAGTATTTTGCATGGAGTCTTCAGGTGGGTGATGTGTGGTGAAAACAGAAAGTATTTCTAATGTATGAGGCTTTTAACTCCTACAGTAGATTCCTTAAATTTTGAAATCATGAAGTGTTTTCCAGTTTGAGAAGTTCTTAATCAGTTATGCCCATGTCACTCCTTGGGCAATCATAATGAAAGACACCAATCACAGCCTGAGTTACTCATGTGTGGATAAAGCTCGAATTTCCCCACCTTTAAAACAAATGCTACCACAAGAACAGATTTGCTGTAATGCCTCACTCTGTCTCCAGAATTTAGTTTCTTCTTTAGGATTCTGCATGACTTTATACTACCTGGTTTTCTGATTATGCCTTCCATGACTGGTCCTTTCTCATTGATAAAGGAAAGCATATTCTGTAAGAAAAAAAAAGAGTATATGGCATTTCATATCCCAAGCCCAGAGTAAAAGCTTGCTACCTTTTTGAAAGAGCTAGGCTATATGGTGGTATACGGTTTTAGAGCTGGAAGGACTAAAGTCAATTTAAATTCTTTAGTCAATGTCTCCCTATATTTTCTACCCAAAATCCACCTTACAGTCATACACTGAAACATTGTAATCACTTATTTTAATCAGAATTTTTTCATTGGATTTACCCTTTTAAATCAAACTTCTGTGGATCAACCACTTCCGTGGTTCCGTGGTTCAAGGATTCCTTTGTGGAATCCTCACCTCTTTCCTAATTTACCAGTCTTGTTTCCTTATTCCCTTACATAGATGCTCTTCCCCAAGTATGGAAATCTTTTTGCCATACTCATTTCCCATTTGTTGATTCCTCTTTAAGTGATTGTATCCTCCATTCCTACTATCTCTATTTCCCTTCCTCCCTTAAAAAAAACTGAAATGCTATCTTCTTATTCTCTGATTACATTCCCTTCATGAGTCTTTCACTGTCCTTTGCTCTAACTTCATGTCCTCTCCCTGTAGTGTAGAAAAATAAGGGCTGGAGTCTGATAGACCAAGGGATCAGAAACCTATTATGCTTCTGATCTATAGTGTGATCTGGGGCAAATGCGAACTGTACTGAAAGCTTTCAAATTCAATTGTAAAGTGTGCAGGATGATAGTTCTAGCTACCACCTAAAATTGCTGTGGTGTAAGGACTGGGGTGGTAGCAAGCATGTAACTAACGTGGTCAATATCTTCACACCTTGGATAACATTCCCAAATAGAGTGCAGGGTTGCAGAGGTCCTGGGTACTCAGTAAATTTCCACACTGACAATTCAGTACACCGATTTGAGATAACACAGGCCAAACTCTGTGGCTGTCATTTAACATGCTCTTTTAGAATGAGCAGATTCCTATATGCCTCAGGATGAGTCTTTATGCTTAGGTAAGATGTTTTCAGTTGTTAGATTAAGTAGACTCAGTTGAAGGAGACCTGAGACTACTGTGAGTTCAGGAAGACAACAGCAGAATGTGAAGATGATTCATGCACACAGAGTCCATTTTGACTGATCTGAACAGCCCTACATGGGTCTCTGTGGAAACAAGTGGAATGGACAAAACGTCGTTCTGTTGTATTGGCCAAATGACTCTGCAGTAGGTAAATCAAATGACACTACCAAAGCTTCTCAGCCAAAGCCAGGGACTGTCTAATGATTTCTCCATTTGGGGGTAGGTTTGCATGAAAACACTTGGCCTCTCCGAGGTGCCTCTCCACAGGAAGGCAATAAAAGACCAAACTGAGACCTACCAGTATTGGTAAGGGCAAGATGTCCTTATCAACGATATCCATAAGGGAAACTCCAAAGAGCTGTCCTGGTTTTGCAGACAGTACAGCTGTGCACTGGTTGTTGTGGGAACTGCCAATGCGCTGGCAAATGGCCAAGTCTCTGAAAGCAGTGCTTTTCATGGTCTTCCGGTCTTAATCGAAGGAAGAAGGGAGATTAGTGTGTTTTAATTCACTTAGCCTTATTTTCACCATTGCCATTATACAGCATGTTCATTGTAGGGGCTAGAAGAGGGAAACTGAGTCATTTGTTGTATAGAAATCCTCATGTTCTGATGTTGGCTAACAGCATCCTCATGGCATTGATGAGTTCTTGCCCATATCCTTCAGACCGATGGTTAAACCTTGGGACTTCATCAGATTGAAGGTCAGTATTTCCTGTGCCATCAGTTACTGTCTTTGCAATGCAACAGGAGGCACTGAACCTGTAGATGTTTGTTTTCTACTGGAGTGATCAGTGCGTTCAGCTGTCAGATCTGATTTTAAAAGCTAGAAGGATTTGGTAATGTGAATCATGCTGTGTTTGGTAATCCTCTGCTTTCACATCCAGTCTGAGACCAGAACTGATCAGATGAGTCTCCACTGAAGTGTTATGTGAATCGTAACCAAAGAAATGGTTGTCTAACCTACTGAGTTATGGAATGATTTTCATTATCCATATAAAAGTATACAACACAACACAGTACAATACAATTCAAAACGTATGTCATAGGATATGGTAGGCATTGAAGAAAGAGGAGATAATTTGTGGGAAGAATTCCTCAATATGAATATTTGGGGCCAAGGAAAAAACTTTAAATGGAAATAGCTGGGTCTTGGAAGGGGTTCATTTCTCATTCATTGGAAAACAGATAAAGAAGTGTCAAGGGTCATTATGGAGATTCCAGTCTTCAGTGACTTACTAAACTGTAGACTTGTAGGTGGATGGACCACGTGGGGACATGGTAGCATTCTGCAGTTGTGCTCTTTTGGAAATCACTATCACTCTCACTGGCTTGGATTCAACAGTTTGTTTTTCTGTCACTGACAACATGAAAAACAAACACTTGTCTTGCACCAGCATATTCTCAGACATGGCACTAGACTCATCTTAATTCCTCATGACACAGATTGTCCAAAAGCTTCCCTCAACACAATGAGGTATATGTCGTAAAACAAAGACATGTCAAAAGTATGGAGGGATTGATGCTATGTATCTCCAGGTTCTGAATCTAAAAACCGTTTTACAAAAAATGGGGTGTTGCCAATGAGCTGTGATTAGCTAGGCTCCAATAATACTTGCACAAGTCTCAAGGGAACTTTCCTAGATCTATTATTTGCTTTTTGGAAATGTTTTTACATCCTTTATCTTATTGAATCTTGACATTTCTAAGATTTAGTCATTATTTTCTTAAGATTTTATTTATTTATTCATGAGAGACACAGAGACAGAGAGAGAGAGAGACAGAGAGACAGAGACACATCCAGAATCAGGAAATACAAATCAAAACCACAATGAAATACCACCTCACACCAGTGAGAATGGGGAAAATTAACAAGGCAGGAAACCACAAATGTTGGAGAGGATGCCCACAAAAGGGAACCCTCTTACACTGTTGGTGGGAATGTGAACTGGTGCAGCCACTCTGGAAAACTCTGTGGAGGTTCCTCAAAGAGTTAAAAATAGACCTGCCCTATGACCCAGCAATTGCACTGTTGGGGATTTACCCCAAAGATTCAGATGCAATGAAACGCCGGGACACCTGCACCCTGATGTTTCTAGCAGCGATGTCCACAATAGCCAAACTGTGGAAGGAGCCTCGGTGTCCATTGAAAGATGAATGGATAAAGAAGATGTGGTTTATGTATACAATGGAATATTACTCAGCCATTAGAAACGACAAATACCCACCATTTGCTTCAACATGGATGGAACTTGAGGGTATTATGCTGAGTGAAGTAAGTCAATTGGAGAAGGACAAACAGTGTATGTACTCATTCATTTGGGGAATATAAATAATAGCGAAAGGGAATATAAGGGAAGGGAAGGGAGAAGAATGTGTAGGAAATATCAGAAAGGGAGACAGAACATAAAGACTCCTAACTCTGGGAAATGAACTAGGGGTGGTGGAAGGGGAGGAGGGCCGGGGGTGGGGGTCCATGGGTGACAGGCACTGAGGGGGACACTTGACAGGATGAGCACTGGGTGTTATTCTGTATGTTGGTAAATAGAACACCAATAAAAATTAATTTATTAAGAAAAATAAAAAAGAAAGAAAAAAAGGGAGAGAGAGAGAGAGACCGGCAGAGAGAGAAGCAGGCTCCATGCAGGGAGCCTGACTTGGGACTCAATCCCCGGACTCCAGGATTACACGCTGGGCTGAAGGCAGCACTAAACCGCTGAGCCACCTGGGCTGCCCTAGACATTATTTTTATCCACATTTTAGGCTTGAATAAAGTGATACCGAGCTAGAGTAATTGGCCAAAGATCCTATAGCTGATAAATGGGGGCACTGGAGTTTGTACTCTGGAGAATTTGTTTGACATCAAGTCAAGTCCTTTTCTCTCAATGATGCTGGTTCTTTTCAACTCATTTTAAAGAGCACTGAAATCCTGTGGTGCCTCAAATGCCATTGATCAAAAAGAGGATGGAGCCGGAATAAAAGCCCCCTGCTCTGGTTTCAACCAGAGCACATTTATGTATTACAAGTAGAAATAAATAATTATGCATCAATGCTTAACTACATATATAATATACTATAGATGAGGGATCCATTTAAAATTGTGTTAAAAAAAATCCCCAAACACCGTATCATACCATGCTATCTCCTAATACTGCCAAAAACATCTTGAAGTTTCTATGTTTTCTTGGGTCTCCAACAGTGTGAAACCTCCCTTGACCTGCTAGCCAGCCTTCAGAAGAAGGAGCAGCTGGGAATCATTGCCCTGGGGATGCTCTGGGCTCCAGAACAGGGCTAAGTATCTGCCATGACCCCTGGCAACCTTGCTGTCTGTGTCTCCCTAAAGCCTATTAAATTATCCACAGTACCTGCAGCCTTCTCATTGTTATGACAACTCTTTGAATTCTCTCCCAAGAGAGAAGTTATGTCTTCTCCAAATATTTTCAGGCCATTTTCAATCAAAAACTGTATAAGAGAAGCCTGTAATGCAAAAAAGAACACAATGGGGTGCTCTTTTTCATATGGAAGAGTTATAAGTCACATTTTGTTCATAAACCTTGGATCTAACCAAAAAACTGAAAGACTTGTATGAAAAATTCAGAGCTGATAAAAATATATAGAAACCCAAGTTCTCTAATAAAATAACATAGAGTGAAACTTTCTGTCATACTTTGAGTACAGATTTTAAAATACTGCAAGTCAGTGGGCTAAAGTCCTAATTTGTGGCCTAATTTAATACCTAACATTGTGATACCAAAGGTTACATCTTTAAAATTAGGATAGTTTTCAAAGTAACCTACTTTCTAAAAGTTTACCTATTTTGTAAAATTTTGCTTACAGAAAATATTGAGTTGTAACATAGGATAATATCTGATTAAAATGTGTAAAGCATAGACAAAATCCTATGAAACCCATTTCTTAAATAGGGAAGAATATTTTTTGGAAAGTGGATATTCCTGTGGATTTTTTTTGATGTTTTCTTTTGTTTTGTTTTTGACTCAAAACTCACAGGGCTGGGGAGAAAACATGTCTGTCTGTCTAACCTCAGTCCTTTCTCATGTCTTGCTTTGCCTAATGCTGGCTCTCAGTATGAGCTTTGGAAAAGCTGTCATCCTATTAGGCATGTGTGGCTTCATTAGGATGTTCTGGAATATCTCTCTATTTTCTGTCTCATGTAGCAGAGGCAAAACAGTAGCCAAGAATATTTTGAAGTGAGCCACAACTTGCAGAGCAAAGCCAATGTGTTTGGAGCCATGGGTGCTCATAGTGCCGAGCCACCTAGGATGTGCCAGTAAGGAACATAGGAGCTGGGGGTTGTTACCATTGTGTCATGAGGAAACCATGGCTTTGTCCAAGGTTACAAAGTCCCCCCTCAAGGATCAGGCTGAGATTTGAACCTTGGCTTGTCAAACTCTGGAGCCCAGGGTTTTCTACCATATTACATCACTCCTCTCTCTTTTGTTTAGTCAGTCTAGTTTGAATCTCCTGGATGGGAAAGAAGTGACTCAACCGCCCTGCATTTCCCACTTTAACAACACCCCTTCCCATATTCCACCAGAGAAGGATAACGAACCTGCCATTCCAAGAAATCCTATGAAGATGTGCACTTTTCAGAACTGATCCTTTGCATTTACTACTACACATTTCAGACTCAAAGCATGGATTCTAAACTCCAGAGGACACATATGAGAGCTCTCCCTACCTTTTTTTATGAAGTTCTCTTCCAATTCTAAGCTGCAGGAATTAGGTGAACAAAGAATGCTTGGGGCTATACACACTGATAAATCATAAGCTGTCATCTGATTGGATGAGGATTGTTGCTCAATGTTGTATAATACCCCGAAAAGATATTGCAAGAGAACAACGTTCACCTTTGGCAGCTGGGCGAGAAGCCTGAAGTCAGAAAGATGCACTTCTGAATAAGGCAAGTCATTGCACTTAACAGCTGCAAGTATAGAGATGGAGAGCAGAGAACATCTTTCTAGATCTAGTATACAGCCTGCTGTAGCAGAGTTCCAGGCATGAACGTATACAAATATGTTTTACCGAATTCAATTTCTGAGCTAACCCACTCTGGCTAAATGTTTGAAAAACTTTAGGTTATGCTACTGGCTGTTGATGCACTGGCATCCCTTAGGTTAATGACTTTTGTCTACCAGTTTCATATATTCAGAAGTTGTACAATGACTAAGGAGTCAACATTAATAAGGTCAGGAGAAGAGCAATAATAGCCATAAGGCATGCCTGTATTCTGAAACTGGCCTCCATGCGTGAGAAGAATTGAAAGTATTTGGCATTGAATGTTATTTTAGCGGTCAAAGTGGCAAGAAGGAAGCCAATATTTCCTAATAGTATATTGGCTGTATTTCTGAGCCATGACCAGAGTAGAGTAATTATTGCATCATTACCTCTGGGCTGCATTTATTTTTTCCTTCTCAGTCACTTCGTCAAGAACACCAAGCCATTTTTCATAGAGTTTGGATGAAAGTAAACTTCCTTGGATATTTTCAAGAAAATCCTTATGTGGGTAAAAGAAAATAGACACAGACACACTCACATATACAAAATACATATTGGAAATATCACAGAGAAAACACTTAGTTGCAAGCTTCAGTTCAGTCTCTACTTCCTTCAGAGATACCCAAACTGTGACCCACATGAGGCTCAGCTCTGACTCTCCATTGACTTGCACATGCAAAAGCAGGTTGTGGTTTTTCTCTGACAAAAATGAAAACCTCAAAGCACAGCATAGCCTTCAGTGGAAAGGAAGACAAAGCTCCCTTCTATCATATGGCACTTACTCTTTTGTGTGCTTTTCTGCAAACTACTACAAAAGCTACTCTCATAATTGCACCATTCTTCCTTTCCTGAACGATACAAAAGTAAGAAGTCTAATGGCAAAACCATGATGTTCCTGGGGATGTATTCATTTCTAGTGTAGACCAGTTCTCCACATAATTTGACATGATACTATTGAGGCCAAGGTTGCAGAGTCTATTCTCCACCAAGATTAGTCAACTTTAGTTAGGGAAAGCTTCAGAAATGTCTGAGAACTCTATGCACACGTGGTCACCATCTTGCTAGTCTGTGCCTATAACATGGAAATAGAAAAGACCCTACTAAGTCTTGCTAGAAACATCAATTCCATGTGTGCACCTTCAAGAAGTCAACACTTATAATGCTATTCAAGTACCTAATGTATCATCATTATTTCCCCTGTCTTTTGATGCCTATATATATATTTGGTGGTGTGTTTTACTGTAGCCCAGTGTAGTAGTGTTCAGGGACTATTGGTATCTTTCATATATTTGAACAGAAATGAGGGACTAGAAAAGACCAAATGTGACAAGGAAGGACCAAATATGACCTTGATTCTAAGAGTGCCATCATTACTGCCTTAACTTAGTTTTGTTGAGAGCTGTTAGCAAGTGCCAAGGTAGATGGATTAAATTCTCTATTCTAGTTCTCACTTCTTTCTCCATTACCATTTTAGCAATAGAATGGGATATCTGTGATGTAGCTGTATAATTTCCAAATTAATCTAGTTCTTGAGTCGATCTATTGAATTTTCAGAATTCCAAACTTCTTTTGTCTGTTGCACCTACTCCAAAAGTTAGATTTATCAAAACTGGCATGTAGCAAGAGCGGGTTAACATGTCATTATAACCTTGGATGGTGGGCTAGACATCACAAATATGAACTAAAGGATGCCTAGGATGTGGTGAAAGGAGACACAATTGGCAAAATCCTTCCTCCATGACTTGTAAAGTAAAAGGAATCCAGAAACAGGAGAAAATGATGGTTAAGAGTGATTTGGTCACGTCACTGAGCCTTTTTGGATTCCTCATAAAGTAAACATTTGCTTAATATTGTGAAATTCCCTACCAATTCTCAAATTTTTCATATGACTTTTCTTTTGGAAACTGCCTTCATTAGGAGCGTGGTGAGGATGTCATCCAAAGCAGGATGTTTGCTTTGGTAAATATTATGTGTCACTGTATATTTTGAAATTTATTCTTATTAATAGTAGTCATATTAGTATTAGCATTTTGCATGGAGTCCTCAGGTAGGCTGTTTGTGGTGAAAACAGAAAGTATTTCTAATGTATGTGGCTTTAAACTCCTACAGTAGCTTCCTTAAATTTGGTTTCATGAAGTGTTTTCCAGTTTGACAAGTTCTTAATCAGTTATGCCTATGTTGGTTCCTGGGCAATCATAATGAAAGACACCAATCACAGCTTCAGTTACCCATCTGTGGTAAAGCTAGAACTTTCCCCACCTTTAAAACACATGCTACCACATGAGCAGATTCGCTGTAACAGTTAACTCTGTCCCCAGAATTTAGTTT
>JAVLSZ010000034.1:5000-7500 GCA_032313775.1 Urocyon cinereoargenteus
AGGGTTAGGGTTAGGGTTAGGGTTCGGGTTAGGGTTAGGGTTAGGGTTCGGGTTAGGGTTAGTGTTAGGGTTAGGGTTAGGGTTTGGGTTAGGTTTAGGGTTAGGGTTCGGGTTAGGGTTAGGGTTAGGGTTCAGGATAGGGTTCGTGTTAGGGTTAGGATTAGGGTTAGGTTTCGGTTTAGGGTTAGGGTTAGGGTTAGGGTTCGGTTTAGGGTTAGGTTTAGGTTTAGGGTTAGGGTTAGGGTTAAGGTTCGGGGTAGGGTTAGGGTTAAGGTTCGGGTTAAGGTTAGGGTTAGGGTTCGGGTTAGGGTTAGGGTTAGGGTTCGGATTCGGTTTAGGGTTAGGATTCGGGTAAGGGGTTAGAGTTCGGGTTCGGGGTAGGGTTAGGGTTAGGGTTCCGGTTAAGGTTAAGGTTAGGGTTCGGGTTAGGTTTAGGGTTAGGGTTAGGGTTCGGGTTAGGGTTACGGTTAGGGTTAGGGTTAGGTTTAGGGTTCATGTAAGGGTTAGGGTTTGGGTTAGGGTTAGTTTTAGGGTTCGGGTTAGGGTTAGGGTTCGGTTTCGGGTTAGGGTTAGTGTTAGAATTAGGGTTAGGTTTAGGGTTCGGGTTCGGGTTAGGGTTAGGTGTTAGGGTTCGGGTGTTGTTAGGGTTAGGGTTAGGTTTCGGGTTAGGCTTAGGGGTTAGTGTTATTGTTAGGGTTAGGGTTAGGGTTAGGGTTAGGGTTCGGATTAGGGTTCAGTTAGGGTTAGGGTTAGGGTTCGGGTTAGGGTTAGGGTTAGGGTTAGGGTTAGGGTTATGTTTCGGTTTAGGGTTAGGGTTTAGGTTAAGGTTCGGGTTAGGGTTAGGGTTAGGGTTAGGGTTCGGGTTAGGGTTAGGGTTAGAGTTCGGGTTAGGGTTAGGGTTAGGTTTAGGGTTAGGGTTAGGGTTCGGATAAGGGTTAGGGTTAGGGTTCGGGTTTGGGTTCGGATTATGGTTAGGATTCGGGTAAGGGGTTATAGTTCGGGTTCGGGGTAGGGTTAGGGTTAGGGTTCCGGTTAAGGTTAGGGTTAGGGTTCGGGTTAGGGTTAGGGTTAGGGTTTTGTTTCGGGTTAGGGTTAGTGTTAGTGTTACGGTTCGGGTTAGGGTTATGGTTCGGGTTAGGGTTAGGGTTCGGGTTCGGGTTAGGGTTAGAGTTTGGGTTAGTGTTCGGGTTAGGGTTAGGGTTCTGGTTAGGGTTAGGGTTAGTGTTAGGGTTAGGGTTCGGGTTAGAGTTAGGGTTAGGGTTAGGATTCGGGTAAGGGGTTAGAGTTCGGGTTCGGGGTAGGGTTAGGGTTAGGGTTCCGGTTAAGGTTAGGGTTAGGGTTCGGGTTAGGTTTAGGGTTAGGGTTTGGGTTTTGGTTAGGGTTAGTGTTAATGTTAGGGTTCGGGTTAGGGTTAGGGTTCGGGTTAGGGTTAGGGTTCGGGTTAGGGTTAGAGTTTGGGTTAGTGTTCGGGTTAGGGTTAGGGTTCGGGTTAGGGTTAGGGTTAGTGTTAGGGTTAGGGTTCGGGTTAGGGTTCGGGTTAGGGTTAGGATTCGGGTATGGGGTTAGAGTTCGGGTTCGGGGTAGGGTTAGGGTTAGGGTTCCGGTTAAGGTTAGGGTTAGGGTTCGGGTTAGGTTTAGGGTTATGGTTTGGATTTTGGTTAGGGTTTAGTGTTAATGTTAGGGTTCGGGTTAGGGTTAGGGTTCGGGTTAGGGTTAGGGTTCGGGTTCGGGTTAGGGTTAGAGTTTGGGTTAGGTTTCGGGTTAGGGTTAGGGTTCGGGTTAGGGTTAGGGTTCGGGTTAGGGTTAGGGTTAGTGTTAGTGTTAGGGTTCGGGTTAGAGTTAGGGTTCGGGTTCGGGTTACTGTTAGGGTTAGGGTTAGGGTTCAGTTTCGGGTTAGGGTTAGTGTAGGGTTAGGGTTAGGGTCAGGGTTCGGGTTAGGGTTAGGGTTAGGGTTAGTGTTCGGGTTAGGGTTAGGGTTAGGGTTAGGGTTAGGGTTCGGGTTAGGGTTAGGTTTAGGGTTCAGGTTAGGGTTCGGGTTAGGTTTAGGGTTAGGGTTAGGTTTCGGGTTAGGGTTAGGGTTAGGGTTAAGGTTCGGGGTAGGGTTAGGGTTCAGGTTCGGGTTAGGGTTAGTGTTTGGGTTAGGGTTCGTGTTAGGGTTAGGTTTAGGGTTAGGTTTCGGGTTAGGGTTCGGGTTCGGGTTTGGGTTAGGATTAGTGTTAGGGTTAGGGTTAGGGTGAGGGTTCGGGTTCGGTTTAGGTTTAGTGTTACGGTTAGGGTTCGGGTTCGGGTTAGGATTCGGGTTAGTGTTAGGTTTCGGGTTAGGGTTAGGGTTCGGGTTAGGGTTAGGGTTAGTGTTAGGGTTAGGGTTCGGGTTCGGTTTAGTGTTCGGGTTAGGGTTCGGGTTAGGGTTAGGGTTAGGGTTAGGGTTAGGGTTAGTGTTCGGGATAGGGTTAGGGTTAGGGTTAGGGTTAGGGTTCCGATTAGGGTTAGGGGTAGGGTT
>JAVLSZ010000034.1:15000-92500 GCA_032313775.1 Urocyon cinereoargenteus
GGATTAGGGTTCAGTTAGGGTTAGGGTTAGGGTTCGGATTAGGGTTAGGGTTAGGGTTAGGGTTATGTTTCGGGTTAGGGTTAGGGTTCAGGTTAAGGTTCGGGTTAGGGTTAGGTTTAGGGTTAGGGTTCGGGTTAGGGTTAGGTTAGGGTTAGGGTTCGGGTTAGGGTTAGGTTTAGGGTTCGGGTTAGGGTTCGGGTTAGGGTTAGGGTTCGGGTTAGGGTTAGGGTTAGAGTTCGGGTTAAGGTTAGGGTTAGGTTTAGGGTTAGGGTTAGGGTTCGGATAAGGGTTAGTGTTAGGGTTCGGGTTAGGGTTCAGGTTCGGGTTAGGGTTAGGTTTAGTGTTCGGGTAGTGTTAGGGTTAGGGTTAGGGTTCGGGTTAGGGTTCGGGTTAGGGTTAGGGTTAGGGTTCGGGTTAGGGTTAGGGTTAGGGTTCGGGTTAGGGTTCGGGTTAGGTTTAGGTTTAGGGTTCGGGTTAGGTTTCGGGTTAGGGTTCGGGTTAGGTTTAGGGTTCGGGTTCGGGTTAGGGTTAGGGTTCGGGGTAGGGTTAGGGTTATGGTTAGGATTAGGGTTCGGGTTAGGGTTCGGGTTCGGGTTTGGGTTAGGGTTCGTTGAGGGTTAGGTTTAGGGTTAGAGTTCGGGTTAGGGTTAGGGTTCGGGTTAGGTTTAGGGTTAGGTTTAGGGTTAGGGTTCGGGTTAGGGTTAGGGTTAGGGTTTGGGTTAAGGTTCGGGTTCGGGTTAGGGTTAGTGGTTAGTGTTCAGGTTAGGGATAGGGTTAGGGTTCGGGTTAGGGTTCGGGTTAGGGTTAGGGTTAGGGTTCGGTTTAGGCTTAGGGTTAGGGTTCGGGTTCGGCTTAGGGTTAGGGTTCGGGTTAGGGTTAGGGTTCGGGTTAGGGTTCGGGTTAGGGTTAGGGTTAGGGTTAGGGTTCGGGTTAGGGTTAGGGTTAGGGTTAGGGTTAGGGTACGTGTTAGGGTTCGGGTTAGGGGTCGGGTTAGGGTTAGGGTTAGGTTGCGGGTTAGGGTTAGGGTTAGGGTTAGGGTTAGGTTTCGGGTTAGGGTTCGGGATCGGGTTAGGGTTAGGGTTAGGGTTCCGGTTAGTGTTAGGGTTAGGGTTCGGGTTCGGGTTCGGGTTAGGGTTAGGTTTCGTGTTAGGGTTAGGGTTCGGGTTATGGTTAGGGTTAAGGTTAGGGTTAGGGTTCGGGATAGGGTTCGGGTTAGGGTTAGGGTTAGTGTTAGGGTTAGGGTTAGGGTTAGGGTTCTGGTTCAGTTTAGGGTTAGTGTTAGGGTTAGGGTTCGGGTTCGGGTTAGGGTTCGGTTTCGGGTTAGGGTTAGGGTTCGGGTTCGGGTTAGGGTTCGGTTTAGGGTGAGGGTTTGGGTTCGGGTTAGGGTTCGGGTTCGGGTTCGGTTTAGGGTTAGTGTTAGGGTTAGGGTTCGGGTTAGGGTTAAGGTTCGGGTTAGGGGTAGGGTTCTGTTTCGGGCAAGGGTTAGGGTTCGGGTTAGGGTTCGGGTTAGGGTTAGGGTTCGGGTTAGGGTTACGGTTAGGTTTAGGAGGTAGGGTTAGGGTTAGGATTCGGGTTAGGGTTAGGGTTAGGGTTAGGGTTCGGGTTAGGGTTAGGGTTCTTGTTAGGTTTAGGGTTAGGGTTAGGGTTCGGGTTCGGGTTAGGGTTAGGGTTAGGGTTAAGATTAGGGTTAGGTTTGGGATTAGGGTTAGGGGTAGAGTTCGGGTTAGGGTTCGGGTTCGGGTTAGGGTTAGGGTTAGGTTTAGGGTTCGGGTTATGTTTAGGGTTAGTGTTAGGGGTTAGGGTTAGGGTAGGGTTTGGGTTAGGGTTAGGGTTACGGTTAGGGTTAGTGTTCGGGTTAGGGTTAGGGTTGGGTTCGGGTTAGGGTTAGGGTTAGTTTTATGGTTAGGGTTAGGGTTCTGGTTCAGTTTAGGGTTAGTGTTAGGGTTAGGGTTCGGGTTAGTGTTAGGGTTAGGATTCGGTTTGGGTTAGGGTTAGGGTTCCGGTTCGGGTTAGGGTTAGGGTTCGGGTTAGGGTTAGGGTTAGGTTTAGGGTTAGGGTTCGGGTTCGGGTTCGGGGTTAGGGTTATGGTTAGGGTTCGGGTTAGAGTTCGGGTTAGGTTTAGGATTCGGATAACGGGTTAGGGTTCGGGTTCAGGTTAGGGTTAGGGTTAGGGTTCCGGTTAAGGTTAGGGTTAGGGTTCTGTTTAGGTTTAGGTTTAGGTTCAGGGTTAGGGTTCGGGTTAGTGTTAGGGTTAGTGTTCGGGTTAGGGTTCGGTTTAGGGTTAGGGTTAGGGTTAGGGTTAGGTATCAGGATAGGGTTAGGGTTAGGGTTAGGGTTCGGATTAGTGTTAGGGGAAGGGTTCCGGTTAGTGTTCGGGTTCGGGTTAGGGTAAGGGTTAGGGTTAGGGTTCGGGTTAGAGTTAGGGTTAGGGTTAGGTTTAGGGTTAGGGGTTACGTTAGGGTTACCGTTCGGGTTAGGGTTAGGGTTAGGGTTAGGGTTAGGGTTAGGTTTAGTGTTAGGTTTAGGGTTAGGGTTAGGGTTCGGGTTAGGGTTAGGGTTAGGGTTAGGGTAGGGTTAGGGTTCGGGTTAGGGTTTGGGTTAGGGTTCGGGTTAGGGTTCGGGTTTTGGTTAGGGTTAGGGGTTAGTGTTCAGGTTAGGGTTAGGGTTAGTGTTCGGGTTAGGGTTCGGGTTAGGGTTAGGGTTAGTGTTCGTGTTAGGGTTAGGGTTAGGGTTAGGGTTCGGGTTCGGGTTACGGTTAGGGTTCGGGTTAGGTTTAGGGTTAGGGTTCGGGTTAGGGTTAGGGTTCGGGTTAGGGTTAGGGTTAGGGTTCGGATTAGGGTTAGGGTTAAGGTTAGGGTTAGGGTATGAATTAGGGTTCGGGTTAGGGGTCGGGTTAGGGTTAGGGTTAGGGTTCGGGTTAGGGTTAGGGTTAGGGTTCGGTTTAGGGTTAGGGTTAGGGTTAGGGTTAGGGTTCGGATAAGGGTTAGGGTTAGGGTTCAGGTTAAGGTTCGTGTTAGGGTTAGGATTAGGGATAGGGTTCGGGTTAGGGTTAGGTTAGGATTAGGGTTCGGGTTAGGGTTAGGGTTAGGGTTAGGGTTAGGGTTCGGGTTAGGGTTAGGGTTCGGGTTAGTGTTAGGGTTAGAGTTCGGGTTAGGGTTAGGGTTAGGGTTAGGGTTCAGATAAGGGTTAGGGTTAGGGTTCGGGTTAGGGTTCGGGTTGGTGTTAGGATTCTTCTTAGGGTTAGGGTTCGGGTTAGGGTTCGGGTTAGGGTTCGGGTTAGGGTTAGGGTTAGGGTTAGGGTTAGGTTTAGGGTTAGGGTTCGGGTTAGGCTTAGTGTTAGGGTTAGGGTTCGGGTTAGGGTTAGGGTTCGAGTTAGGTTTAGGGTTCGGGTTAGGGTTAGGGGTTAGTGTTAGGGTTAGGGTTAGGGTTAGGGTTCGGGTTAGGGTTAGGTTTCGGGTTAGGGTTAGGGTTCGGGTTAGGGTTAGGGTTAGGGTTCGGGTTAGGGTTAGGGTTCGGGTGCGGGTTAGGTTTAGGGTTAGGGTTAGGGTTAGTGTTAGGGTTCGGATTAGGGTTAGGGGTAGGGTTCGGGTTAGGGTTCGGGTTTGGGTTAGGGTTAGGGTTAGGTTTAGGGTTCGGGTTAGGGTTAGGGTTAGGGTTAGGGTTCGGGTTAGGGTTAGGGTTAGGGTTAGGGTTCGGGTTAGGGTTAGGGTTAGGGTTAGGGTTCGGGTTAGGGTTAGGGTTAGGGTTCGGGTTCGGGTTAGGGTTAGGGTTACGGTTCGGGTTAGGTTTAGGTTTAGGGTTGGGGTTAGGTTTCGGGTTCGGGTTAGGGTTAGGGTTAGGGTTAGGGTTCGGGTTATGGTTAGGGTTAGGGTTTGGGTTAGGGTTAGGGTTCGGGTTAGTATTAGGGTTAGTGTTCGGGTTAGGGTTAGGGTTAGTGTTAGGGTTAGGTTTGGGGTTAGGGTTAGGGTTAGGGTTAGGGGTTAGTGTTTGGGTTAGGTTTAGGGTTAGGGTTAGGGTTCGGGTTAGGGTTAGGGTTCGGGTTAGGGTTAGGTTTCGGGTAAGGGTTAGGGTTCGGGTTAGGGGTTAGGGTTAGGGTTCGGGTTTGGGTTAGGGTTAGGTTTAGGGTTAGGGTTAGGGTTCGGGTTAGGGTTAGGGTTAGTGTTAGGGTTAGGGTTGGGGTTAGGGTTAGGGTTAGGGTTAGTGTTAGGTTTCGTGTTCGGGTTAGGCTTAGGGTTCGGGTTAGGGTTAGGTTTAGGGTTAGGGTAGGGTTAGGGTTCGGGTTCGGGTTAGGGTTAGGGTGCCGGTTAGGTTTAGGGTTAGGGTTAGGGTTCGGATTCGGGTTAGGGTTAGGGTTCGTGTTAGGGTTAGTGTTCGGGTTAGTGTTAGGGTTAGGGTTCGGGTTAGGGTTCTGGTTAGGTTTCGTGTTAGGGTTAGGGTTCGGGTTCGTGTTAGGGTTAGGGTTCGGGTTAGGGTTAGGGTTAGGGTTCGGGTTCTGGTTCGGGTTAGGGTTAGTGTTAGGTTTCGGGTTAGGGTTAGGTTTCTGGTTAGGGTTAGGGTTCGGGTTAGGGTTAGGGTTCGTGTTTGGGTTAGGTTTAGGGTTAGGGTTAGGGTTAGGGTTAGGGTTAGGGTTCGGAATAGGGTTAGGGGTAGGTTTCAGGTTAGGGTTCGGGTTCGGGTTAGGGTTAGGGTTAATGTTAGGGTTAGGGTTCGGGTTAGGGTTAGGGGTTAGGGTTAGTGTTAGGGTTCGGGTTCGGGTTAAGGTTAGGGTTAGGTTATAGGGTTAGGGTTAGGGTTAGGTTTAGGTTTCAGGTTAGGGTTCGAGTTAGGGTTCGGGTTAGAGTTAGGATTCGGGTTAGGGTTAGGGTTAGGGTTCGGGTTAGGGTTAGGGTTATATTAGGTTTAGGGTTCGGGTCAGGGTTAGGGTTAGGGTTCGGGTTCGGGTTCGGGTTAGGTTTAGGGTTCGGGTTTCGGGTTAGGGTTAGGGTTCGGGTTCGGGTTAGGGTTCGCGTTCGGGTTAGGGTTAGGGTTAGGGTTTGGGTTAGGGTTAGGTTTAGGGTTAGGGTTCGTGTTAGGGTTCGGGTTAGGGTTCGGTTTAGGGTTAGGGTTAGGATTCGGGTTAGGTTTAGGGTTGGGTTCGGGTTAGGGTTAGGGTTCGGATTAGGGTTAGCGTTTAGGGTTAGGGTTAGGGTTCAGGTTAAGGTTCCGGATAGGGTTAGGATTCGGGTAAAGGGTTAGGGTTTGGGTTCGGGTTCGGGTTAGGGTTAGGTTTCGGGTTAGGTTTAGGGTTAGGGCTCGGGTTAGGGTTAGGGTTCGGCTTAGGTTTAGGTTTAGGGTTCGGGTTAGAGTTAGGGTTCGGGTTAGGGTTAGTGTTAGGGTTAGGGTTCCGATTAGGGTTAGGGGTAAGGTTCGGGTTAGGTTTCGGGTTCGGGTTAGGGTTAGGTTTAGGGTTAGGGTGAGGGTTCGGGTTAGGGTTAGGGTTAGGGTTAAGGGTTAGGGTTAGGGTTAGGGTTCGGGTTCGGGTTAGGGTTAGGGTTAGGGTTAGGGGTTAAGGTTAGGGTTCGGGTTAGGGTTATGGTTAGGGTTAGGGTTCGGGATAGGGTTAGTGTTAGGTTTTGGATTAGGGTTCGGGTTAGGGTTAGGGTTAGTGTTCGGGTTAGGGTTAGGGTTAGGGTTCGGGTTAGGGATCGGGTTAGGGTTCGGGATAGGGTTCGGTTTAGGGTTATGGTTCGGGTTAGGGTTCGGGTTAGGGTTCGGGTTAGTGTTGGGGTTAGGGTTAGGTTTAGGGTTAGGGTTCGGATTAGGGTTAGGGTTAGGGTTAGTGTTCGGGTTCGTGTTAGGGTTAGGGTTCGGGTTAGGTTTCGGAATAGGGTTAGGGTTAGGGTTCGGTTTAGGGTTCGGGTAAGGGTTCGGGTTATGGTTCGGGTTCGGGTTCGGGTTAGGGTTAGGGTTAGGGTTAGTGTTCGGGTTCGGGTTAGGGTTAGGGTTAGGGTTCGGGTTAGGGTTTGGGTTAGGGTTAGGGTTAGGGGTAGGGTTCGGGTTAGGGTTTGGGTTAGGGTTAGGGTTAGGGTTCGGGTTAGGGTTCGGGTTAGGGTTCGGGTTAGGGTTAGGGTTAGGGTTCGGGTTAGGGTTAGCGTTCGGGTTAGGGTTAGGGTTAGGGTTAGGGTTCGGGTTAGGGTTAGGGTTCGGGTTAGGGTTAGGGTTCGGGTTAGGGGTTAGGGTTAGGGTTCGGGTTAGGGTTAGGGTTAGGGTTAGGGTTAGGTTTAGGGTTCATGTTAGGGTAAGGGTTCGGGTTAGGGTTAGTTTTAGGGTTCAGTTAGGGTTAGGGTTCGGTTTCGGGTTAGGGTTAGGGTTAGAATTTGGGTTACGTTTAGGGTTCGGGTTCGGGTTAGGGTTAGGTGTTAGGGTTCGGGTTCGTGTTAGGGTTAGGGTTAGGTTTCGGGTTAGGCTTAGGGGTTAGTGTTATTGTTAGGGTTAGGGTTAGGGTTAGGGTTCGGATTAGGGTTCAGTTAGGGTTAGGGTTAGGGTTCGGGTTAGGGTTAGGGTTAGGGTTAGGGTTAGGGTTAGTGTTATGTTTCGGGTTAGGGTTAGGGTTCAGTTTAAGGTTCGGGTTAGGGTTAGGGTTAGGGTTAGGGTTCGGTTTAGGGTTAGGGTTAGAGTTCGGGTTAGGGTTAGGGTTAGGTTTAGGGTTAGGGTTAGGGTTCGGATAAGGGTTAGAGTTAGGGTTCGGGTTAGGGTTCGGGTTAGGGTTAGGATTTGGGTAAGGGGTTAGAGTTCGGGTTCGGGGTAGGGTTAGGGTTAGTGTTCCGGTTAAGGTTAGGGTTAGGGTTCGGGTTAGGGTTAGGGTTTGGGTCCGGGTTAGGATTAGTGTTAGTGTTAGGGTTCGGGTTAGGGTTAGGGTTCGGGTTAGGGTTAGGGTTCGGGTTCGGGTTAGGGTTAGAGTTTGGGTTAGTGTTCGGGTTAGGGTTAGGGTTCGGGTTAGGGTTAGGGTTAGTGTTAGGCTTAGGGTTCGGGATAGAGTTAGGGTTCGGGTTCGGGTTACGTTTAGGGTTCGGGTTAGGGTTAGGGTTAGGGTTAGGGTTATGGTTCGGGTTAGGGTTAGGGTTCGGGTTAGGGTTAGGGTTCGGGTTAGGGGTTAGGGTTAGGGTTCGGGTTAGGGTTAGGGTTAGGGTTAGGGTTAGGTTTAGGGTTCATGTTAGGGTTAGGGTTCGGGTTAGGGTTAGTTTTAGGGTTCGGGTTAGGGTTAGGGTTCGGTTTCGGGTTAGGGTTAGGGTTAGAATTAGGGTTAGGTTTAGGGTTCGGGTTCGGGTTAGGGTTAGGTGTTAGGGTTCGGGTTCGTGTTAGGGTTAGGGTTAGGTTTCGGGTTAGGCTTAGGGGTTAGTGTTATTGTTAGGGTTAGGGTTAGGGTTAGGGTTAGGGTTCGGATTAGGGTTCAGTTAGGGTTAGGGTTAGGGTTCAGGTTAGGGTTAGGGTTAGGGTTAGGGTTAGGGTTATGTTTCGGGTTAGGGTTAGGGTTCAGGTTAAGGTTCTGGTTAGGGTTAGGGTTAGGGTTAGGGTTCGGGTTAGGGTTAGGGTTAGAGTTCGGGTTAGGGTTAGGGTTAGGTTTAGGGTTAGGGTTAGGGTTCGGATAAGGGTTAGGGTTAGGGTTCGGATTAGGGTTCGGATTAGGGTTAGGATTCGGGTAAGGGGTTAGTGTTCTTGTTCGGGGTAGGGTTAGGGTTAGGGTTCCGGTTAAGGTTAGGGTTAGGGTTTGGGTTAGGGTTAGGGTTAGGGTTTTGGTTCGGGTTAGGGTTAGTGTTAGTGTTAGGGTTCGGGTTAGGGTTAGGGTTCGGGTTAGGGTTAGGGTTCGGGTTCGGGTTAGGGTTAGAGTTTGGGTTAGTGTTCGGGTTAGGGTTAGGGTTCGGGTTAGGGTTAGGGTTAGTTTTAAGGTTAGGGTTCGGGTTAGAGTTAGGGTTCGGGTTCGGGTTACGGTTAGGGTTAGGGTTCAGTTTCGGGTTAGGGTTAGGGTTAGGGTTAGGGTTAGGGTTCGGGTTCGGGTTAGTGTTCGGGTTAGGGTTCAGGTTAGGGTTAGGGTTAGGGTTAGGGTTAGGGTTCGGGATAGGGTTATGTGTTAGGGTTAGGGTTCGGATTAGGGTTAGGGGTAGGGTTCGGGTTAGGGTTCGGGTTCGGGTTCGGGTTAGGGTTAGGGTTAGGGTTAGGGTATGTGTTAGGGTTCGGTTTAGGGGTCGGGTTAGGGTTAGGTTTAGGGTTCGGGTTAGGGTTAGGGTTAGGGTTCGGGTTAGGGTTAGCGTTCATGTTAGGCTTAGGGTTAGGGTTCGGGTTAGGTTTAGGGTTAGGGTTCGGGTTAGGGTTCGGGTTAGGGTTCGGGTTAGGGTTCGGGTTCGTGTTCGGGTTAGGGTTAGGGTTAGGGTTAGTGTTCGGGTTCGGGTTAGGGTTAGCATTCGGGTTAGGGTTAGGTTTAGGGTTCGGGTTAGGGTTAGGGTTCGGGTTAGGGTTAGGGTTCGGGTTAGTGGTTAGGGTTAGGGTTAGGGTTAGGGTTAGGGTTACGGTTAGGGTTAGGGTTAGGGTTCATGTTAGGGTTAGGGTTCGGGTTAGGGTTAGGTTTAGGGTTCGGGTTAGAGTTAGGGTAGGGTTAGGGTTAGGTTTTGGGTTCGGTTTCGGTTTAGGGTTAGGTTAGTGTTCGGGTTCGCGTTAGGGTTAGGGTTCGGGTTAGGTTTCGGAATAGGGTTAGGGTTAGGGTTCGGGTTCGGGTTCGGGTTAGGGTTAGGGTTATGGTTAGTGTTCGGGTTCGGGTTAGGGTTAGGGTTAGGGTTCGGGTTAGGGTTTGGGTTAGGGTTAGGGTTAGGGGTAGGGTTCGGGTTAGGGTTTGGGTTAGGGTTAGGGTTAGGGTTCGGGTTAGGGTTCGGGTTAGGGTTCGGGTTAGGTTTAGGGTTAGGGTTAGGGTTCGGGTTAGGGTTAGCGTTCGGGTTAGGTTTAGGGTTAGGGTTAGGGTTCGGGTTAGGGTTAGGGTTCGGGTTAGGGTTAGGGTTCGGGTTAGGGATTAGGGTTAGGGTTCGGGTTAGGTTTAGGGTTACGGTTAGGGTTAGGGTTAGGGTTCATGTTAGGGTTAGGGTTCGGGTTAGGGTTAGGTTTAGGGTTCGGGTTAGGGTTAGGGTTCGGGTTAGGGTTAGGGTTAGGGTTAGGGTTAGGTTTTGGGTTCGGTTTCGGGTTAGGGTTAGGGGTTAGGGTTCGGGTTCGGGTTAGGGTTAGGGTTAGGTTTCGGGTTAGGCTTAGGGGTTAGTGTTATTGTTAGGGTTAGAGTTAGGGTTAGGGTTAGGTTTCGGATTAGGGTTCAGTTAGGCTTAGGGTTAGGGTTCGGATTAGGGTTAGGGTTAGGGTTAGGCTTATGTTTCGGGTTAGGGTTAGGGTTCAGGTTAAGGTTCGGGTTATGGTTAGGTTTAGGGTTAGGGTTCGGGTTAGGGTTAGGTTAGGGTGAGGGTTCGGGTTAGGGTTAGGTTTAGGGTTCGGGTTAGGGTTCGGGTTAGGGTTAGGGTTCGGGTTAGGGTTAGGGTTAGAGTTCGGGTTAAGGTTAGGGTTAGGTTTAGGGTTAGGGTTAGGGTTCGGATAAGGGTTAGTGTTAGGGTTCGGGTTAGGGTTCAGGTTCGGGTTAGGGTTAGGTTTAGTGTTCGGGTTAGTGTTAGGGTTAGGGTTAGGGTTCGGGTTAGGGTTCGGGTTAGGGTTAGGGTTAGGGTTCGGGTTAGGGTTAGGGTTAGGGTTCGGGTTAGGGTTCGGGTTAGGTTTAGGTTTAGGGTTCGGGTTAGGTTTCGGGTTAGGGTTCGGGTTAGGGTTAGGGTTCGGGTTCGGGTTAGGGTTAGGGTTCGGGGTAGGGTTAGGGTTATGGTTAGGATTAGGGTTCGGGTTAGGGTTCGGGTTAGGGTTCGGGTTTGGGTTAGGGTTCGGTGAGGGTTAGGTTTAGGGTTAGAGTTCGGGTTAGGGTTAGGGTTCGGGTTAGGTTTAGGGTTAGGTTTAGGGTTAGGGTTCGGGTTAGGGTTAGGGTTAGGGTTTGGGTTAGGGTTCGGGTTCGGGTTAGGGTTAGTGGTTAGTGTTCAGGTTAGGGATAGGGTTAGGGTTCGGGTTAGGGTTCGGGTTAGGGTTAGGGTTAGGGTTCGGGTTAGGCTTAGGGTTAGGGTTCGGGTTCGGGTTAGGGTTAGGGTTCGGGTTAGGGTTAGGGTTCGGGTTAGGGTTCGGGTTAGGGTTAGGGTTAGGGTTAGGGTTCGGGTTAGGGTTAGGGTTAGGTTTAGGGTTAGGGTACGTGTTAGGGTTCGGGTTAGGGGTCGGGTTAGGGTTAGGGTTAGGTTGCGGGTTAGGGTTAGGGTTAGGGTTAGGGTTAGGTTTCGGGTTAGGGTTCGGGATCGGGTTAGGGTTAGGGTTAGGGTTCCGGTTAGTGTTAGGGTTAGGGTTCGGGTTCGGGTTCGGGTTAGGGTTAGGTTTCGTGTTAGGGTTAGGGTTCGGGTTATGGTTAGGGTTAGGGTTAGGGTTAGGGTTCGGGATAGGGTTCGGGTTAGGGTTAGGGTTAGTGTTAGGGTTAGGGTTAGGGTTAGGGTTCTGGTTCAGTTTAGGGTTAGTGTTAGGGTTAGGTTTCGGGTTCGGGTTAGGGTTCGGTTTCGGGTTAGGGTTAGGGTTCGGGTTCGGGTTAGGGTTCGGTTTAGGGTGAGGGTTTGGGTTCGGGTTAGGGTTCGGGTTCGGGTTCGGGTTCGGTTTAGGGTTAGTGTTAGGGTTAGGGTTCGGGTTAGGGTTAGGGTTCGGGTTCGGGTTAGGGTTAGAGTTTGGGTTAGTGTTCGGGTTAGGGTTAGGGTTCGGGTTAGGGTTAGGGTTAGTGTTAGGCTTAGGGTTCGGGTTAGAGTTAGGGTTCGGGTTCGGGTTACGTTTAGGGTTCGGGTTAGGGTTAGGGTTAGGGTTAGGGTTATGGTTCGGGTTAGGGTTAGGGTTCGGGTTAGGGTTAGGGTTCGGGTTAGGGGTTAGGGTTAGGGTTCGGGTTAGGGTTAGGGTTAGGGTTAGGGTTAGGTTTAGGGTTCATGTTAGGGTTAGGGTTCGGGTTAGGGTTAGTTTTAGGGTTCGGGTTAGGGTTAGGGTTCGGTTTCGGGTTAGGGTTAGGGTTAGAATTAGGGTTAGGTTTAGGGTTCGGGTTCGGGTTAGGGTTAGGTGTTAGGGTTCGGGTTCGTGTTAGGGTTAGGGTTAGGTTTCGGGTTAGGCTTAGGGGTTAGTGTTATTGTTAGGGTTAGGGTTAGGGTTAGGGTTAGGGTTCGGATTAGGGTTCAGTTAGGGTTAGGGTTAGGGTTCAGGTTAGGGTTAGGGTTAGGGTTAGGGTTAGGGTTATGTTTCGGGTTAGGGTTAGGGTTCAGGTTAAGGTTCTGGTTAGGGTTAGGGTTAGGGTTAGGGTTCGGGTTAGGGTTAGGGTTAGAGTTCGGGTTAGGGTTAGGGTTAGGTTTAGGGTTAGGGTTAGGGTTCGGATAAGGGTTAGGGTTAGGGTTCGGGTTAGGGTTCGGATTAGGGTTAGGATTCGGGTAAGGGGTTAGTGTTCTTGTTCAAGGTAGGGTTAGGGTTAGGGTTCCGGTTAAGGTTAGGGTTAGGGTTCGGGTTAGGGTTAGGGTTAGGGTTTTGGTTCGGGTTAGGGTTAGTGTTAGTGTTAGGGTTCGGGTTAGGGTTAGGGTTCGGGTTAGGGTTAGGGTTCGGGTTCGGGTTAGGGTTAGAGTTTGGGTTAGTGTTCGGGTTAGGGTTAGGGTTCGGGTTAGGGTTAGGGTTAGTGTTAAGGTTAGGGTTCGGGTTAGAGTTAGGGTTCGGGTTCGGGTTACGGTTAGGGTTAGGGTTCAGTTTCGGGTTAGGGTTAGGGTTAGGGTTAGGGTTAGGGTCAGGGTTCGGGTTAGGGTTAGGGTTAGGGTTAGTGTTCGGGTTAGGGTTAGGTTTAGGGCTAGGGTTAGGGTTCGGGTTAGGGTTAGATTTAGGGTTCAGTTTAGGGTTCGGGTTAGGGTTAGGGTTAGGGTTAGGTTTTGGGTTAGGGTTAGGTTTAGGGTTAGGGTTCGAGTTAGGGTTAGGTTTAGGGTTAGGGTTAGGGTTAGGGTTAAGGTTCGGGGTAGGGTTAGGGTTAAGCTTCGTGTTAGGGTTAGTGTTAGGGTTAGGGTTCGTGTTAGGGTTAGGTTTATGTTTAGGGTTCGGGTTAGGGTTCGGGTTCGGTTTAGGGTTAGGGTTAGGGTTCGGGTTAGGTTTAGGGTTCGGGTTAGGGTTCGGGTTAGGGTTCGGGTTAGGGTTAGGGTTTGGGTTAGGGTTAGGTTTCGGGTTAGGGTTAGGGTTCCGTTTAAGGTTAGGGTTAGGGTTCGGGTTCGGGTTAGTGTTAGGGTTCGGGTTAGTGTTAGGTTTCGGGTTAGGGTTAGGGTTAGGGTTAGGGTTAGTGTTAGGGTTAGGGTTAGGGTTAAGTTTCGGTTTCGGTTTAGGGTTGGTGTTACGGTTAGGGTTCGGGTTCGGGTTAGGTTCGGTTTAGTGTTAGGGTTCGGTTTAGGGTTAGGGTTCGGGTTAGGGTTAGGGTTAGGGTTAGGGTTCGGGTTCGGGTTAGTGTTCGGGTTAGGGTTCAGGTTAGGGTTAGGGTTAGGGTTAGGGTTAGGGTTCGGGATAGGGTTATGTGTTAGGGTTAGTGTTCGGATTAGGATTAGGGGTAGGGTTCGGGTTAGGGTTCGGGTTCGGGTTCGGTTTAGGGTTAGGGTTAGGGTTAGGGTATGTGTTAGGGTTCGGTTTAGGGGTCGGGTTAGGGTTAGGTTTAGGGTTCGGGTTAGGGTTAGGGTTAGGGTTCGGGTTAGGGTTAGCGTTCATGTTAGGCTTAGGGTTAGGGTTCGGGTTAGGGTTCGGGTTAGGGTTCGGGTTAGGGTTCGGGTTAGGGTTAGGGTTCGGGTTAGGGTTAGGGTTCGGGTTAGGGATTAGGGTTAGGGTTCGGGTTAGGTTTAGGGTTACGGTTAGGGTTAGGGTTAGGGTTCATGTTAGGGTTAGGGTTCGGGTTAGGGTTAGGTTTAGGGTTCGAGTTAGGGTTAGGGTTCGGGTTAGGGTTAGGGTTAGGGTTAGTGTTAGGTTTTGGGTTCGGTTTCGGGTTAGGGTTAGGGGTTAGGGTTCGGGTTCGGGTTAGGGTTAGGGTTAGGTTTCGGGTTAGGCTTAGGGGTTAGTGTTATTGTTAGGGTTAGAGTTAGGGTTAGGGTTAGGTTTCGGATTAGGGTTCAGTTAGGGTTAGGGTTAGGGTTCGGATTAGGGTTAGGGTTAGGGTTAGGGTTATGTTTCGGGTTAGGGTTAGGGTTCAGGTTAAGGTTCGGGTTATGGTTAGGTTTAGGGTTAGGGTTCGGGTTAGGGTTAGGGTTAGGTTTAGGGTTAGGGTACGTGTTAGGGTTCGGGTTAGGGGTCGGGTTAGGGTTAGGGTTAGGTTGCGGGTTAGGGTTAGGGTTAGGGTTAGGGTTAGGTTTCGGGTTAGGGTTCGGGATCGGGTTAGGGTTAGGGTTAGGGTTCCGGTTAGTGTTAGGGTTAGGGTTCGGGTTCGGGTTCGGGTTAGGGTTAGGTTTCGTGTTAGGGTTAGGGTTCGGGTTATGGTTAGGGTTAGGGTTAGGGTTAGGGTTCGGGATAGGGTTCGGGTTAGGGTTAGGGTTAGTGTTAGGGTTAGGGTTAGGGTTCTGGTTCAGTTTAGGGTTAGTGTTAGGGTTAGGGTTCGGGTTCGGGTTAGGGTTCGGTTTCGGGTTAGGGTTAGGGTTCGGGTTCGGGTTAGGGTTCGGTTTAGGGTGAGGGTTTGGGTTCGGGTTAGGGTTCGGGTTCGGGTTCGGGTTCGGTTTAGGGTTAGTGTTAGGGTTAGGGTTCGGGTTAGGGTTAGGGTTCGGGTTCGGGTTAGGGTTAGAGTTTGGGTTAGTGTTCGGGTTAGGGTTAGGGTTCGGGTTAGGGTTAGGGTTAGTGTTAGGCTTAGGGTTCGGGTTAGAGTTAGGGTTCGGGTTCGGGTTACGTTTAGGGTTCGGGTTAGGGTTAGGGTTAGGGTTAGGGTTATGGTTCGGGTTAGGGTTAGGGTTCGGGTTAGGGTTAGGGTTCGGGTTAGGGGTTAGGGTTAGGGTTCGGGTTAGGGTTAGGGTTAGGGTTAGGGTTAGGTTTAGGGTTCATGTTAGGGTTAGGGTTCGGGTTAGGGTTAGTTTTAGGGTTCGGGTTAGGGTTAGGGTTCGGTTTCGGGTTAGGGTTAGGGTTAGAATTAGGGTTAGGTTTAGGGTTCGGGTTCGGGTTAGGGTTAGGTGTTAGGGTTCGGGTTCGTGTTAGGGTTAGGGTTAGGTTTCGGGTTAGGCTTAGGGGTTAGTGTTATTGTTAGGGTTAGGGTTAGGGTTAGGGTTAGGGTTCGGATTAGGGTTCAGTTAGGGTTAGGGTTAGGGTTCAGGTTAGGGTTAGGGTTAGGGTTAGGGTTAGGGTTATGTTTCGGGTTAGGGTTAGGGTTCAGGTTAAGGTTCTGGTTAGGGTTAGGGTTAGGGTTAGGGTTCGGGTTAGGGTTAGGGTTAGAGTTCGGGTTAGGGTTAGGGTTAGGTTTAGGGTTAGGGTTAGGGTTCGGATAAGGGTTAGGGTTAGGGTTCGGGTTAGGGTTCGGATTAGGGTTAGGATTCGGGTAAGGGGTTAGTGTTCTTGTTCAAGGTAGGGTTAGGGTTAGGGTTCCGGTTAAGGTTAGGGTTAGGGTTCGGGTTAGGGTTAGGGTTAGGGTTTTGGTTCGGGTTAGGGTTAGTGTTAGTGTTAGGGTTCGGGTTAGGGTTAGGGTTCGGGTTAGGGTTAGGGTTCGGGTTCGGGTTAGGGTTAGAGTTTGGGTTAGTGTTCGGGTTAGGGTTAGGGTTCGGGTTAGGGTTAGGGTTAGTGTTAAGGTTAGGGTTCGGGTTAGAGTTAGGGTTCGGGTTCGGGTTACGGTTAGGGTTAGGGTTCAGTTTCGGGTTAGGGTTAGGGTTAGGGTTAGGGTTAGGGTCAGGGTTCGGGTTAGGGTTAGGGTTAGGGTTAGTGTTCGGGTTAGGGTTAGGTTTAGGGCTAGGGTTAGGGTTCGGGTTAGGGTTAGATTTAGGGTTCAGTTTAGGGTTCGGGTTAGGGTTAGGGTTAGGGTTA
This sequence comes from Urocyon cinereoargenteus, assembly GCA_032313775.1. NCBI lineage: Eukaryota > Metazoa > Chordata > Mammalia > Carnivora > Canidae > Urocyon > Urocyon cinereoargenteus. The sequence goes on from JAVLSZ010000034.1 coordinate 30,115, forward strand.
GGTTTTGGGTTAGGGTTAGGTTTAGGGTTAGGGTTCGAGTTAGGGTTAGGTTTAGGGTTAGGGTTAGGGTTAGGGTTAAGGTTCGGGGTAGGGTTAGGGTTAAGCTTCGTGTTAGGGTTAGTGTTAGGGTTAGGGTTCGTGTTAGGGTTAGGTTTATGTTTAGGGTTCGGGTTAGGGTTCGGGTTCGGTTTAGGGTTAGGGTTAGGGTTCGGGTTAGGTTTAGGGTTCGGGTTAGGGTTCGGGTTAGGGTTCGGGTTAGGGTTAGGGTTTGGGTTAGGGTTAGGTTTCGGGTTAGGGTTAGGGTTCCGTTTAAGGTTAGGGTTAGGGTTCGGGTTCGGGTTAGTGTTAGGGTTCGGGTTAGTGTTAGGTTTCGGGTTAGGGTTAGGGTTAGGGTTAGGGTTAGTGTTAGGGTTAGGGTTAGGGTTAAGTTTCGGTTTCGGTTTAGGGTTGGTGTTACGGTTAGGGTTCGGGTTCGGGTTAGGTTCGGTTTAGTGTTAGGGTTCGGTTTAGGGTTAGGGTTCGGGTTAGGGTTAGGGTTAGGGTTAGGGTTCGGGTTCGGGTTAGTGTTCGGGTTAGGGTTCAGGTTAGGGTTAGGGTTAGGGTTAGGGTTAGGGTTCGGGATAGGGTTATGTGTTAGGGTTAGGGTTCGGATTAGGATTAGGGGTAGGGTTCGGGTTAGGGTTCGGGTTCGGGTTCGGGTTAGGGTTAGGGTTAGGGTTAGGATATGTGTTAGGGTTCGGTTTAGGGGTCGGGTTAGGGTTAGGTTTAGGGTTCGGGTTAGGGTTAGGGTTAGGGTTCGGGTTAGGGTTAGCGTTCATGTTAGGCTTAGGGTTAGGGTTCGGGTTAGGGTTCGGGTTAGGGTTCGGGTTAGGGTTCGGGTTAGGGTTAGGGTTCGGGTTAGGGTTAGGGTTCGGGTTAGGGATTAGGGTTAGGGTTCGGGTTAGGTTTAGGGTTACGGTTAGGGTTAGGGTTAGGGTTCATGTTAGGGTTAGGGTTCGGGTTAGGGTTAGGTTTAGGGTTCGGGTTAGGGTTAGGGTTCGGGTTAGGGTTAGGGTTAGGGTTAGTGTTAGGTTTTGGGTTCGGTTTCGGGTTAGGGTTAGGGGTTAGGGTTCGGGTTCGGGTTAGGGTTAGGGTTAGGTTTCGGGTTAGGCTTAGGGGTTAGTGTTATTGTTAGGGTTAGAGTTAGGGTTAGGGTTAGGTTTCGGATTAGGGTTCAGTTAGGGTTAGGGTTAGGGTTCGGATTAGGGTTAGGGTTAGGGTTAGGGTTATGTTTCGGGTTAGGGTTAGGGTTCAGGTTAAGGTTCGGGTTATGGTTAGGTTTAGGGTTAGGGTTCGGGTTAGGGTTAGGTTAGGGTTAGGGTTCGGGTTAGGGTTAGGTTTAGGGTTCGGGTTAGGGTTCGGGTTAGGGTTAGGGTTCGGGTTAGGGTTAGGGTTAGAGTTCGGGTTAAGGTTAGGGTTAGGTTTAGGGTTAGGGTTAGGGTTCGGATAAGGGTTAGTGTTAGGGTTCGGGTTAGGGTTCAGGTTCGGGTTAGGGTTAGGTTTAGTGTTCGGGTTAGTGTTAGGGTTAGGGTTAGGGTTCGGGTTAGGGTTCGGGTTAGGGTTAGGGTTAGGGTTCGGGTTAGGGTTAGGGTTAGGGTTCGGGTTAGGGTTCGGGTTAGGTTTAGGTTTAGGGTTCGGGTTAGGTTTCGGGTTAGGGTTCGGGTTAGGGTTAGGGTTCGGGTTCGGGTTAGGGTTAGGGTTCGGGGTAGGGTTAGGGTTATGGTTAGGATTAGGGTTCGGGTTAGGTTTCGGGTTAGGGTTCGGGTTTGGGTTAGGGTTCGGTGAGGGTTAGGTTTAGGGTTAGAGTTCGGGTTAGGGTTAGGGTTCGGGTTAGGTTTAGGGTTAGGTTTAGGGTTAGGGTTCGGGTTAGGGTTAGGGTTAGGGTTTGGGTTAGGGTTCGGGTTCGGGTTAGGGTTAGTGGTTAGTGTTCAGGTTAGGGATAGGGTTAGGGTTCGGGTTAGGGTTCGGGTTAGGGTTAGGGTTAGGGTTCGGGTTAGGCTTAGGGTTAGGGTTCGGGTTCGGGTTAGGGTTAGGGTTCGGGTTAGGGTTAGGGTTCGGGTTAGGGTTCGGGTTAGGGTTAGGGTTAGGGTTAGGGTTCGGGTTAGGGTTAGGGTTAGGTTTAGGGTTAGGGTACGTGTTAGGGTTCGGGTTAGGGGTCGGGTTAGGGTTAGGGTTAGGTTGCGGGTTAGGGTTAGGGTTAGGGTTAGGGTTAGGTTTCGGGTTAGTGTTCGGGATCGGGTTAGGGTTAGGGTTAGGGTTCCGGTTAGTGTTAGGGTTAGGGTTCGGGTTCGGGTTCGGGTTAGGGTTAGGTTTCGTGTTAGGTTTAGGGTTCGGGTTATGGTTAGGGTTAGGGTTAGGGTTAGGGTTCGGGATAGGGTTCGGGTTAGGGTTAGGGTTAGTGTTAGTGTTAGGGTTAGGGTTAGGGTTCTGGTTCAGTTTAGGGTTAGTGTTAGGGTTAGGGTTCGGGTTCGGGTTAGGGTTCGGTTTCGGGTTAGGGTTAGGGTTCGGGTTCGGGTTAGGGTTCGGTTTAGGGTGAGGGTTTGGGTTCGGGTTAGGGTTCGGGTTCGGGTTCGGGTTCGGTTTAGGGTTAGTGTTAGGGTTAGGGTTCGGGTTAGGGTTAAGGTTCGGGTTAGGGGTAGGGTTCTGGTTCGGGTTAGGGTTAGGGTTCGGGTTAGGGTTCGGGTTAGGGTTAGGGTTCGGGTGAGGGTTACGGTTAGGTTTAGGAGGTAGGGTTAGGGTTAGGATTCGGGTTAGGGTTAGGGTTAGGGTTAGGGTTAGGGTTAGGGTTCGGGTTAGGTTTAGGGTTCTTGTTAGGTTTAGGGTTAGGGTTAGGGTTCGGGTTCGGGTTAGGGTTAGGGTTAGGGTTAAGATTAGGGTTAGGTTTGGGATTAGGGTTAGGGGTAGAGTTCGGGTTAGGGTTCGGGTTCGGGTTAGGGTTAGGGTTAGGTTTAGGGTTCGGGTTATGTTTAGGGTTAGTGTTAGGGGTTAGGGTTAGGGTAGGGTTTGGGTTAGGGTTAGGGTTACGGTTAGGGTTAGTGTTCGGGTTAGGGTTAGGGTTGGGTTCGGGTTAGGGTTAGGTTTAGTGTTATGGTTAGGGTTAGGGTTCTGGTTCAGTTTAGGGTTAGTGTTAGGGTTAGGGTTCGGGTTAGTGTTAGGGTTAGGATTCGGTTTGGGTTAGGGTTAGGGTTCCGGTTCGGGTTAGGGTTAGGGTTCGGGTTAGGGTTAGGGTTAGGTTTAGGGTTAGGGTTCGGGTTCGGGTTCGGGGTTAGGGTTATGGTTAGGGTTCGGGTTAGAGTTCGGGTTAGGTTTAGGATTCGGATAACGGGTTAGGGTTCGGGTTCAGGTTAGGGTTAGGGTTAGGGTTCCGGTTAAGGTTAGGGTTAGGGTTCTGTTTAGGTTTAGGTTTAGGTTCAGGGTTAGGGTTCGGGTTAGGGTTAGGGTTAGTGTTCGGGTTAGGGTTCGGTTTAGGGTTAGGGTTAGGGTTAGGGTTAGGTTTCAGGATAGGGTTAGGGTTAGGGTTAGGGTTCGGATTAGTGTTAGGGGAAGGGTTCCGGTTAGTGTTCGGGTTCGGGTTAGGGTAAGGGTTAGGGTTAGGGTTCGGATTAGAGTTAGGGTTAGGGTTAGGGTTAGGGTTAGGGGTTACGTTAGGGTTACCGTTCGGGTTAGGGTTAGGGTTAGGGTTAGGGTTAGGTTTAGTGTTAGGTTTAGGGTTAGGGTTCGGGTTAGGGTTAGGGTTAGGGTTAGGGTAGGGTTAGGGTTCGGGTTAGGGTTTGGGTTAGGGTTCGGGTTAGGGTTCGGGTTTGGGTTAGGGTTAGGGGTTAGTGTTCAGGTTAGGGTTAGGGTTAGTGTTCGGGTTAGGGTTCGGGTTAGGGTTAGGGTTAGTGTTCGTGTTAGGGTTAGGGTTAGGGTTAGGGTTCGGGTTCGGGTTAGGGTTAGGGTTCGGGTTAGGTTTAGGGTTAGGGTTCGGGTTAGGGTTAGGGTTCGGGTTAGGGTTAGGGTTAGGGTTAGGGTTCGGATTAGGGTTAGGGTTAAGGTTAGGGTTAGGGTATGAATTAGGGTTCGGGTTAGGGGTCGGGTTAGGGTTAGGGTTAGGGTTCGGGTTAGGGTTAGGGTTAGGGTTAGGTTTCGGGTTAGGTTTAGAGTTCATGTTAGGCTTAGGGTTAGGGTTCAGGTTAGGTTTAGGGTTAGGGTTCGGTTTAGGGTTAGGGTTAGGGTTAGGGTTAGGGTTATGGTTAGGGTTCGGATAAGGGTTAGGGTTAGGGTTCAGGTTAAGGTTCGTGTTAGGGTTAGGATTAGGGATAGGGTTCGGGTTAGGGTTAGGTTAGGATTAGGGTTCGGGTTAGGGTTAGGGTTAGGGTTAGGGTACGGGTTAGGGTTCGGGTTAGGGTTAGGGTTCGGGTTAGGGTTAGGGTTAGAGTTCGGGTTAGGGTTAGGGTTAGGGTTAGGGTTAGGGTTCAGATAAGGGTTAGGGTTAGGGTTCGGGTTAGGGTTCGGGTTCGGGTTAGGGTTAGGATTAGTGTTCGGGTTAGGGTTAGGGTTAGGGTTAGTGTCCGGGTTAGGGTTCGGGTTAGGGTTAGTGTTAGTGTTCGGGTTAGGGTTAGGGTTAGGGTTCGGGTTAGGGTTCGGGTTAGGTTTAGGGTTAGGGTTCGGGTTAGTGTTCGGGTTAGGTTTAGGGTTAGGGTTCGGTTTCGGGTTAGGGTTCGGGTTGGTGTTAGGATTCTTCTTAGGGTGAGGGTTCGGGTTAGGGTTCGGGTTAGGGTTCGGGTTAGGGTTAGGGTTAGGGTTAGGGTTAGGTTTAGGGTTAGGGTTCGGGTTAGGCTTAGTGTTAGGGTTAGGGTTCGGGTTAGGTTTAGGGTTCGAGTTAGGTTTAGGGTTCGGGTTAGGGTTAGGGGTTAGTGTTAGGGTTAGGGTTAGGGTTAGGGTTCGGGTTAGGGTTAGGTTTCGGGTTAGGGTTAGGGTTCGGGTTAGGGTTAGGGTTCGGGTGCGGGTTAGGTTTAGGGTTAGGGTTAGGGTTTTTGATAGGGTTCGGATTAGGGTTAGGGGTAGGGTTCGTGTTAGGGTTCGGGTTTGGGTTAGCGTTAGGGTTAGGTTTAGGGTTCGGGTTAGGGTTAGGGTTAGGGTTAGGGTTCGGGTTAGGGTTAGGGTTAGGGTTAGGGTTCGGGTTAGGGTTAGGGTTAGGGTTAGCGTTCGGGTTAGGGTTAGGGTTAGGGTTCGGGTTCGGGTTAGGGTTAGGGTTACGGTTCGGGTTAGGTTTAGGGTTAGGGTTGGGGTTAGGTTTCGGGTTCGGGTTAGGGTTAGGGTTAGGGTTAGGGTTCGGGTTAGGGTTAGGGTTAGGGTTTGGGTTAGGGTTAGGGTTCGGGTTAGGGGTTATGGTTAGGGTTCGGGTTCGGGTTAGGGTTAGGGTTAGGGTTAGTATTAGGGTTAGTGTTCGGGTTAGGGTTAGGGTTAGTGTTAGGGTTAGGTTTGGGTTTAGGGTTAGGGTTAGGGTTAGGGGTTAGTGTTTGGGTTAGGTTTAGGGTTAGGGTTAGGGTTCGGGTTAGGGTTAGGGTTCGGGTTAGGGTTAGGTTTCGGGTAAGGGTTAGGGTTCGGGTTAGGGGTTAGGGTTAGGGTTCGGGTTTGGGTTAGGGTTAGGTTTAGGGTTAGGGTTAGGGTTCGGGTTAGGGTTAGGGTTAGTGTTAGGGTTAGGGTTGGGGTTAGGGTTAGGGTTAGGGTTAGTGTTAGGTTTCGTGTTCGGGTTAGGGTTAGGGTTCGGGTTAGGGTTAGGTTTAGGGTTAGGGTTAGGGTTAGGGTTCGGGTTCGGGTTAGGGTTAGGGTGCCGGTTAGGTTTAGGGTTAGGGTTAGGGTTCGGATTCGGGTTAGGGTTAGGGTTCGTGTTAGGGTTAGTGTTCGGGTTAGTGTTAGGGTTAGGGTTCGGGTTAGGGTTCTGGTTAGGTTTCGTGTTAGGGTTAGGGTTCGGGTTCGTGTTAGGGTTAGGGTTCGGGTTAGGGTTAGGGTTAGGGTTCTGGTTCTGGTTCGGGTTAGGGTTAGGGTTAGGTTTCGGGTTAGGGTTAGGTTTCTGGTTAGGGTTAGGGTTCGGGTTAGGGTTAGGGTTCGTGTTCGGGTTAGGTTTAGGGTTAGGGTTAGGGTTAGGGTTAGGGTTCGTATTAGGGTTAGGGGTAGGTTTCAGGTTAGGGTTCGGGTTCGGGTTAGGGTTAGGGTTAATGTTAGGGTTAGGGTTCGGGTTAGGGTTAGGGGTTAGGGTTAGTGTTAGGGTTCGGGTTCGGGTTAAGGTTAGGGTTAGGTTATAGGGTTAGGGTTAGGGTTAGGTTTAGGTTTCAGGTTAGGGTTCGAGTTAGGGTTCGGGTTAGAGTTAGGATTCGGTTTAGGGTTAGGGTTAGGGTTCGGGTTAGGGTTAGGGTTATATTAGGTTTAGGGTTCGGGTCAGGGTTAGGGTTAGGGTTCGGGTTCGGGTTCGGGTTAGGTTTAGGGTTCGGGTTTCGGTTAGGTTTAGGGTTCGGGTTCGGGTTTGGGTTCGCGTTCGGGTTAGGGTTAGGGTTAGGGTTTGGGTTAGGGTTAGGGTTAGGGTTAGGGTTCGTGTTAGGGTTCGGGTTAGGGTTCGGTTTAGGGTTAGGGTTAGGATTCGGGTTAGGTTTAGGGTTGGGTTCGGGTTAGGGTTAGGGTTCGGATTAGGGTTAGCGTTTAGGGTTAGGGTTAGGGTTCAGGTTAAGGTTCCGGATAGGGTTAGGTTTCGGGTAAAGGGTTAGGGTTTGGGTTCGGGTTCGGGTTAGGGTTAGTTTTCGGGTTAGGTTTAGGGTTAGGGCTCGGTTTCGGGTTAGGGTTCGGGTTGGTGTTAGGATTCTTCTTAGGGTGAGGGTTCGGGTTAGGGTTCGGGTTAGGGTTCGGGTTAGGGTTAGGGTTAGGGTTAGGGTTAGGTTTAGGGTTAGGGTTCGGGTTAGGCTTAGTGTTAGGGTTAGGGTTCGGGTTAGGGTTAGGGTTCGAGTTAGGTTTAGGGTTCGGGTTAGGGTTAGGGGTTAGTGTTAGGGTTAGGGTTAGGGTTAGGGTTCGGGTTAGGGTTAGGTTTCGGGTTAGGGTTAGGGTTCGGGTTAGGGTTAGGGTTCGGGTGCGGGTTAGGTTTAGGGTTAGGGTTAGGGTTTTTGATAGGGTTCGGATTAGGGTTAGGGGTAGGGTTCGTGTTAGGGTTCGGGTTTGGGTTAGCGTTAGGGTTAGGTTTAGGGTTCGGGTTAGGGTTAGGGTTAGGGTTAGGGTTCGGGTTAGGGTTAGGGTTAGGGTTAGGGTTCGGGTTAGGGTTAGGGTTAGGGTTAGCGTTCGGGTTAGGGTTAGGGTTAGGGTTAGCGTTCGGGTTAGGGTTAGGGTTACGGTTCGGGTTCGGGTTAGGGTTAGGGTTGGGGTTAGGTTTCGGGTTCGGGTTAGGGTTAGGGTTAGGGTTAGGGTTCGGGTTAGGGTTAGGGTTAGGGTTTGGGTTAGGGTTAGGGTTCGGGTTAGGGGTTATGGTTAGGGTTCGGGTTCGGGTTAGGGTTAGGGTTAGGGTTAGTATTAGGGTTAGTGTTCGGGTTAGGGTTAGGGTTAGTGTTAGGGTTAGGTTTGGGTTTAGGGTTAGGGTTAGGGTTAGGGGTTAGTGTTTGGGTTAGGTTTAGGGTTAGGGTTAGGGTTCGGGTTAGGGTTAGGGTTCGGGTTAGGGTTAGGTTTCGGGTAAGGGTTAGGGTTCGGGTTAGGGGTTAGGGTTAGGGTTCGGGTTTGGGTTAGGGTTAGGTTTAGGGTTAGGGTTAGGGTTCGGGTTAGGGTTAGGGTTAGTGTTAGGGTTAGGGTTGGGGTTAGGGTTAGGGTTAGGGTTAGTGTTAGGTTTCGTGTTCGGGTTAGGGTTAGGGTTCGGGTTAGGGTTAGGTTTAGGGTTAGGGTTAGGGTTAGGGTTCGGGTTCGGGTTAGGGTTAGGGTGCCGGTTAGGTTTAGGGTTAGGGTTAGGGTTCGGATTCGGGTTAGGGTTAGGGTTCGTGTTAGGGTTAGTGTTCGGGTTAGTGTTAGGGTTAGGGTTCGGGTTAGGGTTCTGGTTAGGTTTCGTGTTAGGGTTAGGGTTCGGGTTCGTGTTAGGGTTAGGGTTCGGGTTAGGGTTAGGGTTAGGGTTCTGGTTCTGGTTCGGGTTAGGGTTAGGGTTAGGTTTCGGGTTAGGGTTAGGTTTCTGGTTAGGGTTAGGGTTCGGGTTAGGGTTAGGGTTCGTGTTCGGGTTAGGTTTAGGGTTAGGGTTAGGGTTAGGGTTAGGGTTCGTATTAGGGTTAGGGGTAGGTTTCAGGTTAGGGTTCGGGTTCGGGTTAGGGTTAGGGTTAATGTTAGGGTTAGGGTTCGGGTTAGGGTTAGGGGTTAGGGTTAGTGTTAGGGTTCGGGTTCGGGTTAAGGTTAGGGTTAGGTTATAGGGTTAGGGTTAGGGTTAGGTTTAGGTTTCAGGTTAGGGTTCGAGTTAGGGTTCGGGTTAGAGTTAGGATTCGGTTTAGGGTTAGGGTTAGGGTTCGGGTTAGGGTTAGGGTTATATTAGGTTTAGGGTTCGGGTCAGGGTTAGGGTTAGGGTTCGGGTTCGGGTTCGGGTTAGGTTTAGGGTTCGGGTTTCGGTTAGGTTTAGGGTTCGGGTTCGGGTTTGGGTTCGCGTTCGGGTTAGGGTTAGGGTTAGGGTTTGGGTTAGGGTTAGGGTTAGGGTTAGGGTTCGTGTTAGGGTTCGGGTTAGGGTTCGGTTTAGGGTTAGGGTTAGGATTCGGGTTAGGTTTAGGGTTGGGTTCGGGTTAGGGTTAGGGTTCGGATTAGGGTTAGCGTTTAGGGTTAGGGTTAGGGTTCAGGTTAAGGTTCCGGATAGGGTTAGGTTTCGGGTAAAGGGTTAGGGTTTGGGTTCGGGTTCGGGTTAGGGTTAGTTTTCGGGTTAGGTTTAGGGTTAGGGCTCGGGTTAGGGTTAGGGTTCGGCTTAGGTTTAGGTTTAGGGTTCGGGTTAGAGATAGGGTTCGGGTTAGGGTTAGTGTTAGGGTTAGGGTTCGGGTTAGGGTTAGGGTTCGGGTTAGGGTTAGGTTTAGGGTTCGGGTTAGGTTTAGGGTTAGGGTTCGGGTTAGGGTTCGGGTTCGGGTTAGGGTTAGGGTTCAGGTTAGGGTTAGGGTTAGGGTTAGGTTTAGGGTTCGGGTTAGGGTTAGGGTTAGGGTTCGGGTTAGGGTTAGGGTTAGGGTTTGTGTTAGGGTTAGGATTAGGGTTAGTGTTCGGGTTAGGGTTCGGGTTAGGGTTAGGTTTAGGATTCGGGTTAGGTTTAGGGTTAGGGTTCGGGTTCGGGTTAGGGTTCGGGTTCGGGTTAGGTTTAGGGTTCGGGTTAGGGTTAGGGTTAGGGTTCGGGTTAGGGTTAGGGTTCGGGTTAGGGTTAGGGTTAAGGTTCGGGTTAGGGTTAGGGTTAGGGTTCGGGTTCGGGTTAGGGTTCGGGTTCGGGTTAGGGTTCGGGTTAGGGTAGGGTTAGGGTTCGGGTTAGGGTTAGGGTTCGGGTTCGGGTTCGGGTTAGGGTTAGGGTTCGGGTTAGGGTTAGGGTTCGGGTTAGGGTTAGGTTTAGGCTTCGGGTTAGGGTTAGGGTTAGGGTTCGGGTTCGGGTTCGGGTTAGGTTTAGGGTTAGGTTTCGGGTTAGGGTTAGTGTTCGGGTTAGGGTTAGGGTTCGGGTTAGGGTTAGGGTTAGGGTTAGGGTTAGCGTTCGGTTTAGGGTTAGGGTTAGGGTTCGGGTTTGGGATCGGGTTAGGGTTCGGGTTAGGGTTCGGGTTAGGGTTCGGGTTAGGGTTGGGGTTAGGTTTAGTGTTCGGGTTCGTGTTAGGCTTAGGGTTCGGGTTAGGTTTTGGAATAGGTTTAGGTTTAGGGTTCGGTTTACGGTTCGGGTTAGGGTTCGGGTTAGGGTTCGGGTTAGGGTTCAGGTTCGGGTTCGGGTTAGGGTTAGAGTTAGGGTTCGGGTTAGGGTTTGGGTTAGGGTTCGGATTAGGGTTTGGGTTAGGGTTAGGGTTAGGGGTAGGGTTCGGGTTAGTGTTGGGTTAGGGTTAGGGTTAGGGTTTGGTTTAGGGTTCAGGTTAGGGTTCGGGTTAGGGTTAGGGTTAGGGTTAGGGTTAGGGTTCGGGTTAGGGTTAGGTTTCGGGTTAGGGTTAGGGTTAGGGTTCGGGTTAGGTTTAGGGTTCGGGTTAGGGTTAGGGTTCGGGTTAGGGGTTAGGGTTACGGTTCGGGTTAGGTTTAGGGTTAGGGTTAGGGTTAATGTTAGGATTAGGGTTCGGGTTAGGGTTAGGGTTAGGGTTCGGGTTAGGGTTAGGGTTCGGGTTAGGGTTAGGGTTAGTTCTGGTTTCGGGTTCGGGTTAGTGTTAGGTGTTAGGGTTTGGGTTCGGGTTAGGGTTAGGGTTTAGGTTTCAGGTTCGGGTTAGGGTTAGGGTTGGGTTTCGGGATAGGGTTCTGGTTAGGGTTCGGGTTAGGGTTAGGGTTAGGTTTAGGGTTCGGGTTCGGGGTTAGGGTTAGGGTTAGGTTTCGGGTTAGGGTTAGGGTTCGGGTTTGGGTTAGGGTTAGGGTTCGGGTTCGGGTTAGGGTTAGGGTTAATTTTCGGGTTCGGGTTAGGGTTCGGGTTTGGGTTAGGGTTCGAGTTAGGGTTCGGGTTAGGGTTTGGGTTAGAGTTATGGTTAGGGTTAGGTTTCGGGTTCGGGTTAGGGTTCGGGTTCATGTTGGGTTCGGTTTAGGGTTAGGGTTAGGGTTAGGGTTCGGGTTAGGGTTAGGGTTCGGGGTAGGGTTAGGGTTAGGTTTCGGGTTAGGGTTAGGGTTAAGGTTTAGGTTTAGGGTCGAGTTAGAGTTCGGGTTAGGGTTCTGGTTAGGGTTAGGGTTAGGGTTAGGTTTCGGGATAGGGTTCGAGTTAGGGTTCGGGTTAGGGTTCGGGTTAGTTTTAGGGTTAGGGTTAGCGTTAGGGTTCGGATTAGGGTTAGGGTTCGTGTTAGGTTTAGGGTTAGGGTTAGGGTTAGGGATCGGGTTAGGTATAGGGTTAGGGATAGGGTTAGGGTTCGGGTTAGGGTTAGGGTTAGGTTTCGGGTTAGGGTTAGGGTTAGGGTTAGGGTTAGGGTAAGGTTTTAAGGTTAGAGTTAGGGTTAGGGTTAGGGTTAGGTGTTAGGGTTAGGGTTAGGGTTAGGGTTAGGGTTCGGGTTAGCGTTAGGTTTCGGATTAGGTTTAGGGGTAGGTTTAGTGTTAGGGTTAGGGTTCGGGTTAGGGTTCGTGTTAGGGTTAGGGTTAGGGTTCGGGTTAGGGTTAGGGTTAGGGTTCAGGTTAGGGTTAGGGTTAGGGTTAGGGTTAGGGTTCGGTTTAGGGTTCGGGTTAGGGTTCGGGTTAGGTTTAGGGTTAGGTTTTGGGTTAGGTTTAGGGTTAGGGTTCGGGTTAGGGTTCGGGTTAGGGTTCGGGTTAGGTTTAGGGTTAGGGTTAGGGTTAGCGTTAGGGTTCGGGTTAGGGTTAGGGTTCGGGTTAGGGTTAGGGTTAGGGTTCGGGTTAGGTTTAGGGTTAGATTAGGTTTAGGGCTCGGGTCAGTGTTAGGGTTAGGGTTCGGGTTCGGGTTCGGGTTAGGGTTAGGGTTCGGGTTTCGGGTTAGGGTTCGGGTTCGGGTTAGGTTTCGCGTTTGGGTTAGGGTTAGGGTTAGGGTTTGGGTTAGGGTTAGGGTTAGGGTTAGGGTTCGGGTTAGGGTTCGGGTTAGGGTTAGGTTAGGATTCGGGTTAGGGTTAGGGTTGGGTTCAGGTTAGGGTTAGGGTTCGGATTAGGGTTAGGGTTTAGGGTTAGGGTTAGGGTTCGGGTTAGGGTTCCGGATAGGGTTAGGATTCGGGTAAAGGGTTAGGGTTCGTGTTCGGGTTCGGGTTAGGGTTAGTGTTCCGGTTAGGGTTAGGGTTAGGGTTCGGTTTAGGTTTAGGGTTAGGGTTAGGGTTAGGGTTCGGGTTAGTGTTCGGGTTAGGGTTCGGTTTAGGGTTAGGTTTAGGGTTCGGGTTGGGGTTCGGGTTAGGTTTAGGGTTAGGGTTAGCGTTAGGGTTCGGGTTAGGGTTAGGGTTCGGGTTAGGGTTCTGGTTAGGGTTCGTGTTACAGTTAGGATTCGGGTTAGGGTTAGGGTTAGGGTTCGGGTTAGGGTTAGGGTTCGGGTGAGGGTTAGGTTCAGGGTTAGAGTTAGGGTTAGGTTTAGGGTTCGGGTTAGGGTTAGGGTTAGCGTTAGGGTTAGGGTTAGGGTTCGGGTTAGGTTTAGTGTTAGGGTTAGGGTTAGGTTTCGGGTTCGGGTTAGGGTTAGGGTTCGGGTTAGGCTTAGGGTTAGGGTTCGGGTTCGGGTTAGGGTTAGGGTTCGGGATAGGGTTAGGGTTAGGGTTAGGGTTAAGTTTTGGGTTAGGGTTCGGGTTCGGGTTAGGGTTAGGGTTAGGGTTCGGGTTAGGGTTCGGGTTAGGGTTAGGGTTCGGGTTAGGCTTAGGGTTAGAGTTCGGGTTCGGGTTAGGGTTAGGGTTAGGGTTCGGGTTAGGGTTAGGTTTCGGGTTAGGCTTAGGGTTAGGGTTCGGGTTCGGTTTAGGGTTAGGGTTCGGGTTAGGTTTAGGGTTAGGGTTCGGGTTAGGGTTTGGGTTCGGGTTAGGGTTAGGGTTAGGTTTAGGGTTCGGTTTAGGGTTAGGGTTAGGGTTAGGGTACGTGTTAGGGTTCGGGTTAGGGTTCGGGTTAGGGTTAGGTTTAGGGTTCGGGTTAGGGTTAGGGTTAGGGTTAGGGTTAGGTTTCGGGTTAGGGTTCGGGTTCGGGTTAGGGTTAGGGTTAGGGTTCGGGTTAGGGTTAGGTTTCGGGTTAGGGTTCGGGTTAGGGTTCGGGTTAGGGTTAGGGTTTGGGTTAGGGTTAGGGTTCGTGTTAGGGTTAGGGTTCCGGTTAGGGTTAGGTTTAGGGTTCGGGTTCGGGTTAGGGTTAGGGTTCGGGTTAGGGTTAGGGTTCGGGTTAGGGTTAGGGTTCGGGTTCGGGTTAGGGTTAGGGTTAGGGTTAGGGTTCGGGTTAGGGTTCGGGTTAGGGTTAGGGTTAGTGTTAGGGTTAGGGTTAGGGTTCGGGTTCAGTTTAGGGTTAGTGTTAGGATTAGGGTTCGGTTTCGGGTTAGGGTTCGGGTTCGGGTTAGGGTTAGGGTTCGGGTTCGGGTTAGGGTTAGTGTTAGGGTTAGGTTTCGGGTTAGGGTTAGGGTTCGGGTTAGGGGTAGGTTCGGGTTCGTGTTAGGGTTAGGGTTCGGGTTAGGTTTCGGGTTAGGGTTAGGGTTCGGGTTAGGGTTAGGGTTCGGGTTAGGGTTAGGGTTAGGTTTAGGAGGTAGGGTTACGTTTAGGATTCGGGTTAGGGTTAGGGTTAGGGTTAGGGGTTAGGGTTCGGGTTAGGGTTCGGGTTCGGGTTAGGGTTAGGGGTTAGTGTTCAGGTTAGGGTTAGGGTTAGGGTTCGGGTTAGGGTTCGTGTTAGGGTTAGGGTTAAGGTTCGGGTTAGGGTTAGGGTTAGGGTTAGGGTTCGGGTTACAGTTAGGGTTCGGATTAGGGTTAGGTTTAGGTTTTGGGTTAGGGTTAGGGTTAGGGTTCGGGTTAGGGTTAGGGTTCGATTTAAAGTTAGGGTTAGGGTTCGGGTTAGGGTTCGGGTTAGGTTTAGGGTTAGGGTTCGGGTTAGGTTTAGGTTTCGGGTTAGGGTTAGGGTTAGGGTTAGGGTTCGTGTTAGGGTCGGGTTCGGGTTAGGGTTAGGGGTTAGTGTTCAGGTTAGGGTTAGGGTTAGGGTTCGGGTTAGGGTTCGGTTAGGGTTAGGGTTAGGGTTCGGGTTCGGGTTAGGGTTAGGGTTAGGTTTAGGGTTCGGTTTACAGTTAGGGTTCGGGTTAGGTTTAGGTTTAGGGTTCGGGTTAGGGTTAGGGTTCGGGTTCAGGTTAGGGTTAGGGTTCGGGTTAGGGTTAGGGTTAGGGTTAGGGTTAGGGTTAGGGTTCGGGTTAGGGTTAGGGTTCGGGTTAGGGTTAGGGTTCGGTTTCGGGTTCGGGTTAGGGTTAGGTTTGGGGTTCGGGATAGGGTTCGGGTTAGGGTTCGGGTTAGGGTTAGGGTTAGGTTTAGGGTTCGGGTTCGGGGTTAGGGTTAGGGTTCGGGTTAGGGTTAGGGTTCGGGTTAGGGTTAGGGTTAGGGTTCGGGTTCGGGTTAGGGTTAGGGTTATGTTTCTGGTTCGGGTTAGTGTTCGGGTTAGGGTTAGGGTTCGAGTTAGGGTTCGGTTTAGGGTTTGGGTTAGAGTTAGGGTTAGGGTTAGGGTTCGGGTTCGGGTTAGGGTTCGGGTTCGTGTTGGGTTCGGTTTAGGGTTAGGGTTAGGGTTAGGCTTCGGGTTAGGGTTAGGGTTCGGGATAGGGTTAGGGTTAGGTTTCGGGTTAGGGTTAGGGTTTAGGGTTAGGGTTAGGGTCGAGTTAGAGTTCGGGTTAAGGTTCTGGTTAGGGTTAGGGTTAGGGTTAGGTTTCGGGTTAGGGTTCGAGTTAGGGTTCGGGTTAGGGTTAGGGTTAGGGTTCGGGTTAGGATTAGGGTTAGGGTTCGGGTTAGGTTTAGGGTTTGGTTTAGGGTAAGGGGTTAGGGTTAGGGTTAGAGTTAGGGTTAGGGTTAGGTTTCGAGTTAGGGATAGGTTTAGGGTTAGTGTTATGTTTCGGGTTAGGGTTAGGGTTAGGGTTCGGGTTAGGGTTAGGGTTAGGGTTAGGGTAAGGTTTTAGGGTTAGAGTTAGGGTTAGGGTTAGGGTTAGGGGTTAGGGTTAGGTTTAGGGTTAGGGTTCGGGTTAGCGTTAGGTTTCGGATTAGGGTTAGGGTTAGGTTTAGGGTTAGGGTTAGGGTTCGGGTTAGGGTTAGGGTTAGGGTTAGGGTTAGGGATTAGGGTTAGGGTTCGGGTTAGGTTAGGGTTAGGTTTCAGGTTAGTGTTAGGTTTAGGTTTCGGATTAGGGTTAGGGTTCGGGTTAGAGTTCGGGTTAGGGTTCGGGTTAGGTTTAGGGTTAGGGTTAGGGTTCGGGTTAGGTTTAGGGTTAGGGTTCGGGTTAGGGTTCGGGTTAGGGTTCGGGTTAGGTTTAGGTTTAGGGTTAGCGTTAGGGTTCGGGTTAGGGTTCGGGTTAGGTTTCGGGTTAGGTTTAGGTTTAGGGTTAGCGTTAGGGTTCGGGTTAGGGTTAGGGTTCGGGTTAGGGTTAGGGTTAGGGTTAGGGTTCGGGTTAGGGTTCGAGTTAGGGTTCGGGTTAGAGTTAGGATTCGGGTTAGGATTAGGGTTAGGGTTCGGGTTAGGGTTAGGGTTAGATTAGGTTTAGGGTTCGGGTCAGGGTTAGGGTTAGGGTTCGCGTTCGGGTTCGGGTTAGGGTTAGGGTTCGGGTTTCGGGTTAGGGTTAGTGTTCGGGTTGGGGTTAGGGTTCGCGTTCTGGTTAGGGTTAGGGTTAGGGTTTGGGTTAGGGTTAGGGTTAGGGTTAGGGTTCGTGTTAGGGTTCGGGTTAGGGTTCGGTTTTGGGTTAGGGTTAGGATTCGGGTTAGGGTTAGGGTTGGGTTCGGGTTAGGGTTAGGGTTCGGATTAGGGTTAGGGTTTAGTTTTAGGGTAAGTGTTCAGGTTAGGGTTCCGGATAGGGTTAGGATTCGGGTAAAGGGTTAGGGTTCGGGTTCGGGTTAGGGTTAGGTTTCGGGTTAGGTTTAGGGTTAGGGCTCGGGTTAGGGTTAGGGTTCGGCTTAGGTTTAGGTTTAGGGTTCGGGTTAGAGTTAGGGTTCGGTTTAGGGTTAGTGTTAGGGTTAGGGTTCGGGTTAGGGTTAGGGTTCGGGTTAGGGTTAGGTTTAGGGTTCGGGTTAGGGTTATGGTTAGGGTTAGGGTTCGGGTTAGGTTTAGGCTTCGGGTTAGGGTTAGGTTTAGGGTTCGGGTTCGGGTTCGGATTAGGTTTAGGGTTAGGTTTCGGGTTAGGGTTAGGGTTCGGGTTAGGGTTAGGGTTCGGGTTAGGGTTAGGGTTAGGGTTAGGTTTAGGGGTTAGGTTAGGGTTAGGGTTAGGGTTAGGGTTCGGGTTAGGGTTAGGGTTAGGGTTTGTGTTAGGGTTAGGATTAGGGTTAGTGTTCGGGTTAGGGTTCGGGTTAGGGTTAGGGTTAGGATTCGGGTTAGGGTTAGGTTTCGGGTTAGGGTTAGGGTTCGGGTTAGGGTTAAGTTTAGGGTTCGGGTTAGTGTTAGGGTTAGGGTTCGGGTTAGGTTTAGGCTTCGGGTTAGGGTTAGGTTTAGGGTTCGGGTTCGGGTTCGGATTAGGTTTAGGGTTAGGTTTCGGGTTAGGGTTAGGGTTCGGGTTAGGGTTAGGTTTCGGGTTAGGGTTAGGGTTAGGGTTAGGTTTAGGGGTTAGGTTAGGGTTAGGGTTAGGGTTAGGGTTAGGGGTTAGGGTTAGAGTTCGGGTTAGGTTTATGGGTAGGGTTAGGGTTCGGGTTAGGGTTAGGGTTAGGGTTAGGGTTAGGGTTAGGCTTAGGGTTAGGGTTCGGGTTAGGGTTCGGGTTAGGTTTAGGGTTAGGGTTAGGGTTAGGTTTCGGGTTCGGGTTAGGGTTAGGGTTCGGGTTAGGCTTAGGGTTAGGGTTCGGGTTAGGGTTAGGGTTAGGGTTCGGGTTAGGGTTAGGGTTAGGGTTAGGGTTAAGTTTCGGGTTAGGGTTCGGGTTCGGGTTAGGGTTAGGGTTAGGGTTCGGGTTAGGGTTCGGGTTAGGGTTAGGGTTCGGGTTAGGCTTAGGGTTAGTGTTCGGGTTAGGGTGAGGTTTCGGGTTAGGCTTAGGGTTAGGATTCGGGTTCGGGTTAGGGTTAGGGTTCGGTTTAGGGTTAGGGTTAGGGTTCGGGTTAGGGTTTGGGTTCGGGTTAGGGTTAGGGTTAGGGTTAGGGTTCGGTTTAGGGTTAGGGTTAGGGTTAGGGTACGTGTTAGGGTTCGGGTTAGGGTTCGGGTTAGGGTTAGGGTTAGGGTTCGGGTTAGGGTTAGGGTTAGGGTTAGGGTTAGGTTTCGGGTTAGGGTTCGGGTTCGGGTTAGGGTTAGGGTTCGGGTTAGGGTTAGGTTTCGGGTTAGGGTTCGGGTTAGGGTTCGGGTTAGGGTTAGGTTTTGGGTTAGGGTTAGGGTTCGGGTTAGGGTTAGGGTTCCGGTTAGGGTTAGGTTTAGGGTTCGGGTTCGGGTTAGGGTTAGGGTTCGGGTTAGGGTTAGGGTTCGGGTTAGGGTTAGGGTTCGGGTTAGGGTTAGGTTTAGGGTTATGGTTAGGGTTCGGGTTAGGGTTCGGGTTAGGGTTAGGGTTAGTGTTAGGGTTAGGGTTAGGGTTCGGGTTCAGTTTAGGGTTAGTGTTAGGATTAGGGTTCGGGTTCGGGTTAGGGTTCGGGTTCGGATTAGGGTTAGGGTTCGGGTTCCGGTTAGGGTTAGTGTTATGGTTAGGTTTCGGGTTAGGGTTAGGGTTCGGGTTAGGGGTAGGTTCGGGTTCGTGTTAGGGTTAGGGTTCGGGTTAGGGTTCGGGTTAGGGTTAGGGTTCGGGTTAGGGTTAGGGTTCGGGTTAGGGTTAGGGTTAGGTTTAGGAGGTAGGGTTACGGTTAGGATTCGGGTTAGGGTTAGGGTTAGGGTTAGGGGTTAGGGTTCGGGTTAGGGTTCGGGTTCGGGTTAGGGTTAGGGGTTAGTGTTCAGGTTAGGGTTAGGGTTAGGGTTTGGGTTAGGGTTCGGGTTAGGGTTAGGGTTAAGGTTCGGGTTAGGGTTAGGGTTAGGGTTAGGGTTAGGGTTCGGGTTACGGTTAGGGTTCGGATTAGGGTTAGGTTTAGGTTTTGGGTTAGGGTTAGGGTTAGGGTTCGGGTTAGGGTTAGGGTTCGATTTAAAGTTAGGGTTAGGGTTCAGGTTAGGGTTCGGGTTAGGTTTAGGGTTAGGGTTCGGGTTAGGTTTAGGTTTCGGGTTAGGGTTAGGGTTAGGGTTAGGGTTCGGGTTAGGGTCGGGTTCGGGTTAGGGTTAGGGGTTAGTGTTCAGGTTAGGGTTAGGGTTAGGGTTCGGGTTAGGGTTCGGTTAGGGTTAGGGTTAGGGTTCGGGTTCGGGTTAGGTTTAGTGTTAGGTTTAGGGTTCGGTTTACAGTTAGGGTTCGGGTTAGGGTTAGGTTTAGGGTTCGGGTTAGGGTTAGGGTTCGGGTTCAGGTTAGGGTTAGGGTTCGGGTTAGGGTTAGGGTTAGGGTTAGGGTTAGGGTTCGGGTTAGGGTTCGGGTTAGGGTTAGGGTTAGGGATCGGGTTCGGGTTAGGGTTAGTGTTATGTTTCGTGTTCGGGTTAGGGTTCGGGTTAGGGTTAGGGTTCGAGTTAGGGTTCGGGTTAGGGTTTGGGTTAGAGTTAGGGTTAGGGTTAGGGTTCGGGTTCGGGTTAGGGTTCGGGTTCGTGTTGGGTTCGGTTTAGGGTTAGGGTTAGGGTTAGGCTTCGGGTTAGGGTTAGGGTTCGGGATAGGGTTAGGGTTAGGTTTCGGGTTAGGGTTAGGGTTAAGGGTTAGGGTTAGGGTCGAGTTAGAGTTCGGGTTAAGGTTCTGGTTAGGGTTAGGGTTAGGGTTAGGTTTCGGGTTAGGGTTCGAGTTAGGGTTCGGGTTAGGGTTAGCTTTAGGGTTCGGGTTAGGATTGGGTTAGGGTTCGGGTTAGGTTTATGGTTTGGTTTAGGGTAAGGGGTTAGGGTTAGGGTTAGGGTTAGGGTTAGGGTTAGGGTTAGGGTTCGAGTTAGGGATAGGTTTAGGGTTAGGGTTATGTTTCGGGTTAGGGTTAGGGTTAGGGTTCGGTTTAGGGTTAGGGTTAGGGTTAGGGTAAGGTTTTAGGGTTAGAGTTAGGGTTAGGGTTAGGGTTAGGGGTTAGGGTTAGGGTTAGGGTTAGGGTTAGGGTTCGGGTTAGCGTTAGGTTTCGGATTAGGGTTAGGGTTAGGTTTAGGGTTAGGGTTAGGGTTCGGGTTAGGGTTAGGTTTAGGGTTAGGATTAGGGATTAGGGTTAGGGTTCGGGTTAGGTTAGGTTTAGTTTTCAGGTTAGTGTTAGGTTTAGGTTTCGGATTAGGGTTAGGGTTCGGGTTAGGGTTCGGGTTAGGGTTCGGGTTAGGTTTAGGGTTAGGGTTCGGGTTAGGTTTAGGGTTAGGGTTCGGGTTAGGGTTCGGGTTAGGGTTCGGGTTAGGTTTAGGTTTATGGTTAGCGTTAGGGTTCGGGGTAGGGTTAGGGTTCGGGTTAGGATTAGGGTTAGGGTTAGGGTTAGGGTTCGGGTTAGGGTTCGAGTTAGGGTTCGGGTTAGAGTTAGGATTCGGGTTAGGATTAGGGTTAGGGTTCGGGTTAGGGTTAGGGTTAGATTAGGTTTAGGGTTCGGGTCAGGGTTAGGGTTAGGGTTCGGGTTCGGGTTCGGGTTAGGGTTAGGGTTCGGGTTTCGGGTTAGGGTTAGGGTTCGGGTTCGGGTTAGGGTTCGCGTTCGGGTTTGGGTTAGGGTTAGGGTTTGGGTTAGGGTTAGGGTTAGGGTTAGGGTTCGTGTTAGGGTTCGGGTTAGGGTTCGGTTTTGGGTTAGGGTTAGGATTCGGGTTAGGGTTAGGGTTGGGTTCGGGTTAGGGTTAGGGTCGGATTAGGGTTAGGGTTTAGGGTTAGGGTTAGTGTTCAGGTTAGGGTTCCGGATAGGGTTAGGATTCGGGTAAAGGGTTAGGGTTCGGGTTCGGGTTCGGGTTAGGGTTAGTTTTCGGGTTAGGTTTAGGGTTAGGGCTCGGGTTAGGGTTAGGGTTCGGCTTAGGTTTAGGTTTAGGGTTCGGGTTAGAGTTAGGGTTCGGGTTAGGGTTAGTGTTAGGGTTAGGGTTCGGGTTAGGGTTAGGGTTCGGGTTAGGGTTAGGTTTAGGGTTCGGGTTAGGTTTAGGGTTAGGGTTCGGGTTAGGGTTAGGGTTAGGGTTAGGGTTAGGGTTCGGGTTAGGATTAGGGTTAGGGTTCGGGTTAGGGTTAGGGTTAGGGTTTGTGTTAGGGTTAGGATTAGGGTTAGTGTTCGGGTTAGGGTTCGGGTTAGGGTTAGGGTTAGGATTCGGGTTAGGTTTAGGGTTAGGGTTCGGGTTAGGTTTAGGGTTCGGGTTCGGGTTAGGTTTAGGGTTCGGGTTAGGTTGAGGTTTAGGGTTCGGGTTAGGGTTAGGGTTCGGGTTAGGGTTAGGGTTAGGGTTCGGGTTAGGGTTATGGTTAGGGTTCGGGTTCGGGTTAGGGTTAGGGTTCGGGTTAGGGTTAGGGTTAGGTTTAGGGGTTAGGTTAGGGTTAGGGTTAGGGTTAGGGTTAGGGTTAGGGTTCGGGTTAGGGTTAGGGTTAGGGTTTGTGTTAGGGTTAGGATTAGGGTTAGTGTTCGGGTTAGGGTTCGGGTTAGGGTTAGGGTTAGGATTCGGGTTAGGGTTAGGTTTCGGGTTAGGGTTAGGGTTCGGGTTAGGGTTAAGTTTAGGGTTTGGGTTAGTGTTAGGGTTAGGGTTCGGGTTAGGTTTAGGCTTCGGGTTAGGGTTAGGGTTAGGGTTCGTGTTCGGGTTCGGATTAGGTTTAGGGTTAGGTTTCGGGTTAGGGTTAGGGTTCGGGTTCGGGTTCGGGTTAGGGTTAGGGTTCGGGTTTCGGGTTAGGGTTAGGGTTCGGGTTCGGGTTAGGGTTCGCGTTCGGGTTTGGGTTAGGGTTAGGGTTTGGGTTAGGGTTAGGGTTAGGGTTAGGGTTCGTGTTACGGTTCGGGTTAGGGTTCGGTTTTGGGTTAGGGTTAGGATTCGGGTTAGGGTTAGGGTTGGGTTCGGGTTAGGGTTAGGGTCGGATTAGGGTTAGGGTTTAGGGTTAGGGTTAGTGTTCAGGTTAGGGTTCCGGATAGGGTTAGGATTCGGGTAAAGGGTTAGGGTTCGGGTTCGGGTTCGGGTTAGGGTTAGGTTTCGGGTTAGGTTTAGGGTTAGGGCTCGGGTTAGGGTTAGGGTTCGGCTTAGGTTTAGGTTTAGGGTTCGGGTTAGAGTTAGGGTTCGGGTTAGGGTTAGTGTTAGGGTTAGGGTTCGGGTTAGGGTTAGGGTTCGGGTTAGGGTTAGGTTTAGGGTTCGGGTTAGGTTTAGGGTTAGGGCTCGGGTTAGGGTTAGGGTTCGGCTTAGGTTTAGGTTTAGGGTTCGGGTTAGAGTTAGGGTTCGGGTTAGGGTTAGTGTTAGGGTTAGGGTTCGGGTTAGGGTTAGGGTTCGGGTTAGGGTTAGGTTTAGGGTTCGGGTTAGGTTTAGGGTTAGGGTTCGGGTTAGGGTTAGGGTTAGGGTTAGGGTTAGGGTTCGGGTTAGGATTAGGGTTAGGGTTCGGGTTAGGGTTAGGGTTAGGGTTTGTGTTAGGGTTAGGATTAGGGTTAGTGTTCGAGTTAGGGTTCGGGTTAGGGTTAGGGTTAGGATTCGGGTTAGGTTTAGGGTTAGGGTTCGGGTTAGGGTTAGGGTTCGGGTTCGGGTTAGGTTTAGGGTTCGGGTTAGGGTTAGGGTTAGAGTTCGGGTTCGGGTTCGGATTAGGTTTAGGGTTAGGTTTCGGGTTAGGGTTAGGGTTCGGTTTAGGATTAGGGTTAGGGTTCGGGTTAGGGTTAGGGTTAGGGTTTGTGTTAGGGTTAGGGTTAGGGTTAGGATTCCGGTTAGGGTTAGGTTTCGGGTTAGGGTTAGGGTTCGGGTTAGGGTTAAGTTTAGGGTTCGGGTTAGTGTTAGGGTTAGGGTTCGGGTTAGGTTTAGGCTTCGGGTTAGGGTTAGGGTTAGGGTTCGGGTTCGGGTTCGGATTAGGTTTAGGGTTAGGTTTCGGGTTAGGGTTAGGGTTCGGGTTAGGGTTAGGGTTCGGGTTAGTGTTAGGGTTAGGGTTAGGTTTAGGGGTTAGGTTAGGGTTAGGGTTAGGGTTAGGGTTAGGGGTTAGGGTTAGGGTTCGGGTTAGGTTTATGGTTAGGGTTAGGGTTAGGGTTAGGTTTAGGGTTCGGGTTAGGGTTAGGGTTAGGGTTAGCGTTCGGTTTAGGGTTAGGGTTAGGGTTCGGGTTTGGGATCGGGTTAGGGTTCGGGTTAGGGTTCGGGTTAGGGTTCGGGTTAGGGTTAGGGTTAGGTTTAGTGTTCGGGTTCGTGTTAGGCTTAGGGTTCGGGTTAGGTTTTGGAATAGGTTTAGGTTTAGGGTTCGGGTTACGGTTCGGGTTAGGGTTCGGGTTAGGGTTCGGGTTAGGGTTCGGGTTCGGGTTCGGGTTATTGTTAGGGTTAGGGTTCGGGTTAGGGTTTGGGTTAGGGTTCGGATTAGGGTTTGGGTTAGGGTTAGTGTTAGGGGTAGGGTTCGGGTTAGTGTTTGGGTTAGAGTTAGGGTTAGGGTTCGGTTTAGGTTTCAGGTTAGGGTTCGGGTTAGGGTTAGGGTTAGGGTTAGGGTTAGGGTTAGGGTTAGGGTTAGGTGTTAGGGTTCGGGTTCGGGTTAGGGTTAGGGTTTAGGTTTCGGGTTCGGGTTAGGGTTAGGGTTGGGGTTCGGGATAGGGTTCTGGTTAGGGTTCGGGTTAGGGTTAGGGTTAGGGTTAGGGTTCGGGTTCGGGGTTAGGGTTAGGGTTAGGGTTCGGGTTAGGGTTAGGGTTCGGGTTAGGGTTAGGTTTAGGGTTCGGGTTCGGGTAAGGGTTAGGGTTAAGTTTCGGGTTGGGGTTAGGGTTCGGGTTAGGGTTAGGGTTCGAGTTAGGGTTCGGGTTAGGGTTTGGGTTAGAGTTATGGTTAGGGTTAGGGTTCGGGTTCGGGTTAGGGTTCGGGTTCGTGTTGGGTTCGGTTTAGGGTTAGGGTTAAGGTTAGGGTTCGGGTTAGGGTTAGGGTTCGGGATAGGGTTAGGGTTAGGTTTCGGGTTAGGGTTAGGGTTAAGGTTTAGTGTTAGGGTCGAGTTAGAGTTCGGGTTAGGGTTCTGGTTAGGGTTAGGGTTAGGGTTAGGTTTCGGGATAGGGTTCGAGTTAGGGTTCGGGTTAGGGTTAGGGTTAGGGTTCGGGTTAGGATTAGGGTTAGGGTTCGGGTTAGGTTTAGGGTTTGGTTTAGGGTAAGGGGTTAGGGTTAGGGTTAGGGTTAGGGTTAGGGTTAGGGATCGGGTTAGGGATAGGGTTAGGGTTAGGGTTAGGGTTCGGGTTAGGGTTAGGGTTAGGGTTCGGGTTAGGGTTAGCGTTAGGGTTAGGGTTAGGGTAAGGTTTTAGGGTTAGAATTAGGGTTAGGGTTAGGGTTAGTTGTTAGGGTTAGGGTTAGGGTTAGGGTTAGGGTTCGGGTTAGCGTTAGGTTTCGGATAAGGGTTCGGGTTAGGATTAGGGTTAGGGTTCGGATTAGGGTTAGGGTTAGGTTTAGGGTTAGGGTTAGGGTTCGGGTTAGGGTTAGGGTTAGGGATCGGGTTAGGGTTAGGGTTAGGGTTCAGGTTAGGATTAGGTTTAGGGTTAGGGTTAGGGTTCGGGTTAGGGTTCGGGTTAGGGTTCGGGTTAGGTTTAGTGTTAGGGTTCGGGTTAGGTTTAGGGTTAGGGTTCTTGTTAGGTTTCGGGTTAGGGTTCGGGTTAGGTTTAGGGTTAGGGTTAGCGTTAGGGTTCGGGTTAGGGTTAGGGTTCGTGTTAGGTTTAGGGTTAGGGTTAGGGTTAGGGATCGGGTTAGGTATAGGGTTAGGGATAGGGTTAGGGTTCGGGTTAGGGTTAGGGTTAGGTTTCGGGTTAGGGTTAGGGTTAGGGTTAGGGTTAGGGTAAGGTTTTAAGGTTAGAGTTAGGGTTAGGGTTAGGGTTAGGTGTTAGGGTTAGGGTTAGGGTTAGGGTTAGGGTTCGGGTTAGCGTTAGGTTTCGGATTAGGTTTAGGGGTAGGTTTAGTGTTAGCGTTAGGGTTCGGGTTAGGGTTAGGGTTAGGGTTAGGGTTAGGGTTAGGGTTCGGGTTAGGGTTAGGGTTACGTTTAGGGTTAGTGTTCGGGTTAGGGTTAGGGTTCGGGTTAGGGTTCGGGTTAGGGTTAGGATTCGGGTATGGGGTTATGGTTCGGGTAGGGTTAGGGTTAGGGTTAGGGTTAGGGTTAGGGGTAGGGTTCGGGTTAGGGTTCGGGTTAGGGTTAGGGTTAGGGTTCGGGTTAGGGTTCGGGATAGGGTTCGGGTTAGGGTTAAGTTTTGGGTTAGGGTTCGGGTTAGGGTTCGGTTTAGGGTTAGGGTTAGTGTTCGGGTTAGGGTTCGGATTAGGGTTCGGGTTCGGGTTAGGGTTAGGGTTAGGGTTCCGGTTAGGGTTAGGGTTCGGGTTAGGGTTAGGGTTAGGGTTAGGGTTAGGTTTAGGTTTCGGGTTAGGGTTCGGTTTAGGGTTCGGGTTAGGGTTAGGGTTCGGGTGAGGGTTAGGTTTAGGGTTAGAGTTAGGGTTAGGGTTAGGGTTCGGGTTAGGGTTAGGGTTAGTGTTAGGGTTCGGGTTAGGGTTAGGGTTAGTGTTCGGGTTAGGGTTCGGGTTCGGGTTAGGGTTAGGGGTTAGTGTTCAGGTTAGTTTTAGGGTTAGGGTTCGGGTTAGGGTTAGGGTTAGTGTTCGGGTTAGGTTTAGCGTTAGGGTTCGGATTCGGGTTAGGGTTAGGTTTCGGGTTAGGTTTAGGGTTAGGGTTCGGTTTAGGGTTAGTGTTCGGGTTAGGGTTAGTGTTAGGGTTAGGGTTCGGGTTAGGGTTAGGTTTCGGGTTAGAGTTAGGGTTAGGGTTCGGGTTAGGTTTAGGGTTAGGGTTCGGATTAGGGATAGGGTTAGGTTTAGGGTTAGGGTTTGGGTTAGGGCTAGGGTTAGGGTTCGGGTTAGGGTTAGGGTTTGGGTTAGGGTTAGGGTTAGGGTTAGTGTTCGGGTTAGGGTTCGGGTTAGGGTTAGGGTTAGGATTCGGGTTAGGTTTAGGGTTAGGGTTCGGGTTAGGGTTAGTATTAGGTTTCGGGTTAGGGTTAGGGGTTAGTGTTAGGGTTAGGGTTAGGGTTCAGGTTAGGGTTCGGGTTAGGGTTAGGGTTAGGGTTCGGGTTCGGGTTAGGGTTAGGGTTCGGTTTAGGGTTCGGGTTAGGGTTAGTGTTAGGGTTCGGGTTAGGGTTAGGTTTCGGGTTAGGTTTCGGGTTAGGGTTAGGATTCGGGTAAGGGGTTATGGTTCGGGTTAGTGTTAGGATTCGGGTAAGGGGTTATGGTTCGGGTTCGGGTTAGCGTTAGTGTTAGGGTTCTGGTTAAGGTTAGGGTTAGGGTTCGGGTTAGGGTTAGGGTTAGTGTTACGGTTCGGGTTAGGGTTAGGGTTAGGGTTAGGGTTCGGGTTAGGGTTAGGGTTAGGGTTAGGGTTAGGGTTCGGGTTAGGGTTAGGGTTAGGGTTCAGGTTAGGGTTAGGGTTAGGGTTAGGGTTCGGGTTCGGGTTAGGGTTCGGGTTAGGGTTAGGGTTAGGGTTAGGGTTAGGGTTAGGGTAAGGTTTTAGGGTTAGAGTTAGGGTTAGGGTTAGGGTTAGGTGTTAGGGTTAGGGTTAGGGTTAGGGTTAGGGTTCGGGTTAGCGTTAGGTTTCGGATTAGGTTTAGGGTTAGGTTTAGAGTTAGGGATAGGGTTCGGGTTAGGGTTAGGGTTAGGGTTAGGGTTAGGTTTCGGGTTAGGGTTAGGGTTAGGGTTCAGGTTAGGGTTAGGGTTAGGGTTAGGGTCCGGGTTAGGGTTCGGGTTAGGGTTCGGGTTAGGTTTAGGGTTAGGGTTCGGGTTAGGTTTAGGGTTAGGTTTCGGGTTAGGGTAGGGTTCAGGTTAGGTTTAGGGTTAGGGTTAGCGTTAGGGTTCAGGTTAGGGTTAGGGTTCGGGTTAGGGTTAGGGTTAGGGTTAGGGTTCGGGTTAGGGTTAGGGTTAGATTAGGTTTAGGGTTCGGGTCAGGGTTAGGGTTAGGGTTCGGGTTCGGGTTAGGGTTAGGGTTCGGGTTTCGGGTTAGGGTTAGGGTTCGGGTTCGGGATAGGGTTCGCGTTTGGGTTAGGGTTAGGGTTAGGTTTTGGTTTAGGGTTAGGGTTAGGTTTAGGGTTCGGGTTAGGGTTCGGGTTAGGGTTAGGTTTAGGATTCGGGTTAGGGTTAGGGTTGGGTTCGGGTTCGGGTTCGGGTTAGGGTTCGGATTAGGGTTAGGGTTTAGGGTAAGGGTTAGGGTTCGGGTTAGGGTTCCGGATAGGGTTAGGATTCGGGTAAAGTGTTAGGGTTCGGGTTCGGGTTCGGGTTAGGGTTAGGGTTCCGGTTAGGGTTAGGGTTAGGGTTCGGGTTAGGTTTAGGGTTAGTGTTATGTTTAGGGTTCGGGTTAGTGTTCGGGTTAGGGTTCGGTTTAGGGTTAGGGTTAGGGTTCGTGTTAGGTTTCGGGTTAGGTTTAGGGTTAGGGTTCGGGTTAGGTTTAGGGTTAGGGTTCGGGTTAGGGTTCGGGTTAGGGTTCGGGTTAGGTTTAGGGTTAGGGTTAGGGTTAGGGTTCGGGTTAGGGTTAGGGTTCGGGTTAGGGTTAGAGTTAGGGTTAGGGTTAGGGTTCGGGTTAGGGTTCGGGTTAGGGTTCGTGTTAGAGTTAGGATTCAGGTTAGGGTTAGGGTTAGGGTTAGGGTTCGGGTTCGGGTTAGGGTTAGGATTAGGTCTGGGTTCGGGTTAGGGTTAGGTTTAGGGTTCGGGTTCGGTTTCGGGTTAGGGTTAGGGTTCGGGTTCGGGTTCGGGTTAGGGTTCGGGTTCGGGTTAGGGTTCGGGTTCGGGTTAGGGTTAGGGGTTGGGTTCGGGTTAGTGTTCGGGTTAGGGTTAGGGTTAGGGTTCGGGTTAGGATTCGGGTTCGGGTTAGGGTTAGGGTTAGGGTTCGGGTTAGGGTTAGGGTTAGGGTTAGGGTTATGGTTCGGGTTAGGTTTCGGGTTATGGTTAGGGTTTTGGTTCCAGTTAGGGTTAGGGTTAGGGTTCGGGTTAGGGTTCGGGTCAGGGTTAGCTTAGGGTTCGGGTTAGGGTTCGGGTTAGGGTTCGGGTTAGGGTTAGGGTTAGGGTTAGGGTTCGGGTTAGGGTGAGGGTTCGGGTTAGGGTTAGGTTTAGGTTTAGGTTTAGGGTTCGGGTTAGGGATCGGTTTAGTGTTCGGGTTAGGGTTAGGGTTCGCGTGAGGGTTAGGTTTAGGGTTAGGGTTAGGGTTAGGGTTCGGGTTAGTGTTCGGGTTAGGGTTAGGGTTCGTGTTAGGTTTTGGGTTAGGTTTAGGGTTAGGGTTCGGGTTAGGTTTAGGGTTAGGGTTCGGGTTAGGGTTCGGGTTAGGGTTCGGGTTAGGTTTAGGGTTAGGTTTAGCGTTAGGGTTCGGGTTAGGGTTAGGGTTCGGGTTAGGGTTAGGGTTAGGGTTAGGGTTAGGGCTCGGGTTAGGGTTCGGGTTAGGGTTCGTGTTCGGGTTCGGGTTAGGGTTAGGGTTCGGGTTCGAGTTCGGGTTAGGGTTCGGGTTCGGGTTATGGTTCGGGTTCGGGTTAGGGTTAGGGGTTGGGTTCGGGTTAGGGTTCGGGTTAGGTTTAGGGTTAGGGTTCGGGTTAGGGTTCGGGTTAGGTTTAGGGTTAGGGTTAGCTTTAGGGTTCGGGTTAGGGTTAGGGTTCGGGTTAGGGTTAGGGTTAGGGTTTGGGTTAGGGTTAGGGTTAGGGTTCGGGTTAGGGTTAGCTTTAGGTTTCGGGTTAGGTTTAGGGTTCGGGTTCGGGTTAGGGTTAGGGTTCGGGTTAGGGTTAGGGTTAGATTAGGTTTAGGGCTCGGGTCAGGGTTAGGGTTAGGGTTCGGGTTCGGGTTCGGGTTAGTGTTAGGGTTCGGGTTTCGGGTTAGGGTTAGGGTTCGGGTTCGGGTTAGGTTTCGCGTTTGGGTTAGGGTTAGGGTTTGGGTTAGGGTTAAGGTTAGGGTTAGGGTTCGGGTTAGGGTTCGGGTTAGGGTTAGGTTAGGATTCGGGTTAGGGTTAGGGTTGGGTTCAGGTTAGGGTTAGGGTTCCGATTAAGGTTAGGGTTTAGGGTTAGGGTTAGGGTTCAGGTTAGGGTTCCAGATAGGGTTAGGATTCGGGTAAAGGGTTAGGGTTCGGGTTCGGGTTCGGGTTAGGGTTAGTGTTCCGGTTAGGGTTAGGGTTAGGGTTCGGGTTAGGTTTAGGGTTAGGGTTGGGGTAGGGTTCGGGTTAGTGTTCGGGTTAGGGTTCGGTTTAGGGTTAGGGTTAGGGTTCGGGTTAGGGTTCGGGTTAGGTTTAGGGTTAGGGTTAGCGTTAGGGTTCGGGTTAGGGTTAGGGTTCGGGTTAGGGTTCGGGTTAGGGTTCGTGTTACAGTTAGGATTCGGGTTAGGGTTCGGGTTAGGTTTAGGGTTAGGGTTAGCGTTAGGTTTCGGGTTAGGGTTAGGGTTCGGGTTAGGGTTCGGGTTAGGGTTCGTGTTACAGTTAGGATTCGGGTTCGGGTTAGGGTTAGGGTTAGCGTTCGGTTTAGGGTTAGGGTTCGGTTAGGGTTCGGGTTTGGGATCGGGTTAGGGTTCGGGTTAGGGTTAGGGTTCGGGTTAGGGTTCGGGTTAGGGTTCGGGTTAGTGTTGGTGTTAGTGTTAGTGTTCGGGTTCGTGTTAGGCTTAGGGTTCGGTTTAGGTTTCGGAATAGGGTTAGGTTTAGGTTTCGGGTTACGGTTCGGGTTAGGTTTCGGGTTAGGGTTCGGGTTAGGGTTCGGGTTCGGGTTCGGGTTAGGGTTAGGGTTAGGGTTCGGGTTAGGTTTTGGGTTAGGGTTCGGGTTAGGGTTTGGGTTAGGGTTAGGGTTAGGGCTAGGGTTCGGGTTAGGATTTGGGTTAGGGTTAGGGTTAGGGTTCGGGTTAGGGTTCAGGTTAGGGTTCGGGTTAGGGTTAGGGTTAGGGTTAGGTTTCGGGTTAGGGTTAGGTTTCGGGTTAGGATTAGGGTTAGGGTTCTGGTTAGGGTTAGGGTTCGTGTTAGGGTTAGGGTTCGGGTTTGGGGTTAGGGTTACGGTTCGGGTTAGGGTTAGGGTTAGGGTTAGGGTTCATGTTAGGGTTAGGGTTCGGGTTAGGGTTAGGGTTAGGGTTCGGGTTAGGGTTAGGTTTCGGGTTAGGGTTAGGGTTAGGTTTAGGGTTCGGGTACGGGTTAGGGTTAGGTGTTAGGGTTCGGGATCGGGTTAGGGTTAGGGTTAGGTTTCGGGTTAGGGTTAGGGGTTAGTGTTAGGGTTAGGATTAGGGTTAGGGTTAGGGTTCGGATTAGGGTTCGGTTAGAGTTAGGGTTAGGGTTCGGGTTAGGGTTAGGGTTAGGGTTAGGGTAAGGGTTAGGGATAGGGTTCGGGTTCGGGTTAGGGTTAGGTTTCAGGTTAAGGTTCGGGTTAGGGTTAGGGTTAGGTTTAGGATTCGGGTTCGGGTTAGGGTTAGGGTTAGTGTTCGGGTTAGGATCAGGGTTCGGGTTAGGGTTCGGGTTCGGGTTATGGTTAGGGTTAGGGTTAGGGTTCGGGTTAGTTTTAGGGTTACCGTTAGGGGTTAGGTTTAGTGTAGGGTTCGGGTTAGGGTTAGGGTTACGTTTAGGGTTAGTGTTCGGGTTAGGGTTAGGGTTCGGGTTAGGGTTCGGGTTAGGGTTAGGATTCGGGTATGGGGTTATGGTTCGGGTAGGGTTAGGGTTAGGGTTAGGGTTAGGGTTAGGGGTAGGGTTCGGGTTAGGGTTCGGTTAGGGTTAGGTTTAGGGTTCGGGTTAGGGTTCGGGATAGGGTTCGGGTTAGGGTTAGGGTTTGGGTTAGGGTTCGGGTTAGTGTTCGGGTTAGGGTTAGGGTTAGTGTTCGGGTTAGGGTTCGGATTAGGGTTCGGGTTCGGGTTAGGGTTAGGGTTAGGGTTCCGGTTAGGGTTAGGTTTCGGGTTAGGGTTAGGGTTAGGGTTAGGGTTAGGTTTAGGTTTCGGGTTAGGGTTCGGTTTAGGGTTCGGGTTAGGGTTAGGGTTCGGGTGAGGGTTAGGTTTAGGGTTAGAGTTAGGGTTAGGGTTAGGGTTCGGGTTAGGGTTAGGGTTAGTGTTAGGGTTCGGGTTAGGGTTAGGGTTAGTGTTCGGGTTAGGGTTCGGGTTCGGGTTAGGGTTAGGGGTTAGTGTTCAGGTTAGTTTTAGGGTTAGGGTTCGGGTTAGGGTTAGGGTTAGTGTTCGGGTTAGGTTTAGCGTTAGGGTTCGGATTCGGGTTAGGGTTAGGTTTCGGGTTAGGTTTAGGGTTATGGTTCGGTTTAGGGTTAGTGTTCGGGTTAGGGTTAGTGTTAGGGTTAGGGTTCGGGTTAGGGTTAGGTTTCGGGTTAGAGTTAGGGTTAGGGTTCGGGTTAGGTTTAGGGTTAGGGTTCGGATTAGGGATAGGGTTAGGTTTAGGGTTAGGGTTTGGGTTAGGGCTAGGGTTAGGGTTCGGGTTAGGGTTAGGGTTTGGGTTAGGGTTAGGGTTAGGGTTAGTGTTCGGGTTAGGGTTCGGGTTAGGGTTAGGGTTAGGATTCGGGTTAGGTTTAGGGTTAGGGTTCGGGTTAGGGTTAGTGTTAGGTTTCGGGTTAGGGTTAGGGGTTAGTGTTAGGGTTAGGGTTAGGGTTCAGGTTAGGGTTCGGGTTAGGGTTAGGGTTAGGGTTCGGGTTCGGGTTAGGGTTAGGGTTCGGTTTAGGGTTCGGGTTAGGGTTAGTGTTAGGGTTCGGGTTAGGGTTAGGTTTCGGGTTAGGTTTCGGGTTAGGGTTAGGATTCGGGTAAGGGGTTATGGTTCGGGTTAGTGTTAGGATTCGGGTAAGGGGTTATGGTTCGGGTTCGGGTTAGCGTTAGTGTTAGGGTTCTGGTTAAGGTTAGGGTTAGGGTTCGGGTTAGGGTTAGGGTTAGTGTTACGGTTCGGGTTAGGTTTAGGGTTAGGGTTAGGGAAGGGTTCGGGTTAGGGTTAGGGTTAGGGTTAGGGTTAGGGTTCGGGTTAGGGTTAGGGTTAGGGTTCAGGTTAGGGTTAGGGTTAGGGTTAGGTTTCGGGTTCGGGTTAGGGTTCGGGTTAGGTTTAGGGTTAGGGTTAGGGTTAGGGTTAGGGTACGGTTTTAGGGTTAGAGTTAGGGTTAGGGTTAGGGTTAGGTGTTAGGGTTAGGGTTAGGGTTAGGGTTAGGGTTCAGGTTAGCGTTAGGTTTCGGATTAGGTTTAGGGTTAGGTTTAGAGTTAGGGTTAGGGTTCGGGTTAGGGTTAGGGTTAGGGTTAGGGTTAGGTTTCGGGTTAGGGTTAGGGTTAGGGTTCAGGTTAGGGTTAGGGTTAGGGTTAGGGTCCGGGTTAGGGTTCGGGTTAGGGTTCGGGTTAGGTTTAGGGTTAGGGTTCGGGTTAGGTTTAGGGTTAGGGTTCGGGTTAGGGTTAGGTTTCAGGTTAGGTTTAGGGTTAGGGTTAGCGTTAGGGTTCAGGTTAGGGTTAGGGTTCGGGTTAGGGTTAGGGTTAGGGTTAGGGTTCGGGTTAGGGTTAGGGTTAGATTAGGTTTAGGGTTCGGGTCAGGGTTAGGGTTAGGGTTCGGGTTCGGGTTAGGGTTAGGGTTCGGGTTTCGGGTTAGGGTTAGGGTTCGGGTTCGGGATAGGGTTCGCGTTTGGGTTAGGGTTAGGGTTAGGTTTTGGGTTAGGGTTAGGGTTAGGTTTAGGGTTCGGGTTAGGGTTCGGGTTAGGTTTAGGTTTAGGATTCGGGTTAGGGTTAGGGTTGGGTTCGGGTTCGGGTTAGGGTTCGGATTAGGGTTAGGGTTTAGGGTAAGGGTTAGGGTTCGGGTTAGGGTTCCGGATAGGGTTAGGATTCGGGTAAAGTGTTAGGGTTCGGGTTCGGGTTCGGGTTAGGGTTAGGGTTCCGGTTAGGGTTAGGGTTAGGGTTCGGGTTAGGTTTAGGGTTAGGGTTATATTTAGGGTTCGGGTTAGTGTTCGG
The DNA here is from genome assembly GCA_032313775.1 of Urocyon cinereoargenteus. Lineage (NCBI taxonomy): Eukaryota > Metazoa > Chordata > Mammalia > Carnivora > Canidae > Urocyon > Urocyon cinereoargenteus. The sequence continues at coordinate 61,868 of JAVLSZ010000034.1, forward strand.
GTTAGGGTTCGGTTTAGGGTTAGGGTTAGGGTTCGTGTTAGGTTTCGGGTTAGGTTTAGGGTTAGGGTTCGGGTTAGGTTTAGGGTTAGGGTTCGGGTTAGGGTTCGGGTTAGGGTTCGGGTTAGGTTTAGGGTTAGGGTTAGGGTTAGGGTTCGGGTTAAGGTTAGGGGTCGGGTTAGGGTTAGGGTTAGGTTTAGGGTTAGGGTTCGGGTTAGGGTTCGGGTTAGGGTTCGTGTTAGAGTTAGGATTCGGGTTAGGGTTAGGGTTAGGGTTAGGGTTCGGGTTCGGGTTAGGGTTAGGATTAGGTCTGGGTTCGGTTTAGGGTTAGGGTTAGGGTTCGGGTTCGGGTTCGGGTTAGGGTTCGGGTTCGGGTTCGGGTTAGGGTTCGGGTTCGGGTTAGGGTTCGGGTTCGGGTTAGGGTTAGGGGTTGGGTTCGGGTTAGTGTTCGGGTTAGGGTTAGGGTTAGGGTTCGGGTTAGGATTCGGGTTCGGGTTAGGGTTAGGGTTAGGGTTCGGGTTAGGGTTAGGGTTAGGGTTAGGGTTATGGTTCGGGTTAGGTTTCGGGTTATGGTTAGGGTTTTGGTTCCAGTTAGGGTTAGGGTTAGGGTTCGGGTTAGGGTTCGGGTCAGGGTTAGCTTAGGGTTCGGGTTAGGGTTCGGGTTAGGGTTCGGGTTAGGGTTAGGGTTAGGGTTCGGGTTAGGGTGAGGGTTCGGGTTAGGGTTAGGTTTAGGTTTAGGTTTAGGGTTCGGGTTAGGGATCGGTTTAGTGTTCGGGTTAGGGTTAGGGTTCGCGTGAGGGTTAGGTTTAGGGTTAGGGTTAGGGTTAGGGTTAGGGTTCGGGTTAGTGTTCGGGTTAGGGTTAGGGTTCGTGTTAGGTTTTGGGTTAGGTTTAGGGTTAGGGTTCGGGTTAGGTTTAGGGTTAGGGTTCGGGTTAGGGTTCGGGTTAGGGTTCGAGTTAGGTTTAGGGTTAGGTTTCGCGTTAGGGTTCGGGTTAGGGTTAGGGTTCGGGTTAGGGTTAGGGTTAGGGTTAGGGTTAGGGCTCGGGTTAGTGTTCGGGTTAGGGTTCGTGTTCGGGTTCGGGTTAGGGTTAGGGTCGGGTTCGGGTTCGGGTTAGGGTTCGGGTTCGGGTTAGGGTTCGGGTTCGGGTTAGGGTTAGGGGTTGGGTTCGGGTTAGGGTTCGGGTTAGGTTTAGGGTTAGGGTTCGGGTTAGGGTTCGGGTTCGGGTTAGGGTTAGGGTTAGGGTTCGGGTTAGGGTTAGGGTTAGGGTTAGGGTTATGGTTCGGGTTAGAGTTCGGGTTAGGGTTAGGGTTATGGTTCCAGTTAGGGTTAGGGTTAGGGTTCGGGTTAGGGTTCGGGTCAGGGTTAGCTTAGGGTTCGGGTTAGGGTTCGCGTTAGGGTTCGGGTTAGGTTTAGGGTTAGGGTTAGGGTTCGGGTTACGGTGAGGGTTCGGGTTAGGGTTAGGTTTAGGGTTAGGTTTAGGGTTCGGGTTAGGGATCGGTTTAGGGTTCGGTTTAGGGTTAGGGTTCGGGTGAGGGTTAGGTTTAGGGTTAGAGTTAGGCTTAGGGTTAGGGTTCGGGTTAGGGTTAGGTTTAGGGTTCGGGTTAGGTTTCGGGTTCGGGTTAGGGTTAGGGGTTAGTGTTCAGGTTAGGGTTAGGGTTAGGGTTCGGGTTAGGGTTAGGGTTAGTGTTCCGGTTAGATTTAGGGTTAGGTTTCGGGTTCGGGTTAGGGTTAGGGTTCGGGTTAGGTTTAGGGTTAGGGCTCGGGTTAGGGTTAGGGTTCGGCTTAGGTTTAGGGTTAGGGTTCGGGTTAGGGTTAGGGTTCGGGTTAGGGTTAGTGTTAGGGTTAGGGTTCGGGTTAGGGTTAGGGTTCGGGTAAGGGTTAGGTTTAGGGTTCGGGTTAGGTTTAGGGTTAGGGTTCGGGTTATGGTTAGGGTTAGGGTTAGGGTTAGGGTTCGGGTTAGGGTTAGGGTTAGGGTTAGGATTCGGGTTAGGTTTAGGGTTAGGGTTCGGGTTAGGGTTAGGGTTCGGGTTCGGGTTAGGTTTAGGGTTCGGGTTAGGGTTAGGGTTAGGGTTCGGGTTAGGGTTAGGGTTCGGGTTATGGTTAGGGTTAGGGTTAGGGTTCGGGTTAGGGTTAGGGTTAGGGTTCGGGTTCGGGTTAGGGTTCGGGTTCGGGTTAGGGTTCGGGTTAGAGTAGGGTTAGGGTTCGGGTTAGGGTTAGGGTTCGGGATTCGGGTTCGGGTTAGGGTTAGGGTTCGGGTTAGGGTTAGGGTTCGGGTTAGGGTTAGGGTTAGGTTTCGGGTTAGGGTTAGGGTTAGGTTTCGGGTTAGGTTTAGGCTTGGGTTAGGGTTAGGGTTAGGGTTCGGGTTCAGGTTCGGGTTAGGTTTAGGGTTAGGTTTCGGGTTAGGTTTAGGGTTCGGGTTAGGGTTAGGGTTCGGGTTAGTGTTAGGGTTAGCGTTCGGTTTAGGGTTAGGGTTAGGGTTCGGGTTCGGGTTCGGGTTAGGTTTAGGGTTAGGTTTCGGGTTAGGGTTAGGGTTCGGGTTAAGGTTAGGGGTCGGGTTAGGGTTAGGGTTAGGGTTAGGGTTAGGGTTCGGGTTAGGGTTCGGGTTAGGGTTCGTGTTAGAGTTAGGATTCGGGTTAGGGTTAGGGTTAGGGTTAGGGTTCGGGTTCGGGTTAGGGTTAGGATTAGGTCTGGGTTCGGGTTAGGGTTAGGGTTAGGGTTCGGGTTCGGGTTCGGGTTAGGGTTCGGGTTCGGGTTCGGGTTAGGGTTCGGGTTCGGGTAAGGGTTCGGGTTCGGGTTAGGGTTAGGGGTTGGGTTCGGGTTAGTGTTCGGGTTAGGGTTAGGGTTAGGGTTCGGGTTAGGATTCGGGTTCGGGTTAGGGTTAGGGTTAGGGTTCGGGTTAGGGTTAGGGTTAGGGTTAGGGTTATGGTTCGGGTTAGGTTTCGGGTTATGGTTAGGGTTTTGGTTCCAGTTAGGGTTAGGGTTAGGGTTCGGGTTAGGGTTCGGGTCAGGGTTAGCTTAGGGTTCGGGTTAGGGTTCGGGTTAGGGTTCGGGTTAGGGTTAGGGTTAGGGTTAGGGTTCGGGTTAGGGTGAGGGTTCGGGTTAGGGTTAGGTTTAGGTTTAGGTTTAGGGTTCGGGTTAGGGATCGGTTTAGTGTTCGGGTTAGGGTTAGGGTTCGCGTGAGGGTTAGGTTTAGGGTTAGGGTTAGGGTTAGGGTTAGGGTTCGGGTTAGTGTTCGGGTTAGGGTTAGGGTTCGTGTTAGGTTTTGGGTTAGGTTTAGGGTTAGGGTTCGGGTTAGGTTTAGGGTTAGGGTTCGGGTTAGGGTTCGGGTTAGGTTTCGGGTTAGGTTTAGGGTTAGGTTTCGCGTTAGGGTTCGGGTTAGGGTTAGGGTTCGGGTTAGGGTTAGGGTTAGGGTTAGGGTTAGGGCTCGGGTTAGTGTTCGGGTTAGGGTTCGTGTTCGGGTTCGGGTTAGGGTTAGGGTCGGGTTCGGGTTCGGGTTAGGGTTCGGGTTCGGGTTAGGGTTCGGGTTCGGGTTAGGGTTAGGGGTTGGGTTCGGGTTAGGGTTCGGGTTAGGTTTAGGGTTAGGGTTCGGGTTAGGGTTCGGGTTCGGGTTAGGGTTAGGGTTAGGGTTCGGGTTAGGGTTAGGGTTAGGGTTAGGGTTATGGTTCGGGTTAGAGTTCGGGTTAGGGTTAGGGTTATGGTTCCAGTTAGGGTTAGGGTTAGGGTTCGGGTTAGGGTTCGGGTCAGGGTTAGCTTAGGGTTCGGGTTAGGGTTCGCGTTAGGGTTCGGGTTAGGTTTAGGGTTAGGGTTAGGGTTCGGGTTACGGTGAGGGTTCGGGTTAGGGTTAGGTTTAGGGTTAGGTTTAGGGTTCGGGTTAGGGATCGGTTTAGGGTTCGGTTTAGGGTTAGGGTTCGGGTGAGGGTTAGGTTTAGGGTTAGAGTTAGGGTTAGGGTTAGGGTTCGGGTTAGGGTTAGGTTTAGGGTTCGGGTTAGGTTTCGGGTTCGGGGTAGGGTTAGGGGTTAGTGTTCAGGTTAGGGTTAGGGTTAGGGTTCGGGTTAGGGTTAGGGTTAGTGTTCCGGTTAGATTTAGGGTTAGGGTTCGGGTTCGGGTTAGGGTTAGGGTTCGGGTTAGGTTTAGGGTTAGGGCTCGGGTTAGGGTTAGGGTTCGGCTTAGGTTTAGGGTTAGGGTTCGGGTTAGGTTTAGGGTTCGGGTTAGGGTTAGTGTTAGGGTTAGGGTTCGGGTTAGGGTTAGGGTTCGGGTAAGGGTTAGGTTTAGGGTTCGGGTTAGGTTTAGGGTTAGGGTTCGGGTTATGGTTAGGGTTAGGGTTAGGTTTAGGGTTCGGGTTAGGTTTAGGGTTAGGGTTAGCCTTAGGGTTCGGGTTAGGTTTAGGGTTCGGGTTAGGGTTAGGTTTAGGGTTAGGGTTAGGGTTAGGGTTAGGGATCGGGTTAGGTATAGGGTTAGGGTTAGGGTTAGGGTTCGGGTTAGGGTTAGGGTTAGGGTTCGGGTTAGGGTTAGGGTTAGGGTTAGGGTTAGGGTAAGGTTTTAGGGTTAGAGTTAGGGTTAGGGTTAGGGTTAGGTTTTAGGGTTAGTGTTAGGGTTAGGGTTAGGGTTCGGGTTAGCGTTAGGTTTCGGATTAGGTTTAGGGTTAGGTTTAGGGTTAGGGTTAGGGTTCGGGTTAGGGTTAGGGTTAGGGTTAGGGTTAGGGTACGGGTTAGGGTTAGGGTTAGGGTTCAGGTTAGGGTTAGGGTTAGGGTTAGGGTTAAGGTTCAGGTTAGGGTTCGGGTTAGGGTTCGGGTTAGGTTTAGGGTTAGGGTTCGGGTTAGGTTTAGGGTTAGGGTTCGGGTTAGGGTTAGGGTTCGGGTTAGGTTTAGGGTTAGGGTTAGCGTTAGGGTTCAGGTTAGGGTTAGGGTTCGGTTTAGGGTTAGGGTTAGGGTTAGGGATAGGGTTAGGGTTCGGGTTGGGGTTAGGGTTAGATTAGGTTTAGGGTTCGGGTCAGGGTTAGGGTTAGGGTTCGGGTTCGGGTTCGGGTTAGGGTTAGGGTTCGGGTTTCGGGTTAGGTTTAGGGTTCGGGTTCGGGTTAGGGTTCGCGTTTGGGTTAGGGTTAGGGTTAGGGTTTGGGTTAGGGTTAGGGTTAGGTTTAGTGTTCGGGTTAGGGTTCGGGTTAGGGTTAGGTTTAGGATTCGGGTTAGGGTTAGGGTTGGGTTCGGGTTAGGGTTAGGGTTCGGATTAGGGTTAGGGTTTAGGGTAAGGGTTAGGGTTCGGGTTAGGGTTCCGGATAGGGTTAGGATTCGGGTAAAGTGTTAGGGTTCGGGTTCGGGTTCGGGTTAGGGTTAGGGTTCCGGTTACGGTTAGGGTTAGGGTTCGGGTTAGGTTTAGGGTTAGGGTTAGGGTTAGGGTTCGGGTTAGTGTTCGGTTTAGGGTTCGGTTTAGGGTTAGGGTTAGGGTTCGTGTTAGGTTTCGGGTTAGGTTTAGGGTTAGGGTTCGGGTTAGGTTTAGGGTTAGGGTTCGGGTTAGGGTTCGGGTTAGGGTTCGGGTTAGGTTTAGGGTTCGGGTTAGGGTTAGGTTTCGGGTTAGGGTCCGGGTTATGGTTCGGGTTCGGGTTAGGGTTCAGGTTCGTGTTAGGGTTCGGGTTTGGGTTAGGGTTAGGGGTTGGGTTCGGGTTAGGGTTCGGGTTAGGGTTAGGGTTAGGGTTCGGGTTAGGGTTCGGGTTCGGGTTAGGGTTAGGGTTAGAGTTCGGGTTAGGGTTAGGGTTCGGGTTATGGTTCGGGTTAGGGTTTGGTTTAGGGTTAGGGTTATGGTTCAAGTTAGGGTTAGGGTTAGGGTTCGGGTTAGGGTTCGGGTCAGGGTTAGCTTAGGGTTCGGGTTAGGGTTCGGGTTAGGGTTCGGGTTAGGTTTAGGGTTAGGGTTAGGGTTCGGGTTACGGTGAGGGTTCGGGTTAGGGTTAGGTTTAGGGTTAGGTTTAGGGTTCGGGTTAGGGATCGGTTTAGGGTTCGGTTTAGGGTTAGGGTTCGGGTGAGGGTTAGGTTTAGGGTTAGAGTTAGGGTTAGGGTTAGGGTTCGGGTTAGGGTTAGGTTTAGGGTTAGGGTTCGGGTTAGGGTTCGGGTTAGGGTTCGTGTTAGAGTTAGGATTCGGGTTAGGGTTAGGGTTAGTGTTACGGTTAGGGTTCGGGTTAGGGTTAGGGTTAGGATTAGGTCTGGGTTCGGGTTAGGGTTAGGGTTAGGGTTCGGGTTCGGGTTCGGGTTAGGGTTAGGGTTCGGGTTCGGGTTCGGGTTAGGGTTCGGGTTCGGGTTAGGGTTAGGGTTTGGGTTCGGGTTAGGGTTCGGTTTAGGGTTCGGGTTAGGTTTAGGGTTAGGGTTCGGGATAGGTTTCGGGTTAGGGTTCGGGTTAGGTTTAGGGTTAGGGTTAGGGTTATGGTTCCAGTTAGGGTTAGGGTTAGGGTTCGGGTTAGGGTTCGGGTCAGGGTTAGCTTAGGCTTCGGGTTAGGGTTCGGGTTAGGGTTCGGGTTAGGGTTAGGGTTAGGGTTAGGGTTCGGGTTAGGGTGAGGGTTCGGGTTAGGGTTAGGTTTAGGGTTAGGTTTAGGGTTCGGGTTAGGGATCGGTTTAGGTTTCGGGTTAGGGTTAGGGTTCGGGTGAGGGTTAGGTTTAGGGTTAGAGTTAGGGTTAGGGTTAGGGTTCGGGTTAGGGTTAGGGTTAGGGTTCGGGTTAGGGTTCGGGTTCGGGTTAGGGTTAGGGGTTAGTGTTCAGGTTAGGGTTAGGGTTAGGGTTCGGGTTAGGGTTCGGGTTAGGGTTAGGGTTAGTGTTCCGGTTAGATTTAGGGTTAGGGTTCGGGTTCGGGTTAGGGTTAGGGTTCGGGTTAGGTTTAGGGTTAGGGCTCGGGTTAGGGTTAGGGTTCGGCTTAGGTTTAGGGTTAGGGTTCGGGTTAGGGTTAGGGTTCGGTTTAGGGATAGTGTTAGGGTTAGGGTTCGGGTTAGGGTTAGGGTTCGGGTTAGGGTTAGGTTTAGGGTTCGGGTTAGGTTTAGGGTTAGGGTTCGGGTTAGGTTTAGGGTTAGGGTTAGGGTTAGGGTTCGGGTTAGGGTTATGGTTAGGGTTAGGATTCGGGTTAGGTTTAGGGTTAGGGTTCGGGTTAGGGTTAGGGTTCGGGTTCGGGTTAGGTTTAGGGTTCGGGTAAGGGTTAGGGTTAGGGTTCGGTTTCGGGTTAGTGTTCGGGTTCGGGTTACGGTTCGGGTTAGGGTAGGGTTAGGGTTCGGGTTAGGGTTAGGGTTCGGGTTCGGGTTCGGGTTAGGGTTAGGGTTCGGGTTAGGGTTAGGGTTCGGGTTAGGGTTAGGGTTAGGTTTCGGGTTAGGGTTAGGGTTAGGTTTCGGGTTAGGTTTAGGCTTCGGGTTAGGGTTAGGGTTAGGGTTCGGGTTCGGGTTCGGGGTAGGTTTAGGGTTAGGTTTCGGGTTAGGTTTAGGGTTCGGGTTAGGGTTAGGGTTCGGGTTAGTGTTAGGGTTAGGGTTAGGGGTTAGGTTTAGGGTTAGGTTTCGGGTTCGGGTTAGGGTTAGGGTTAGGGTTAGGGTTAGCGTTAGGGTTCGGGTTAGGGTTATGGTTAGGGTTAGGGTTAGCGTTCGGTTTAGGGTTAGGGTTAGGGTTCGGGTTTGGGATCGGGTTAGGGTTCGGGTTAGGGTTCGGGTTAGGGTTAGGGTTCGGGTTAGGGTTCGGGTTAGGGTTCGTGTTAGGGTTGGGGTTAGGGTTAGTGTTCGGGTTCGTGTTAGGCTTAGGGTTCGGGTTAGGTTTTGAAATAAGGTTAGGTTAAGGGTTCGGGTTACGGTTCGGGTTAGGGTTCGGGTTAGGGTTCGGTTTAGGGTTCCGGTTCGGGTTCGGGTTAGTGTTAGGGTTAGGGTTCGGGTTAGGGTTTGGGTTAGGGTTCGGATTAGGGTTTGGGTTAGGGTTAGGGTTAGGGGTAGGGTTCGGGTTAGGGTTTGGGTTAGGTTAGGGTTAGGGTTCGGGTTAGGGTTCAGGTTAGGGTTCGGGTTAGGGTTAGGGTTAGGGTTAGGGTTAGGGTTCGGGTTAGGGTTAGGTTTCGGGTTAGGGTTAGGGTTAGGGTTCGGGTTAGGGTTAGGGTTCTGGTTAGGGTTAGGGTTCGGGTTATGGGTTAGGTTTACGGTTCGGGTTAGGTTTAGGGTTAGGGTTAGGGTTAATGTTAGGGTTAGGGTTCGGGTTAGGGTTAGGGTTAGGGTTCGGGTTAGGGTTAGGGTTCGGGTTAGGGTTAGGGTTAGGTTTAGGGTTCGGGTTCGGGTTAGGGTTAGGGTTAGGGTTCGGGTTTGGGTTAGGGTTAGGGTTTAGGTTTCGGGTTCGGGTTAGGGTTAGGGTTGGGGTTCGGGATAGGGTTCGGGTTAGGGTTCGGGTTAGGGTTAGGGTTAGGGGTTGGGTTCGTGTTAGGGTTCGTGTTAGGGTTCGGGTTAGGGTTCGGGTTAGGGTTCGGGTGCGGGTTAGGGTTAGGGTTAGGGTTCGGGTTAGGGTTAGGGTTAGGGTTAGGGTTAGGGTTCGGTTTAGGTTTAGGGTTAGATTAGGTTTAGGGTTCGGGTCAGGGTTAGGGTTAGGGTTCGGGTTCGGGTTCGGGTTAGGGTTAGGGTTCGGTTTTCGGGTTAATGTTAGGGTTCGGGTTCGGGTTAGGGTTCGCGTTTGGGTTAGGGTTAGGGTTTGGGTTAGGGTTAGGGTTAGGGTTAGGGTTAGGGTTCGGGTTAGGGTTCGGGTTAGGGTTAGGTTTAGGATTCGGGTTAGGGTTAGGGTTGGGTTCGGGTTAGGGTTAGGGTTCGGATTAGGGTTAGGGTTTAGGGTAAGGGTTAGGGTTCGGGTTAGGGTTCCGGATAGGGTTAGGATTCGGGTAAAGGGTTAGGGTTCGGGTTCGGGTTCGGGTTAGGGTTAGGGTTCCGGTTAGGGTTAGGGTTAGGGTTCGGGTTAGGTTTAGGGTTAGGGTTAGGGTTAGGGTTCGGGTTAGTGTTCGGGTTAGGGTTCGGTTTAGGGTTAGGGTTAGGGTTCGTGTTAGGTTTCGGGTTAGGTTTAGGGTTAGGGTTCGGGTTAGGGTTAGGGTTAGGTTTTGGGTTAGGGTTAGGGTTAGGGTTCGGGTTAGGCTTAGGGTTCAGTTTAAGGTTAGGTTTAGGGATCGGGTTCGGGTTCAGGTTAGGTTAAGAGTTAGGGTTCGGGTTAGGGTTAGTGTTAGGGTTATGGTTCGGGTTAGGATTCGGGTTAGGGTTAGGGTTATGGTTCCAGTTAGGGTTAGTGTTAGGGTTCGGGTTAGGGTTCGGGTTAGGTTTAGGGTTAGGTTTAGGGTTCGGGTTAAGGTGAGGGTTCGGGTTAGGGTTAGGTTTAGGGTTAGGTTTAGGGTTCGGGGTAGGGATCGGTTTAGGGTTCGGGTTAGGGTTAGGGTTCGGGTGAGGGTTAGGTTTAGGGTTAGAGTTAGGGTTAGGGTTAGGGTTCGGGTTAGGGTTAGGGTTAGGGTTCGGGTTAGGGTTCGGGTTCGGGTTAGGGTTACGGGTTAGTGTTCAGGTTAGGGTTAGGGTTAGGGTTCGGGTTAGGGTTCGGGTTAGGGTTAGGGTTAGTGTTCCGGTTAGATTTAGGGTTAAGGTTCGGGTTCGGGTTAGGGTTAGGGTTCGGGTTAGGTTTAGGGTTAGGGCTCGGGTTAGGGTTAGGGTTCGGCTTAGGTTAAGGGTTAGGGTTCGGGTTAGGGTTCGGGTTAGGGTTAGGGTTAGGGTTAGGGTTAGGGTTCGGGTTAGGGTTAGGGTTAGGGTTAGGATTCGGGTTAGGTTTAGGGTTAGGGTTCGGGTTAGGGTTAGGGTTCGGGTTCGGGTTAGGTTTAGGGTTCGGGTTAGGGTTAGGGTTAGGGTTCGGGTTAGGGTTAGGGTTCGGGTTATGGTTAGGGTTAGGGTTCGGGTTAGGGTTAGGGTTAGGGTTCGGGTTCGGGTTAGGGTTCGGGTTCGGGTTAGGGTTCGGGTTAGAGTAGGGTTAGGGTTCGGGTTAGGGTTAGGGTTAGGGTTAGGGTTAGGGTTCGGGTTAGGGTTAGGGTTAGATTAGGTTTAGGGTTCGGGTCAGGGTTAGGGTTAGGGTTCGGGTTCGGGTTCGGGTTAGGGTTAGGGTTCGGGTTTCGGGTTAGGGTTAGGGTTCGGGTTTGGGTTAGGGTTCGCGTTTGGGTTAGGGTTAGTGTTAGGGTTTGGGTTAGGGTTAGGGTTAGGGTTAGGGTTCGGGTTAGGGTTCGGGTTAGTGTTAGGTTTAGGATTCGGGTTAGGGTTAGGGTTGGGTTCGGGTTAGGGTTAGGGTTCGGATTAGGGTTAGGGTTTAGGGTAAGGGTTAGGGTTCGGGTTAGGGTTCCGGATAGGGTTAGGATTCGGGTAAAGGGTTAGGGTTCGGGTTCGGGTTCGGGTTCGGGTTCGGGTTAGGGTTCCGGTTAGGGTTAGGTTTAGGGTTCGGGGTAGGTTTAGGGTTAGGTTTAGGGTTAGGGTTTGGGTTAGTGTTCGGGTTAGGGTTCAGTTTGGGGTTATGGTTAGGGTTCGTGTTGGGTTTCGGGTTAGGTTTAGGGTTAGGGTTCGGGTTAGGGTTAGGGTTAGGGTTCGGGTTAGGCTTAGGGTTCGGTTTAAGGTTAGGTTTAGGGATCGGGTTCGGGTTCAGGTTAGGTTAAGAGTTAGGGTTCGGGTTAGGGTTAGGGTTAGGGTTATGGTTCGGGTTAGGATTCGGGTTAGGGTTAGGGTTATGGTTCCAGTTAGGGTTAGTGTTAGGGTTCGGGTTAGGTTTCGGGTCAGGGTTAGCTTAGGGTTCGGGTTAGGGTTCGGGTTAGGGTTAGGGTTAGGGTTAGGGTTCGGGTTAGGGTGAGGGTTCGGGTTAGGGTTAGGTTTAGGGTTAGGTTTAGGGTTCGGGGTAGGGATCGGTTTAGGGTTCGGGTTAGGGTTAGGGTTCGGGTGAGGGTTAGGTTTAGGGTTAGAGTTAGGGTTAGGGTTAGGGTTCGGGTTAGGGTTAGGGTTAGGGTTCGGGTTAGGGTTCGGGTTCGGGTTAGGGTTACGGGTTAGTGTTCAGGTTAGGGTTAGGGTTAGGGTTCGGGTTAGGGTTCGGGTTAGGGTTAGGGTTAGTGTTCCGGTTAGATTTAGGGTTAAGGTTCGGGTTCGGGTTAGGGTTAGGGTTCGGGTTAGGTTTAGGGTTAGGGCTCGGGTTAGGGTTAGGGTTCGGCTTAGGTTAAGGGTTAGGGTTCGGGTTAGGGTTCGGGTTAGGGTTAGGGTTAGGGTTAGGGTTAGGGTTCGGGTTAGGGTTAGGGTTAGGGTTAGGATTCGGGTTAGGTTTAGGGTTAGGGTTCGGGTTAGGGTTAGGGTTCGGGTTCGGGTTAGGTTTAGGGTTCGGGTTAGGGTTAGGGTTAGGGTTCGGGTTAGGGTTAGGGTTCGGGTTATGGTTAGGGTTAGGGTTCGGGTTAGGGTTAGGGTTAGGGTTCGGGTTCGGGTTAGTGTTCGGGTTCGGGTTAGGGTTCGGGTTAGAGTAGGGTTAGGGTTCGGGTTAGGGTTAGGGTTAGGGTGTGGGTTAGGGTTCGGGTTAGGGTTAGGGTTAGATTAGGTTTAGGGTTCGGGTCAGGGTTAGGGTTAGGGTTCGGGTTCGGGTTCGGGTTAGGGTTAGGGTTCGGGTTTCGGGTTAGGGTTAGGGTTGGGGTTTGGGTTAGGGTTCGCTTTTGGGTTAGGGTTAGTGTTAGGGTTTGGGTTAGGGTTAGGGTTAGGGTTAGGGTTCGGGTTAGGGTTCGGGTTAGGGTTAGGTTTAGGATTCGGGTTAGGGTTAGGGTTGGGTTCGGGTTAGGGTTAGGGTTCGGATTAGGGTTAGGGTTTAGGGTAAGGGTTAGGGTTCGGGTTAGGGTTCCGGATAGGGTTAGGATTCGGGTAAAGGGTTAGGGTTCGGGTTCGGGTTCGGGTTCGGGTTAGGGTTCCGGTTAGGGTTAGGTTTAGGGTTCGGGGTAGGTTTAGGGTTAGGTTTAGGGTTAGGGTTCGGGTTAGTGTTCGGGTTAGGGTTCAGTTTGGGGTTATGGTTAGGGTTCGTGTTGGGTTTCGGGTTAGGTTTAGGATTAGGGTTCGGGTTAGGTTTAGGGTTAGGGTTCGGGTTAGGGTTCGGGTTAGGGTTCGGGTTAGGTTTAGGGTTAGGGTTAGCGTTAGGTTTCGGGTTAGGGTTAGGTTTCGGGTTAGGGTTAGGGTTAGGGATAGGGTTAGGGTTAGGGTTCGGGTTAGGGTTCGGGTTAGGGTTCGTGTTAGAGTTAGGTTTCGGGTTAGGGTTAGGGTTAGTGTTACGGTTAGGGTTCGGGTTAGGGTTAGGGTTAGGATTAGGTCTGGGTTCGGGTTCGGGTTAGGGTTAGGGTTCGGGTTCGGGTTCGGGTTAGGGTTAGGGTTCGGGTTCGGGTTCGGGTTAGGGTTCGGGTTCGGGTTAGGGTTAGGGGTTGGTTTCGGGTTAGGGTTCGGGTTAGGGTTCGGGTTAGGTTTAGGGTTAGGGTTCGGGTAGGTTTCGGGTTAGGGTTCGGGTTAGGTTTAGGGTTAGGGTTAGGGTTATGGTTCCAGTTAGGGTTAGGGTTAGGGTTCGGGTTAGGGTTCGGGTCAGGGTTAGCTTAGGCTTCGGGTTAGGGTTCGGGTTAGGGTTCGGGTTAGGGTTAGGGTTAGGGTTAGGGTTCGGGTTAGGGTGAGGGTTCGGGTTAGGGTTAGGTTTAGGGTTAGGTTTAGGGTTCGGGTTAGGGATCGGTTTAGGGTTCGGGTTAGGGTTAGGGTTCGGGTGAGGGTTAGGTTTAGGGTTAGAGTTAGGGTTAGCGTTATGGTTCGGGTTAGGGTTAGGGTTAGGGTTCGGGTTAGGGTTCGGGTTCGGGTTAGGGTTAGGGGTTAGTGTTCAGGTTAGGGTTAGTGTTAGGGTTCCGGTTAGGGTTCGGGTTAGGGTTAGGGTTAGTGTTCCGGTTAGATTTAGGGTTAGGGTTCGGGTTCGGGTTAGGGTTAGGGTTCGGGTTAGGTTTAGGGTTAGGGCTCGGGTTAGGGTTAGGGTTCGGCTTAGGTTTAGGGTTAGGGTTCGGGTTAGGGTTAGGGTTCGGGTTAGGGTTAGTGTTAGGGTTAGGGTTCGGGTTAGGGTTAGAGTTCGGGTTAGGGTTAGGTTTAGGGTTCGGGTTAGGTTTAGGGTTAGGGTTCGGGTTAGGGTTAGGGTTCGGGTTAGGGTTAGTGTTAGGGTTAGGGTTCGGGTTAGGGTTAGAGTTCGGGTTAGGGTTAGGTTTAGGGTTCGGGTTAGGTTTAGGGTTAGGGTTCGGGTTAGTTTTAGGGTTAGGGTTAGGGTTAGGGTTCGGGTTAGGGTTAGGGTTAGGGTTAGGATTCGGGTTAGGTTTAGGGTTAGGGTTCGGGTTAGGGTTAGGGTTCGGGTTCGGGTTAGGTTTAGGGTTCGGGTAAGGGTTAGGGTTAGGGTTCGGGTTCGGGTTAGTGTTCGGGTTCGGGTTACGGTTCGGGTTAGGGTAGGGTTAGGGTTCGGGTTAGGGTTAGGGTTCGGGTTCGGGTTCATGTTAGGGTTAGGGTTCGGGTTAGGGTTAGGGTTCGGGTTAGGGTTAGGGTTAGGTTTCGGGTTAGGGTTAGGGTTAGGTTTCGGGTTAGGTTTAGGCTTCGGGTTAGGGTTAGGGTTAGGGTTCGGGTTCGGGTTCGGGGTAGGTTTAGGGTTAGGTTTCGGGTTAGGTTTAGGGTTCTGGTTAGGGTTAGGGTTCGGGTTAGTGTTAGGGTTAGGGTTAGGGGTTAGGTTTAGGGTTAGGGTTCGGGTTCGGGTTAGGGTTAGGGTTAGGGTTAGGGTTAGGGTTCGGGTTAGGGTTATGGTTAGGGTTAGGATTAGCGTTCGGTTTAGGGTTAGGGTTAGGGTTCGGGTTTGGGATCGGGTTAGGGTTCGGGTTAGGGTTCGGGTTAGGGTTAGGGTTCGGGATAGGGTTCGGGTTAGGGTTCGGGTTAGGGTTGGGGTTAGGGTTAGTGTTCGGGTTCGTGTTAGGCTTAGGGTTCGTGTTAGGTTTTGAAATAAGGTTAGGTTAAGGGTTCGGGTTACGGTTCGGGTTAGGGTTCGGGTTAGGGTTCGGGTTAGGGTTCCGGTTCGGGTTAGGGTTAGGGTTAGGGTTCGGGTTAGGGTTTGGATTAGGGGTAGGGTTCGGATTAGGGTTTGGGTTAGGGTTAGGGTTAGGGGTAGGGTTCGGGTTAGGGTTTGTGTTAGGGTTAGGGTTAGGGTTCGGGTTAGGGTTCAGGTTAGGGTTCGGGTTAGGTTTAGGGTTGGTTAGGGTTAGGGTTCGGGTTAGGGTTAGGTTTCGGGTTAGGGTTAGGGTTAGGGTTCGGGTTAGGGTTAGGGTTCTGGTTAGGGTTAGGGTTCGGGTTATGGGTTAGGGTTACGGTTCGGGTTAGGTTTAGGGTTAGGGTTAGGGTTAATGTTAGGGTTAGGGTTCGGGTTAGGGTTAGGGTTAGGGTTCGGGTTAGGGTTAGGGTTCGGGTTAGGGTTAGGGTTAGGTTTAGGGTTCGGGTTCGGGTTAGGGTTAGGTGTTAGTGTTCGGGTTCGGGTTAGGGTTAGGGTTTAGGTTTCGGGTTCGGGTTAGGGTTAGGGTTGGGGTTCGGGATAGGGTTCGGGTTAGGGTTCGGGTTAGGGTTAGGGTTAGGGGTTGGGTTCGTGTTAGGGTTCGTGTTAGGGTTCGGGTTAGGGTTCGGGTTAGGGTTCGGGTTCGGGTTAGGGTTAGGGTTAGGGTTCGGGTTAGGGTTAGGGTTAGGGTTAGGGTTAGGGTTCGGGGTAGGGTTAGGGTTAGATTAGGTTTAGGGTTCGGGTCAGGGTTAGGGTTAGGGTTCGGGTTCGGGTTCGGGTTAGGGTTCGCGTTTGGGTTAGGGTTAGGGTTAGGGTTTGGGTTAGGTTTAGGGTTAGGGTTAGGGTTCGGGTTAGGGTTCGGGTTAGGGTTAGGTTTAGGATTCGGGTTAGGGTTAGGGTTGGGTTCGGGTTAGGGTTAGGGTTCGGATTAGGGTTAGGGTTTAGGGTAAGGGTTAGGGTTCGTGTTAGGGTTCCGGATAGGGTTAGGATTCGGGTAAAGGGTTAGGGTTCGGGTTCGGGTTCGGGTTAGCGTTAGGGTTCCGGTTAGGGTTAGGGTTAGGGTTCGGGTTAGGGTTAGGGTTAGGGTTCGTGTTAGGTTTCGGGTTAGGTTTAGGGATAGGGTTCGGGTTAGGGTTAGGGTTAGGTTTTGGGTTAGGGTTAGGGTTAGGGTTCGGGTTAGGCTTAGGGTTCGGTTTAAGGTTAGGTTTAGGGATCGGGTTCGGGTTCGGGTTAGGTTAAGAGTTAGGGTTCGGGTTAGGGTTAGGGTTAGGGTTATGGTTCGGGTTAGGATTCGGGTTAGGGTTAGGGTTATGGTTTCAGTTAGGGTTAGTGTTAGGGTTCGGGTTAGGTTTCGGGTCAGGGTTAGCCTAGGGTTCGGGTTAGGGTTCGGATTAGGGATCGGGTTAGGGTTAGGGTTAGGGTTAGGGTTCGGGTTAGGGTGATGGTTCGGGTTAGGGTTAGGTTTAGGGTTAGGTTTAGGGTTAGGGTTAGGGATCGGTTTAGGGTTCGGGTTAGGGTTAGGGTTCGGGTGAGGGTTAGGTTTAGGGTTAGAGTTAGGGTTAGGGTTAGGGTTCGGGTTAGGGTTAGGGTTAGGGTTCGGGTTAGGGTTCGGGTTCGGGTTAGGGTTAGGGGTTAGTGTTCAGGTTAGGGTTAGGGTTAGGGTTCGGTTTAGGGTTCGGGTTAGGGTTAGGGTTAGTGTTCCGGTTAGATTTAGGGTTAGGGTTCGGGATCGGGTTAGGGTTAGGGTTCGGGTGAGGTTTAGGGTTAGGGCTCGGGTTAGGTTTAGGGTTCGGCTTAGGTTTAGGGTTAGGGTTCGGGTTAGGGTTAGGGTTCGGGTTATGGTTAGTGTTAGGTTTAGGGTTCGGGTTAGGGTTAGGGTTCGGGTTAGGGTTAGGTTTAGGTTTCGGGTTAGGTTTAGGGTTAGGGTTAGGGTTAGGGTTAGGGTTAGGGTTCGGGTTCGGGTTAGGTTTAGGGTTCGGGTTAGGGTTAGGGTTAGGGTTCGGGTTAGGGTTAGGGTTCGGGTTATGCTTAGGGTTAGGGTTCGGGTTAGGGTTAGGGTTAGGGTTCGGGTTCGGGTTAGGGTTCGGGTTCGGGTTAGGGTTCGGGTTAGGGTTAGGGTTAGGGTTCGGGTTAGGTTTAGGGTTAAGGTTAGGTTTAGGGTATGTGTTAGGGTTCGGGTTCGGGTTAGGGTTAGGGTTAGGATTCGGGTTAGGTTTAGGGTTAGGGTTCGAGTTAGGGTTAGGGTTCGGGTTCGGGTTATGTTTAGGGTTCGGGTAAGGGTTAGGGTTAGGGTTCGGGTTCGGGTTCGGGTTAGGGTTCGGGTTAGGGTAGGGTTAGGGTTCGGGATAGGGTTAGGGTTCGGGTTCGGGTTCGGGTTAGGGTTAGGGTTCGGGTTAGGGTTAGGGTTCGGGTTAGGGTTAGGGTTAGGTTTCGGGATAGGGTTAGGGTTAGGTTTCGGGTTAGGTTTAGGCTTCGGGTTAGGGTTAGGGTTAGGGTTCGTGTTCGGGTTCGGGTTAGGTTTAGGGTTAGGTTTCGGGTTAGGTTTAGGGTTCGGGTTAGGGTTAGGGTTCGGGTTAGTGTTAGGGTTAGGGTTAGGGGTTAGGTTTAGGGTTAGGGTTCGGGTTCGGGTTAGGGTTAGGGTTAGGGTTAGGGGTTAGGGTTAGGGTTCGGGTTAGGGTTATGTTTAGGGTTAGGGTTCGGGTTAGGGTTAGGGTTAGGGTTCGGGTTAGGGTTAGGATTAGGGTTAGGGTTAGCGTTCGGTTTAGGGTTAGGGTTAGGGTTCGGGTTTGGGATCGGGTTAGGGTTCGGGTAAGGGTTCGGGTTATGGTTAGGGTTCGGGTTAGGGTTCGGGTTAGGTTTCGGGTTAGGGTTGGGGTTAGGGTTAGTGTTCGGGTTCGTGTTAGGCTTAGGGTTCGGGTTAGGTTTTGAAATAAGGTTAGGTTAAGGGTTCGGGTTACGGTTCGGATTAGGGTTCGGGTTAGGGTTCGGGTTAGGGTTCCGGTTCGGGTTCGGGTTAGGGTTAGGGTTAGGGTTCGGGTTAGGGTTTGGGTTAGGGTTCGGATTAGGGTTTGGGTTAGGGTTAGGGTTAGGGGTAGGGTTCGGGTTAGGGTTTGGGTTAGGGTTAGGGTTAGGGTTCGGGTTAGGGTTCAAGTTAGGGTTCGGGTTAGGGTTAGGGTTAGGGTTAGGGTTAGGGTTCGGGTTAGGGTGAGGTTTCGGGTTAGGGTTAGGGTTAGGGTTCGGGTTAGGGTTAGGGTTCTGCTTAGGGTTAGGGTTCGGGTTATGGGTTAGGGTTACGGTTCGGGTTAGGTTTAGGGTTAGGGTTAGGGTTAATGTTAGGGTTAGGGTTCGGGTTAGGGTTAGGATTAGGGTTCGGGTTAGGGTTAGGGTTCGGGTTAGGGTTAGGGTTAGGTTTAGGGTTCGGGTTCGGGTTAGGGTTAGGTGTTAGTGTTCGGGTTCGGGTTAGGGTTAGGGTTTAGGTTTCGGGTTCGGGTTAGGGTTAGGGTTTGGGTTCGGGATAGGGTTCGTGTTAGGGTTCGGGTTAGGGTTAGGGTTAGGGGTTGGGTTCGGGTTAGGGTTCGGGTTAGGGTTCGGGTTAGGGTTCGGGTTAGGGTTCGGGTTCGGGTTAGGTTTAGGGTTAGGGTTCGGGTTAGGGTTAGGGTTAGGGTTAGGGTTAGGGTTAGGTTTCGGTTTAAGGTTAGGTTTAGGGATCGGGTTCGGGTTCGGGTTAGGTTAAGAGTTAGGGTTCGGGTTAGGGTTAGGGTTAGGGTTATGGTTCGGGTTAGGATTCGGGTTAGGGTTAGGGTTATGGTTCCAGTTAGGGTTAGTGTTAGGGTTCGGGTTAGGTTTCGGGTCAGGGTTAGCTTAGGGTTCGGGTTAGGGTTCGGGTTAGGGATCGGGTTAGGGTTAGGGTTAGGGTTAGGGTTCTGGTTAGGGTGAGGGTTCGGGTTAGGGTTAGGTTTAGGGTTAGGTTTAGGGTTAGGGTTAGGGATCGGTTTAGGGTTCGGGTTAGGGTTAGGGTTCGGGTGAGGGTTAGGTTTAGGGTTAGAGTTAGGGTTAGGGTTAGGGTTCGGGTTAGGGTTAGGGTTAGGGTTCGGGTTAGGGTTCGGGTTCGGGTTAGGGTTAGGGGTTAGTGTTCAGGTTAGGGTTAGGGTTAGGGTTCGGGTTAGGGTTCGGGTTAGGGTTAGGGTTAGTGTTCCGGTTAGATTTAGGGTTAGGGTTCGGGTTCGGATTAGGGTTAGGGTTCGGGTGAGGTTTAGGGTTAGGGCTCGGGTTAGGTTTAGGGTTCGGCTTAGGTTTAGGGTTAGGGTTCGGGTTAGGGTTAGGGTTCTTGTTATGGTTAGTGTTAGGTTTAGGGTTCGGGTTAGGGTTAGGGTTCGGGTTAGGGTTAGGTTTAGGTTTCGGGTTAGGTTTAGGGTTAGGGTTAGGGTTAGGGTTAGGGTTAGGGTTCGGGTTCGGGTTAGGTTTAGGGTTCGGGTTAGGGTTAGGGTTAGGGTTCGGGTTAAGGTTAGGGTTCGGGTTATGCTTAGGGTTAGGGTTCGGGTTAGGGTTAGGGTTAGGGTTCGGGTTCGGGTTAGGGTTCGGGTTCGGGTTAGGGTTCGGGTTAGGGTTAGGGTTAGGGTTCGGGTTAGGTTTAGGGTTAAGGTTAGGTTTAGGGTATGTGTTAGGGTTCGGGTTCGGGTTAGGGTTAGGGTTAGGATTCGGGTTAGGTTTAGGGTTAGGGTTCGGGTTAGGGTTAGGGTTCGGGTTCGGGTTAGGTTTAGGGTTCGGGTAAGGGTTAGGGTTAGGGTTCGGGTTCGGGTTCGGGTTAGGGTTCGGGTTAGGGTAGGGTTAGGGTTCGGGTTAGGGTTAGGGTTCGGGTTCGGTTTCGGGTTAGGGTTAGGGTTCGGGTTAGGGTTAGGGTTCGGGTTAGGGTTAGGGTTAGGTTTCGGGATAGGGTTAGGGTTAGGTTTCGGGTTAGGTTTAGGCTTCGGGTTAGGGTTAGGGTTAGGGTTCGTGTTCGGGTTCGGGTTAGGTTTAGGGTTAGGTTTCGGGTTAGGTTTAGGGTTCGGGTTAGGGTTAGGGTTCGGGTTAGTGTTAGGGTTAGGGTTAGGGGTTAGGTTTAGGGTTAGGGTTCGGGTTCGGGTTAGGGTTAGGGTTAGGGTTAGGGGTTAGGGTTAGGGTTCGGGTTAGGGTTATGTTTAGGGTTAGGGTTCGGGTTAGGGTTAGGGTTAGGGTTCGGGTTAGGGTTAGGATTAGGGTTAGGGTTAGCGTTCGGTTTAGGGTTAGGGTTAGGGTTCGGGTTTGGGATCGGGTTAGGGTTCGGGTTAGGGTTCGGGTTATGGTTAGGGTTCGGGTTAGGGTTCGGGTTAGGTTTCGGGTTAGGGTTGGGGTTAGGGTTAGTGTTCGGGTTCTTTTTAGGCTTAGGGTTCGGGTTAGGTTTTGAAATAAGGTTAGGTTAAGGGTTCGGGTTACGGTTCGGGTTAGAGTTCGGGTTAGGGTTCGGGTTAGGGTTCCGGTTCGGGTTCGGGTTAGGGTTAGGGTTAGGGTTCGGGTTAGGGTTTGGGTTAGGGTTCGGATTAGAGTTTGGGTTAGGGTTAGGGTTAGGGGTAGGGTTCGGGTTAGGGTTTGGGTTAGGGTTAGGGTTAGGGTTCGGGTTATGGTTCAAGTTAGGGTTCGGGTTAGGGTTAGGGTTAGGGTTAGGGTTAGGGTTCGGGTTAGGGTTAGGTTTCGGGTTAGGGTTAGGGTTAGGGTTCGGGTTAGGGTTAGGGTTCTGCTTAGGGTTAGGGTTCGGGTTATGGGTTAGGGTTACGGTTCGGGTTAGGTTTAGGGTTAGGGTTAGGGTTAATGTTAGGGTTAGGGTTCGGGTTAGGGTTAGGATTAGGGTTCGGGTTAGGGTTAGGGTTCGGGTTAGGGTTAGGGTTAGGTTTAGGGTTCGGGTTCGGGTTAGGGTTAGGTGTTAGTGTTCGGGTTCGGGTTAGGGTTAGGGTTTAGGTTTCGGGTTCGGGTTAGGGTTAGGGTTGGGGTTCGGGATAGGGTTCGTGTTAGGGTTCGGGTTAGGGTTAGGGTTAGGGGTTGGGTTCGGGTTAGGGTTCGGGTTAGGGTTCGGGTTAGGGTTCGGGTTAGGGTTCGGGTTCGGGTTAGGTTTAGGGTTAGGGTTCGGGTTAGGGTTAGGGTTAGGGTTAGGGTTAGGGTTAGGGTTCGGTTAGATTAGGTTTAGGGTTCGGGTCAGGGTTATGGTTAGGGTTCGGGTTCGGGTTCGGTTTAGGGTTAGGGTTCGGGTTTTGGATTAGGGTTAGGGTTCGGGTTCGGGTTAGGGTTCGCGTTTGGGTTAGGGTTAGGGTTAGGGTTTGGGTTAGGGTTAGGGTTAGGGTTAGGGTTCGGGTTAGGGTTCGGGTTAGGGTTAGGTTTAGGATTCGGGTTAGGGTTAGGGTTGGGTTCGGGTTAGGGTTAGGGTTCGGATTAGGGTTAGGGTTTAGGGTAAGGGTTAGTGTTCGGGTTAGGGTTCCGGATACGGTTAGGATTCGGGTAAAGGGTTAGGGTTCGGGTTCGGGTTCGGGTTAGGGTTAGGGTTCCGGTTAGGGTTAGGGTTAGGGTTCGGGTTAGGTTTAAGGTTAGGGTTAGGGTTAGGGTTCGAGTTAGTGTTCGGGTTAGGGTTCGGTTTAGGGTTAGGGTTAGGGTTCGTGTTAGGTTTCGGGTTAGGTTTAGGGTTAGGGTTCGGGTAGGTTTAGGGTTAGGGTTCGGGTTAGGGTTCGGGTTAGGGTTCGGGTTAGGTTTAGGGTTAGGGTTAGCGTTAGGGTTCGGGTTAGGGTTAGGGTTCGGGTTAGGGTTAGGGTTAGCGTTAGGGTTAGGGTTCGGGTTAGGGTTCGGGTTAGGGTTCGTGTTAGAGTTAGGATTCGGGTTAGGGTTAGGGTTAGGGTTAGGGTTCGGGTTAGGGTTAGGGTTAGGATTAGGTCTGGGTTCGGGTTAGGGTTAGGGTTAGGGTTCGGGTTCGGGTTCGGGTTAGGGTTAGGGTTCGTGTTCGGGTTCGGGTTAGGGTTCGGGTTCGGGTTAGGGTTCGGGTTCGGGTTAGGGTTAGGGGTTGGGTTCGGGTTAGGGTTCGGGTTAGGGTTAGGTTTAGGGTTCGGTTTAGGGTTTGGGTTCGGGTTAGGGTTAGGGTTAGGGTTCGGGTTAGGGTTAGGGTTAGGGTTAGGGTTATGGTTCGGGTTAGGGTTCGGGTTAGGGTTAGGGTTATGGTTCCAGTTAGGGTTAGGGTTAGGTTTCGGGTTAGGGTTCGGGTCAGGGTTAGCTTAGGGTTCGGGTTAGGGTTCGGGTTAGGGTTCGGGTTAGGGTTAGGGTTAGGGTTAGGGTTCGGGTTAGGGTGAGGGTTCGGGTTAGGGTTAGGTTTAGGGTTAGGTTTAGGGTTCGGGTTAGGGATCGGTTTAGGGTTCGGGTTAGGGTTAGGGTTCGGGTTAGGGTTAGGGTTAGGGTTCGGGTTAGGGTTAGGGTTAGGGTTAGGGTTAGGGTTCGGGTTAGGGTTCGGGTTAGGGTTAGGGTTATGGTTCCAGTTAGGGTTAGGGTTAGGGTTCGGGTTAGGGTTCGGGTCAGGGTTAGCTTAGGGTTTGGGTTAGGGTTCGGGTTAGGGTTCGGGTTAGGGTTAGGGTTAGGGTTAGGGTGAGGGTTAGGGTGAGGGTTCGGGTTAGGGTTTGGTTTAGGGTTAGGTTTAGGGTTCGGGTTAGGGATCGGTTTAGGTTTCGGGTTAGGGTTAGGGTTCGGGTGAGGGTTATGTTTAGGGTTAGAGTTAGGGTTAGGGTTAGGGTTCGGGTTAGGGTTAGGGTTAGGGTTCGGGTTAGGGTTCGGGTTAGGGTTAGGGGTTAGTGTTCAGGTTATGGTTAGGGTTAGGGTTCGGGTTAGGGTTCGGTTTAGGGTTAGGGTTAGTGTTCCGGTTAGATTTAGGGTTAGGGTTCGGGTTCGGGTTAGGGTTAGGGTTCGGGTTAGGTTTAGGGTTAGGGCTCGGGTTAGGGTTAGGGTTTGGCTTAGGTTTAGGGTTAGGGTTCGGGTTAGGGTTAGGGTTCGGGTTAGGGTTAGTGTTAGGGTTAGGGTTCGGGTTAGGGTTAGGGTTCGGGTTAGGGTTAGGTTTAGGGTTCGGGTTAGGTTTAGGGTTAGGGTTCGGGTTAGGGTTAGGGTTAGGGTTAGGGTTAGTGTTAGGGTTAGGGTTCGGGTTAGGGTTAGGGTTCGGGTTAGGGTTAGCGTTAGGGGGTAGGGTTAGGGTTAGGGTTAGGGTTAGGGTTAGGGTTAGGGTTCGGGTTCGGGTTAGGTTTCGGGTTCGGGTTAGGGTTAGGGTTAGGGTTAGGGTTAGGTTTCGGATTAGGGTTAGGGTTAGGGTTCGGTTTAGGGTTCAGGTTCGGGTTAGGATTAGGTTTCGGGTTCGGGTTAGGGTTAGGGTTAGGGTTCAGGTTAGGGTTCGGGTTAGGGTTAGGGTTAGGGTTCGGGTTAGTGTTCTGGTTAGATTTAGGGTTAGGGTTCGGGTTCGGGTTAGGGTTAGGGTTCGGGTTAGGTTTAGGGTTAGGGCTCGGGTTAGGGTTAGGGTTTGGCTTAGGTTTAGGGTTAGGGTTCGGTTTAGGGTTAGGGTTCGGGTTAGGGTTAGGGTTCGGGTTAGGGTTAGGTTTAGGGTTCGGGTTAGGTTTAGGGTTAGGGTTCGGGTTAGGGTTAGGGTTAGGGTTAGGGTTAGTGTTAGGGTTAGGGTTCGGGTTAGGGTTAGGGTTCGGGTTAGGGTTAGCGTTAGGGGGTAGGGTTAGGGTTAGGGTTAGGGTTAGGGTTAGGGTTAGGGTTCGGGTTCGGGTTAGGTTTCGGGTTCGGGTTAGGGTTAGGGTTAGGGTTAGGGTTAGGTTTCGGATTAGGGTTAGGGTTAGGGTTCGGTTTAGGGTTCAGGTTCGGGTTAGGATTAGGTTTCGGGTTCGGGTTAGGGTTAGGGTTAGGGTTCAGGTTAGGGTTCGGGTTAGGGTTAGGGTTAGGGTTCGGGTTAGGGTTAGGGTTAGGGTTCGTTTTAGGGTTCGGGTTAGGGTTAGGTTTCGGGTTAGGGTTAGGGTTAGGGTTCGGGTTAGGGTTAGGTTTCGGGTTAGGTTTCTGGTTAGGGTTAGGATTCGGGTAAGGGGTTAGGGTTCGGGTTAGGGTTAGGATTCGGGTAAGGGGTTATGGTTCGGGTTAGGGTTATGGTTAGTGTTAGGGTTCTGGTTAAGGTTAAGGTTAGGGTTCGGATTAGGGTTAGGGTTAGGGTTACTTTTCGGGTTAGGGTTAGGGTTAGGTTTAGTGTTCGGGTTCGGGTTAGGGTTAGGGTTCGGGTTAGGTTTCGGAATAGGGTTAGGGTTAGGGTTCGGGTTAGGGTTAGCTTAGGGTTCGGGTTAGGGTTCGGGTTAGGGTTCGGGTTAGGGTTAGGGTTAGGGTTCGGGTTAAGGTTAGGGTTCTGCTTAGGGTTAGGGTTCGGGTTATGGGTTAGGGTTACGGTTCGGGTTAGGTTTAGGGTTAGGGTTAGGGTTAATGTTAGGGTTAGGGTTCGGGTTAGGGTTAGGATTAGGGTTCGGGTTAGGGTTAGGGTTCGGTTAGGGTTAGGGTTAGGTTTAGGGTTCGGGTTCGGGTTAGGGTTAGGTGTTAGTGTTCGGGTTCGGGTTAGGGTTAGGGTTTAGGTTTCGGGTTCGGGTTAGGGTTAGGGTTGGGGTTCGGGATAGGGTTCGTGTTAGGGTTCGGGTTAGGGTTAGGGTTAGGGGTTGGGTTCGGGTTAGGGTTCGGGTTAGGGTTCGGGTTAGGGTTCGGGTTAGGGTTCGGGTTCGGGTTAGGTTTAGGGTTAGGGTTCGGGTTAGGGTTAGGGTTAGGGTTAGGGTTAGGGTTAGGGTTCGGTTAGATTAGGTTTAGGGTTCGGGTCAGGGTTATGGTTAGGGTTCGGGTTCGGGTTCGGTTTAGGGTTAGGGTTTGGGTTTCGGATTAGGGTTAGGGTTCGGGTTAGGTTTAAGGTTAGGGTTAGGGTTAGGGTTCGAGTTAGTGTTCGGGTTAGGGTTCGGTTTAGGGTTAGGGTTAGGGTTCGTGTTAGGTTTCGGGTTAGGTTTAGGGTTAGGGTTCGGGTAGGTTTAGGGTTAGGGTTCGGGTTAGGGTTCGGGTTAGGGTTCGGGTTAGGTTTAGGGTTAGGGTTAGCGTTAGGGTTCGGGTTAGGGTTAGGGTTCGGGTTAGGGTTAGGGTTAGCGTTAGGGTTAGGTTTCGGGTTAGGGTTCGGGTTAGGGTTCGTGTTAGAGTTAGGATTCGGGTTAGGGTTAGGGTTAGGGTTAGGGTTCGGTTTAGGGTTAGGGTTAGGATTAGGTCTGGGTTCGGGTTAGGGTTAGGGTTAGGGTTCGGGTTCGGGTTCGGGTTAGGGTTAAGGTTCGTGTTCGGGTTCGGGTTAGGGTTCGGGTTCGGGTTAGGGTTCGGGTTCGGGTTAGGGTTAGGGGTTGGGTTCGGGTTAGGGTTCGGGTTAGGGTTAGGTTTAGGGTTCGGGTTAGGGTTTGGGTTCGGGTTAGGGTTAGGGTTAGGGTTCGGGTTAGGGTTAGGGTTAGGGTTAGGGTTATGGTTCGGGTTAGGGTTCGGGTTAGGGTTAGGGTTATGGTTCCAGTTAGGGTTAGGGTTAGGTTTCGGGTTAGGGTTCGGGTCAGGGTTAGCTTAGGGTTCGGGTTAGGGTTCGGGTTAGGGTTCGGGTTAGGGTTAGGGTTAGGGTTAGGGTTCGGGTTAGGGTGAGGGTTCGGTTTAGGGTTAGGTTTAGGGTTAGGTTTAGGGTTCGGGTTAGGGATCGGTTTAGGGTTCGGGTTAGGGTTAGGGTTCGGGTTAGGGTTAGGGTTAGGGTTCGGGTTAGGGTTAGGGTTAGGGTTAGGGTTAGGGTTCGGGTTAGGGTTCGGGTTAGGGTTAGGGTTATGGTTCCAGTTAGGGTTAGGGTTAGGTTTCGGGTTAGGGTTCGGGTCAGGGTTAGCTTAGGGTTCGGTTTAGGGTTCGGGTTAGGGTTCGGGTTAGGGTTAGGGTTAGGGTTAGGGTGAGGGTTAGGGTGAGGGTTCGGGTTAGGGTTAGGTTTAGGGTTAGGTTTAGGGTTCGGGTTAGGGATCGGTTTAGGTTTCGGGTTAGGGTTAGGGTTCGGGTGAGGGTTATGTTTAGGGTTAGAGTTAGGGTTAGGGTTAGGGTTCGGGTTAGGGTTAGGGTTAGGGTTCGGGTTAGGGTTCGGGTTCGGGTTAGGGTTAGGGGTTAGTGTTCAGGTTATGGTTAGGTTTAGGGTTCGGGTTAGGGTTCGGTTTAGGGTTAGGGTTAGTGTTCCGGTTAGATTTAGGGTTAGGGTTCGGGTTCGGGTTAGGGTTAGGGTTCGGGTTAGGTTTAGGGTTAGGGCTCGGGTTAGGGTTAGGGTTGGCTTAGGTTTAGGGTTAGGGTTCGGGTTAGGGTTAGGGTTCGGGTTAGGGTTAGTGTTAGGGTTAGGGTTCGGGTTAGGGTTAGGGTTCGGGTTAGGGTTAGGTTTAGGGTTCGGGTTAGGTTTAGGGTTAGGGTTCGGGTTAGGGTTAGGGTTAGGGTTAGGGTTAGTGTTAGGGTTAGGGTTCGGGTTAGGGTTAGGGTTCGGGTTAGGGTTAGCGTTAGGGGGTAGGGTTAGGGTTAGGGTTAGGGTTAGGGTTAGGGTTCGGGTTCGGGTTAGGTTTCGGGTTCGGGTTAGGGTTAGGGTTAGGGTTAGGGTTAGGTTTCGGATTAGGGTTAGGGTTAGGGTTCGGTTTAGGGTTCAGGTTCGGGTTAGGATTAGGTTTCGGGTTCGGGTTAGGGTTAGGGTTAGGGTTCAGGTTAGGGTTCGGGTTAGGGTTAGGGTTAGGGTTCGGGTTAGGGTTAGGGTTAGGGTTCGTTTTAGGGTTCGGGTTAGGGTTAGGTTTCGGGTTAGGGTTAGGGTTAGGGTTCGGGTTAGGGTTAGGTTTCGGGTTAGGTTTCTGGTTAGGGTTAGGATTCGGGTAAGGGGTTAGGGTTCGGGTTAGGGTTAGGATTCGGGTAAGGGGTTATGGTTCGGGTTAGGGTTATGGTTAGTGTTAGGGTTCTGGTTAAGGTTAGGGTTAGGGTTCGGATAAGGGTTAGGGTTAGGGTTACTTTTCGGGTTAGGGTTAGGGTTAGGTTTAGTGTTCGGGTTCGGGTTAGGGTTAGGGTTCGGGTTAGGTTTCGGAATAGGGTTAGGGTTAGGGTTCGGGTTAGGGTTAGCTTAGGGTTCGGGTTAGGGTTCGGGTTAGGGTTCGGGTTAGGGTTAGGGTTAGGGTTAGGTTTAGGGTTTGGGTTAGGGTTAGGGTTCGGGTTAGGGTTAGGTTTAGGGTTAGGTTTAGGGTTCGGGTTAGGGATCGTTTTAGGGTTCAGGTTAGGGTTAAGTTTCGGGTGAGGGTTAGGTTTAGGTTTAGAGTTAGGGTTAGGGTTAAGGTTCGGATTAGGGTTAGGGTTAGGGTTAGGGTTAGGGTTAGCGTTCGGGTTAGGGTTAGGGTTAGGGTTCGGGTTAGGGTTCGGTTTAGGGTTAGGGTTAGTGTTCGGGTTAGGTTTAGGGTTAGGGTTCGGGTTCGGGTTAGGGTTAGGGTTCGGGTTAGGTTTAGGGTTAGGGTTCGGGTTAGGGTTGGGGTTCGGGTTAGGTTTAGTGTTAGGGTTAGGGTTCGGGTTAGGGTTAGGGTTCGGGTTAGGGTTAGGTTTAGGGTTCGGGTTAGGTTTAGGGTTATGGTTCGGGTTAGGGTTAGGGTTAGGGTTAGGGTTAGGGTTCGGGTTACGGTTAGGGTTAGGGTTCGGGTTAGGGTTAGGGTTAGATTTGGGTTAGGGTTAGGATTAGGGTTAGTTTCGGGTTAGGTTTCGGGTTAGGGTTAGGGTTAGGATTCGGGTTAGGTTTAGGGTTAGGGTTCGGGTTAGGGTTAGGGTTCGGTTTCGGGTTAGGTTTAGGGTTCGGGTTAGGGTTTGGGTTCGGGTTAGGGTTAGCGTTCGGGTTAGGGTTAGGCTTAGGGTTCGGGTTAGGGTTAGGGTTAGGGTTCGGGTTCGGGTTAGGTTTCGGGTTCGGGTTAGGGTTCGGGTTAGGGTAGGGTTAGGGTTCGGGTTAGGGTTAGCGTTCGGGATCGGGATCGGGTTAGGGTTAGGGTTCTGGTTAGGGTTAGGGTTCGGGTTAGGTTTAGGGTTAGGGTTCGGGTTAGGGTTAGGGTTAGGGTTCGGGTTAGGGTTAGGCTTCGGGTTAGGGTTAGGTTTAGGGTTCGGGTTCGGGTTAGGTTTAGGGTTAGGTTTCTGGTTAGGGTTAGGGTTCGGGTTAGGGTTAGGGTTCGGGTTAGGGTTAGGGTTAGGGATAGTGTTCGGGTTCGTGTTAGGCTTAGGGTTCGGTTTAGGTTTCGGAATAGGGTTAGGTTTGGGGTTCGGGTTACGGTTCGAGTTAGGGTTCGGGTTAGGGTTCGGGTTAGGGTTCGGGTTCGGTTTCCGGTTAGGGTTAGGGTTAGGGTTCGGGTTAGGCTTTGGGTTAGGGTTCGGGTTAGGGTTTGGGTTAGGGTTAGGGTTAGGACTAGGGTTCGGGTTTGGGTTTGGGTTAGGTTTAGGGTTAGGGTTCGGGATAGGGTTCAGGTTAGGGTTCGGGTTAGGGTTAGGGTTAGGGTTCGGGTTAGGGTTAGGTTTCGGGTTAGGGTTAGGGTTAGGGTTCGGGTTAGGGTTAGGGTTCGGGTTAGGGTTAGGGTTCGGGTTAGGGGTTAGGGTTACGGTTCGGGTTAGGGTTAGGGTTAGGGTTAGGGTTCATGTTAGGGTTAGGGCTCGGGTTAGGGTTAGGTTTCGGGTTAGGGTTAGGGTTAGGTTTAGGTTTCGGGTTCGGGTTAGGGTTAGGTGTTAGGGTTCTGGATCGGGTTAGGGTTAGGGTTAGGTTTCGGGTTAGGGTTAGGGGTTAGTCTTAGGGTTAGCATTAGGGTTAGTGTTAGAGTTCGGATTAGGGTTCGGTTAGGGTTAGGGTTAGGGTAAGGGTTAGGTTTAGGGTTCGGGTTAGGGTTCGGTTTAGGGTTAGGGTTCGGGTTAGGGTTAGGGTTAGGGTTCGGGTTAGTGTTAAGGTTAGGGTTAGGGTTCGGATTAGGGTTAGGGGTAGGGTTAGGGTTAGGGTTCGGGTTCGGGTTAGGGTTAGGGTTAGGGTTAGGTTTAGGGTTCGGGTTCGGGTTAGGGTTAGGGTTAGGGTTAGGTGTTAGGGTTAGGGTTACCGTTCGAGTTAGGGTTAGGGTTAGGGTTAGGGTTAGGTTTCGGGTTAGGGTTAGGGTTAGGGTTCGGGTTAGGGTTAGGGTTAGGGTTAGGGTTAGCGTTCGGGTTAGGGTTAGGTTTAGGGTTCGGTTTAGCGTTAGGGTTCGGGTTAGGGTTCGGGTTAGGGTTCGGGTTCGGGTTAGGGTTAGGTTTCCGGTTAAGGTTAGGGTTAGGGTTCGGGTTAGGGTTAGGGTTAGGGTTTGGGTTCGTTTTAGGGTTAGTATTAGGGTTAGGGTTCGGGTTAGGGTTAGGGTTAGGGTTCGGGTTAGGGTTAGGGTTTGGGTTCGGGTTATGGTTAGAGTTTGGGTTAGGTTTCGGGTTAGGGTTAGGGTTCGGGTTAGGGTTAGGGTTCGGGTTAGGGTTAGGGTTAGTGTTAGGGTTAGGGTTCCAGTTAGGGTTAGGGTTAGGTTTCGGGTTACGGTTAGGGTTAGGGTTAGGGTTCGGTTTCGGGTTAGTGTTAGGGTTAGGGTTATGGTTAGGGTCAGGGTTCGGGTTAGGGTTCGGGTTCGGGTTATGGTTAGGGTTAGGGTTAGGGTTCGGGTTAGGGTTAGGGTTAGCGTTAGGGGTTAGGGTTAGGGTAGGGTTCGGGATAGGGTTAGGGTTACGGTTAGGGTTAGTGTTCGGGTTAGGGTTAGGGTTGGTTTCGGGTTAGGGTTAGGCTTAGGGTTATGGTTAGGGTTAGGGTTCGGGTTAAGGTTAGGGTTAGGGTTAGGTTTCAGGTTAGGGTTAGGGTTAGGGTTCGGGTTAGGGTTCGGGTTAGGGTTAGTGTTAGGGTTAGGGTTCGGGTTAGGTTTAGGGTTCGGGTTAGGGTTAGGGTTCGGGTTCGGGTTCGGGTTAGGGTTATGGTTCGGGTTCGGGTTAGCGTTAGGGTTCGGGTTAGGGTTCGGGTTAGGGTTCGGGTTAGGGTTAGGTTTAGGGTTAGGGTTCGGGTTAGGGTTAGGTTTAGGGTTCCGGTTAAGGTTAGGGTTAGGGTTAGGTTTAGGGTTAGGGTTAGGGGTTAGGGTTAGTGTTACCGTTCCGGTTAGGGTTAGGGTTAGAGTTAGGGTTCGGGTTAGGGTTAGGGTTAGGAATCGAGTTAGGGTTAGGGTTAGGGTTAGGGTTAGGGTTCGGGTTATGGTTAGGGTAAGGGTTAGGGTTAGGGTAAGGGTTAGGGTTCGGTTTAGGGTTAGGGTTTGGGTTCGGGTTAGGGTTAGGGTTAGGGATCGAGTTAGGGTTAGGGTTAGGGTTAGGGTTAGGGTTAGGGTTCGGGTAGGGTTAGGTTTAGGGTTAGGGTTCGGCTTAGGGTTAGGTTTAGGGTTAGGGTTCGGGTTAGGGTTCGGGTTAGGGTTAGGGTTAGGGTAAGGGTTAGGGTTCGGTTTAGGGTTAGGGTTTGGGTTCGGGTTAGGGTTAGGGTTATGGTTAGGGTTAGGGTTCGGATTAGTGTTAGGGCTAGGATTCGGGTTACGGTTCGGGTTCGGGTTAGGGTTAGGGATAGGGTTAGGGTTAGGGTTCGGGTTAGGGTTAGGTTTAGGTTTAGGGTTAGGGGTTAGGGTTAGTGTTACCGTTCCGGTTAGGGTTAGGGTTAGAGTTAGAGTTCGGGTTAGGGTTAGGGTTAGGGATCGAGTTAGGGTTAGGGTTAGGGTTAGGGTTAGGGTTAGGGTTCGGGTAGGGTTAGGTTTAGGGTTAGGGTTCGGCTTAGGGTTAGGTTTAGGGTTAGGGTTCGGGTTAGGGTTAGGGTTCCGGTTAGGGTTAGGGTTACTGTTGGGGTTCGGGTTAGGGTTAGGGTTCGGGTTAGGTTTAGGGTTCGGGTTAGGGTTAGGGTTAGTGTTAGGGTTAGGGTTAGGGTTCGGGTTCGGTTTAGGGTTAGTGTTAGTTATAGGGTCCGGGTTCTGGTCAGGGTTCGGGTTCGGGTTAGGGTTTGGTTTCGGGTTCGGGTTAGGGTTAGTGTTAGGTTTAGGGTTCGGGTTAGGGTTTGGGTTCGGGTTAGGGGTAGGGTTCGGGTTCGGGTTAGGGTTAGGGTTCGGGTTAGTGTTCGGGTTAGGGTTCGGGTTAGGGTTAAGTTTCGGTTTAGGGTTAGTGTTAGGGTTAGGAGGTAGGGTTAGGGTTCGGGTTAGGTTTAGGGTTAGGGTTACGGTTAGGGTTAGGGTTAGGCATAGTGTTCGGGTTAGGGTTAGGGTTAGGGTTCGGGTAAGGGTTAGGGTTAGGGTCAGGGTTCGGGTTAGGGTTAGGGTTCGGGTTCGTTTTAGGGTTAGGGTTAGTGTTCGGGTTAGGGTTCGGGTTCGGGTTAGGGTTAGGGTTAGTTTTCGAGTTAGGTTTAGGGTTCGGGTTCGGGTTAGGGTTCGGGTTAGGGTTCGGGTTAGGGTTAGGGTTAGGGTTAGGGTTAGGGTTCGGGTTAGG
>JAVLSZ010000034.1:97500-102500 GCA_032313775.1 Urocyon cinereoargenteus
TCGGGTTAGGGTTAGGGTTCGGTTTCGGGTTAGGTTTAGGGTTCGGGTTAGGGTTAGGGTTCGGGTTAGGGTTAGCGTTCGGGTTAGGGTTAGGGTTAGGGTTCGGGTTAGGGTTAGGGTTAGGGTTCGGGTTCGGGTTAGGTTTCGGGTTCGGGTTAGGGTTCGGGTTAGGGTAGGGTTAGGGTTCGGGTTAGGGTTAGCGTTCGGGATCGGGATCGGGTTAGGGTTAGGGTTCGGGTTAGGGTTAGGGTTCGGGTTAGGTTTAGGGTTAGGGTTCGGGTTAGGGTTAGGGTTAGGGTTCGGGTTAGGGTTAGGCTTCGGGTTAGGGTTAGGTTTAGGGTTCGGGTTCGGGTTAGGTTTAGGGTTAGGTTTCTGGTTAGGGTTAGGGTTCGGGTTAGGGTTAGGGTTCGGGTTAGGGTTAGGGTTAGGGATAGTGTTCGGGTTCGTGTTAGGCTTAGGGTTCGGTTTAGGTTTCGGAATAGGGTTAGGTTTGGGGTTCGGGTTACGGTTCGAGTTAGGGTTCGGGTTAGGGTTCGGGTTAGGGTTCGGGTTCGGTTTCCGGTTAGGGTTAGGGTTAGGGTTCGGGTTAGGCTTTGGGTTAGGGTTCGGGTTAGGGTTTGGGTTAGGGTTAGGGTTAGGACTAGGGTTCGGGTTAGGGTTTGGGTTAGGTTTAGGGTTAGGGTTCGGGATAGGGTTCAGGTTAGGGTTCGGGTTAGGGTTAGGGTTAGGGTTCGGGTAGGGTTAGGTTTCGGGTTAGGGTTAGGGTTAGGGTTCGGGTTAGGGTTAGGGTTCGGGTTAGGGTTAGGGTTCGGGTTAGGGGTTAGGGTTATGGTTCGGGTTAGGGTTAGGGTTAGGGTTAGGGTTCATGTTAGGGTTAGGGCTCGGGTTAGGGTTAGGGTTAGGGTTCGGGTTAGGGTTAGGTTTCGGGTTAGGGTTAGGGTTAGGTTTAGGTTTCGGGTTCGGGTTAGGGTTAGGTGTTAGGGTTCTGGATCGGGTTAGGGTTAGGGTTAGGTTTCGGGTTAGGGTTAGGGGTTAGTGTTAGGGTTAGCATTAGGGTTAGTGTTAGAGTTCGGATTAGGGTTCGGTTAGGGTTAGGGTTAGGGTAAGGGTTAGGTTTAGGGTTCGGGTTAGGGTTCGGTTTAGGGTTAGGGTTCGGGTTAGGGTTAGGGTTAGGGTTCGGGTTAGTGTTAAGGTTAGGGTTAGGGTTCGGATTAGGGTTAGGGGTAGGGTTAGGGTTAGGGTTCGGGTTCGGGTTAGGGTTAGGGTTAGGGTTAGGTTTAGGGTTCGGGTTAGGGTTAGGGTTAGGGTTAGGGTTAGGTGTTAGGGTTAGGGTTACCGTTCGAGTTAGGGTTAGGGTTAGGGTTAGGGTTAGGTTTCGGGTTAGGGTTAGGGTTAGGGTTCGGGTTAGGGTTAGGGTTAGGGTTAGGGTTAGCGTTCGGGTTAGGGTTAGGTTTAGGGTTCGGTTTAGCGTTAGGGTTCGGGTTAGGGTTCGGGTTAGGGTTCGGGTTCGGGTTAGGGTTAGGTTTCCGGTTAAGGTTAGTGTTAGGGTTCGGGTTAGGGTTAGGGTTAGGGTTTGGGTTCGTTTTAGGGTTAGTATTAGGGTTAGGGTTCGGGTTAGGGTTAGGGTTCGGGTTAGGGTTAGGGTTTGGGTTCGGGTTATGGTTAGAGTTTGGGTTAGGTTTCGGGTTAGGGTTAGGGTTCGGGTTAGGGTTAGGGTTCGGGTTAGGGTTAGGGTTAGTGTTAGGGTTAGGGTTCCAGTTAGGGTTAGGGTTCGGGTTCGGGTTACGGTTAGGGTTAGGGTTAGGGTTCGGTTTCGGGTTAGTGTTAGGGTTAGGGTTATGGTTAGGGTCAGGGTTCGGGTTAGGGTTCGGGTTCGGGTTATGGTTAGGGTTAGGGTTAGGGTTCGGGTTAGGGTTAGGGTTAGCGTTAGGGGTTAGGGTTAGGGTAGGGTTCGGGATAGGGTTAGGGTTACGGTTAGGGTTAGTGTTCGGGTTAGGGTTAGGGTTGGTTTCGGGTTAGGGTTAGGCTTAGGGTTATGGTTAGGGTTAGGGTTCGGGTTAAGGTTAGGGTTAGGGTTAGGTTTCAGGTTAGGATTAGGGTTAGGGTTCGGGTTAGGGTTCGGGTTAGGGTTAGGGTTAGGGTTAGGGTTCGGGTTAGGTTTAGGGTTCGGGTTAGGGTTAGGGTTCGGGTTCGGGTTCGGGTTAGGGTTATGGTTCGGGTTCGGGTTAGCGTTAGGGTTCGGGTTAGGGTTCGGGTTAGGGTTCGGGTTAGGGTTAGGTTTAGGGTTAGGGTTCGGGTTAGGGTTAGGTTTAGGGTTCCGGTTAAGGTTAGGGTTAGGGTTAGGTTTAGGGTTAGGGTTAGGGGTTAGGGTTAGTGTTACCGTTCCGGTTAGGGTTAGGGTTAGAGTTAGGGTTCGGGTTAGGGTTAGGGTTAGGAATCGAGTTAGGGTTAGGGTTAGGGTTAGGGTTAGGGTTCGGGTTATGGTTAGGGTAAGGGTTAGGGTTAGGGTAAGGGTTAGGGTTCGGTTTAGGGTTAGGGTTTGGGTTCGGGTTAGGGTTAGGGTTAGGGATCGAGTTAGGGTTAGGGTTAGGGTTAGGGTTAGGGTTAGGGTTCGGGTAGGGTTAGGTTTAGGGTTAGGGTTCGGCTTAGGGTTAGGTTTAGGGTTAGGGTTCGGGTTAGGGTTCGGGTTAGGGTTAGGGTTAGGGTAAGGGTTAGGGTTCGGTTTAGTGTTAGGGTTTGGGTTCGGGTTAGGGTTAGGGTTATGGTTAGGGTTAGGGTTCGGATTAGTGTTAGGGCTAGGTTTCGGGTTACGGTTCGGGTTCGGGTTAGGGTTAGGGATAGGGTTAGGGTTAGATTTCGGGTTAGGGTTAGGTTTAGGGTTAGGGTTAGGGGTTAGGGTTAGTGTTACCGTTCCGGTTAGGGTTAGGGTTAGAGTTAGGGTTCGGGTTAGGGTTAGGGTTAGGGATCGAGTTAGGGTTAGGGTTAGGGTTAGGGTTAGGGTTAGGGTTCGGGTAGGGTTAGGTTTAGGGTTAGGGTTCGGCTTAGGGTTAGGTTTAGGGTTAGGGTTCGGGTTAGGGTTAGGGTTCCGGTTAGGGTTAGGGTTACTGTTGGGGTTCGGGTTAGGGTTAGGGTTCGGGTTAGGTTTAGGGTTCGGGTTAGGGTTAGGGTTAGTGTTAGGGTTAGGGTTAGGGTTCGGGTTCGGTTTAGGGTTAGTGTTAGTTATAGGGTCCGGGTTCTGGTCAGGGTTCGGGTTCGGGTTAGGGTTTGGTTTCGGGTTCGGGTTAGGGTTAGTGTTAGGTTTAGGGTTCGGGTTAGGGTTTGGGTTCGGGTTAGGGGTAGGGTTCGGGTTCGGGTTAGGGTTAGGGTTCGGGTTAGTGTTCGGGTTAGGGTTCGGGTTAGGGTTAAGTTTCGGTTTAGGGTTAGTGTTAGGGTTAGGAGGTAGGGTTAGGGTTCGGGTTAGGTTTAGGGTTAGGGTTACGGTTAGGGTTAGGGTTAGGCATAGTGTTCGGGTTAGGGTTAGGGTTAGGGTTCGGGTAAGGGTTAGGGTTAGGGTCAGGGTTCGGGTTAGGGTTAGGGTTCGGGTTCGTTTTAGGGTTAGGGTTAGTGTTCGGGTTAGGGTTCGGGTTCGGGTTAGGGTTAGGGTTAGTTTTCGAGTTAGGTTTAGGGTTCGGGTTCGGGTTAGGGTTCGGGTTAGGGTTCGGGTTAGGGTTAGGGTTAGGGTTAGGGTTAGGGTTCGGGTTAGGGTTAGGGTTAGGGTTAGGGTTAGGGTTCGGGTTAGGGTTCGGTTTAGGGTGAGGGTTTGGGTTCGGGTTAGGGTTCGGGTTCGGGTTCGGGTTAGGGTTAGGGTTAGGGTTCGAGTTAGGGTTAGGGTTCGGGTTAGGGTTAGGGTTCCGGTTAGGGGTTAGGGTTCGGGTTCTGGTTAGGGTTAGGGTTAGGTTTCGGGTTAGGGTTAGGGGTTAGTGTTAGGGTTAGGGTTAGGGTTAGGGTTAGGGTTAGGGTTCGGATTAGGGTTAGGTTAGGGTTAGTCTTAGGGTTCGGTTGAGTGTTAGGGTTAGGGTTAG
The DNA here is from genome assembly GCA_032313775.1 of Urocyon cinereoargenteus. Lineage (NCBI taxonomy): Eukaryota > Metazoa > Chordata > Mammalia > Carnivora > Canidae > Urocyon > Urocyon cinereoargenteus. The sequence continues at coordinate 101,562 of JAVLSZ010000034.1, forward strand.
GGTTAGGGTTCGGGTTAGGGTTAGTGTTCGGGTTAGGGTTAGGGTTAGGGTTAGGGTTAGGGTTCGGGTTAGGGTTAGGGTTCGTGTTAAGGTTCGGGTTAGGGTTAGGGTTAGGGGTAGGGTTAGGGTTCGGATTAGGGTTAGGTTAGGGTTAGGGTTAGGGTTCGGGTTAGGGTTAGGGTTCGGTTTAGGGTTAGCGTTCGGGTTAGGGGTTAGGGTTAGGGTTCGGGTTCGGGTTAGGGTTAGGGTTTGGGTTAGGGTTCGGGTTAGGTTTAGGGTTAGTGTTAGGGTTAGGTTTGGGTTTGGGGTTAGGGTTAGGGTTAGGGTTAGGGTTAGGGTTAGGTTTTGGGTTCTGGTTAGGGTTAGGGTTCGGGTTAGGGTTACGTTTAGGGTTAGGGTTAGGGTTCGTGTTCGGGTTCGGGTTCGGGTTAGGGATAGGGTTCGGGATCGGGTTAGGTTTAGGGTTCGGGTTAGGTTTCGGGTTAGGGTTAGGGTTAGGTTTCGGGTTAGGGTTCGGGTTAAGGTTAGGATTCGGGTAAGGGGTTATGGTTCGGGGTCGGGTTAGGGTTAGTGTTAGGGTTCCGGTTAAGGTTAGGTTTAGGGTTCGGGTTAGGGTTAGGGGTAGGGTTAGGGTTCGGGTTAGGGTTAGGGTTAGGGTTCGGGTTAGGGTTCGGGTTAGGGTTAGGGTTAGGGTTAGGGTTAGGGTTCCGGTTAGGGTTAGGGTTCAGGTTAGTGTTAGGGTTAGGGTTAGGGTTAGTGTTCGGATTAGGGTTAGGGGTAGGGTTAGGGTTAGGGTTCCGGTTCGGGTTAGGGTTAAGGTTAGGGTTAGGGTTAGGGTTCGGGTTAGGGTTAGGGTTAGGTTAGCGTTAGGGGTTAGGGTTAGGGTTACCGTTCGAGTTAGGGTTAGGGTTAGGGTTAGGGTTAGGTTTCGGGTTAGGG
>JAVLSZ010000034.1:105000-107500 GCA_032313775.1 Urocyon cinereoargenteus
AGGGTTAGGGTCAGGGTTCGGGTTAGGGTTCAGGTTCGGGTTATGGTTAGGGTTAGGGTTAGGGTTCGGGTTAGGGTTAGGGTTAGCGTTAGGGGTTAGGGTTAGGGTAGGGTTCGGGTTAGGGTTAGGGTTACGGTTAGGGTTAGTGTTCGGGTTAGGGTTAGGGTTGGGTTCGGTTTAGGGTTAGGCTTAGGGTTATGGTTAGGTTTAGGGTTCGGGTTAAGGTTAGGGTTAGGGTTAGGTTTCAGGTTAGGGTTAGGGTTAGGGTTCGTGTTAGGGTTCGGGTTAGGGTTAGGGTTAGGGTTAGGGTTCGTGTTAGGTTTAGGGTTCGGGTTAGGGTTAGGGTTTGGGTTCGGGTTCGGGTTAGGGTTATGGTTCGGGTTCGGGTTAGCGTTAGGGTTCGGGTTAGGGTTCGGGTTAGGGTTCGGGTTAGGGTTAGGTTTAGGGTTAGGGTTCGGGTTAGGGTTAGGTTTAGGGTTCCGGTTAAGGTTAGGGTTAGGGTTAGGTTTAGGGTTAGGGTTAGGGGTTAGGGTTAGTGTTACCGTTCCGGTTAGGGTTAGGGTTAGAGTTAGGGTTCGGGTTAGGGTTAGGGTTAGGGATCGAGTTAGGGTTCGGGTTAGGGTTAGGGTTAGGGTTAGGGTTCTGGTTAGGGTTAGGTTTAGGGTTAGGGTTTGGGTTAGGGTTAGGGTTAGGGTTCGGGTTAGGTTTCGGGTTAGGATTTGGGTTAGGGTAAGGGTTAGGTTTCGGGTTAGGGTTAGTGTTTGGGTTCGGGTTAGGGTTAGGGTTATGGTTAGGGTTAGGGTTCGGATTAGTGTTAGGGGTAGGGTTTGGGTTACGGTTCGGGTTCGGGTTAGGGTTAGGGATAGGGTTAGGGTTAGGGTTCGGGTTAGGGTTAGGTTTAGGGTTAGGGTTAGGGGTTAGGGTTAGTGTTACCGTTCCGGTTAGGGTTAGGGTTAGAGTTAGGGTTCGGGTTAGGGTTAGGGTTAGGGATCGAGTTAGGGTTAGGGTTAGGGTTAGGGTTAGGGTTAGGTTTCGGGTTAGGGTTAGGTTTAGGGTTAGGGTTCGGCTTAGGGTTAGGTTTAGGGTTAGGGTTCGGGTTAGGGTTAGGGTTCCGGTTAGGGTTAGGGTTAGTGTTGGGGTTCGGGTTAGGGTTAGGGTTCGGGTTAGGGTTAGGGTTCGGGTTAGGGTTAGGGTTAGTGTTAGGGTTAGGGTTAGGTTTCGGGTTCGGATTAGGGTTAGTGTTAGTTATAGGGTCCGGGTTCTGGTCAGGGTTCGGGTTCGGGTTAGGGTTAGGTTTCGGGTTCGGGTTAGGATTAGTGTTAGGGTTAGGGTTCGGGTTAGGGTTTGGGTTCGGGTTAGGGGTAGGGTTCGGGTTCGGGTTAGGGTTAGGGTTCGGGTTAGTGTTCGGGTTAGGGTTAGGGTTCGGGTTAGGGTTAAGTTTCGGTTTAGGGTTAGTGTTAGGGTTAGGAGGTAGGGTTCGGGTTAGGTTTAGGGTTAGGGTTAGGGTAGGGTTAGATTTAGGCATAGGGTTCGGGTTAGGGTTAGGGTTAGGGTTCGGGTAAGGGTTAGGGTTAGGTTCAGGGTTCGGGTTAGGGTTAGGGTTAGGGTTCGTTTTAGGGTTAGGGTTAGTGTTCGGGTTAGGGTTCGGGTTCGGGTTAGGGTTAGGGTTAGTTTTCGAGTTAGTTTTAGGGTTAGGGTTCGGGTTAGGGTTCGGGTTAGGGTTCGGGTTAGGGTTAGGGTTAGGGTTAGGGTTAGGGTTCGGGTTAGGGTTAGGGTTAGGGTTAGGGTTAGGGTTCGGTTTAGGGTTAGGGTTAGGGTTAGGTTTAGGGGTTAGGGTTAGGTTTAGGGTTCGGGTTAGGGTTAGGGTTAGGGTTAGGGTTCGGTTTAGGGTGAGGGTTTGGGTTCGGGTTAGGGTTCGGGTTCGGGTTCGGGTTAGGGTTAGGGTTAGGGTTCGAGTTAGGGTTAGGGTTCGGGTTAGGGTTAGGGTTCCGGTTAGGGGTTAGGGTTCGGGTTCGCGTTAGGGTTAGGGTTAGGTTTCGGGTTAGGGTTAGGGGTTAGTGTTAGGGTTAGGGTTAGGGTTAGTGTTAGGGTTAGGGTTAGGTTTCGGATTAGGGTTAGGTTAGGGTTAGGGTTAGGGTTCGGTTGAGGGTTAGGGTTAGGGTTAGGGTTAGGGTTCGGGTTAGGGTTAGTGTTCGGGTTAGGGTTAGGGTTAGGGTTAGGGTTCGGGTTAGGGTTAGGGTTCGTGTTAAGGTTCGGGTTAGGGTAAGGGTTAGGGTTAGGGTTAGGGTTAGGGTTCGGATTAGGGTTAGGTTAGGGTTAGGGTTAGGGTTCGGGTTAGGGTTAGGGTTCGGTTTAGGGTTAGCGTTCGGGTTAGGGGTTAGGTTTAGGGTTCGGTTTCGGTTTAGGGTTAGGGTTAAGGTTAGGGTTAGGGTTCGGGTTAGGTTTAGGGTTTGTGTTAGGGTTAGGTTTGGGGTTGGGTTTAGGGTAAGGGTTAGGGTTA
>JAVLSZ010000034.1:112500-115000 GCA_032313775.1 Urocyon cinereoargenteus
TAGTGTTAGGGTTAGGAGGTAGGGTTCGGGTTAGGTTTAGGGTTAGGGTTAGGGTAGGGTTAGGTTTAGGCATAGGGTTCGGGTTAGGGTTAGGGTTAGGGTTCGGGTAAGGGTTAGGGTTAGGTTCAGGGTTCGGGTTAGGGTTAGGGTTAGGGTTCGTTTTAGGGTTAGGGTTAGTGTTCGGTTAGGGTTCGGGTTCGGGTTAGGGTTAGGGTTAGTTTTCGAGTTAGTTTTAGGGTTAGGGTTCGGGTTAGGGTTCGGGTTAAGGTTCGGGTTAGGGTTAGGGTTAGGGTTAGGGTTAGGGTTCGGGTTAGGGTTAGGGTTAGGGTTAGGGTTAGGGTTCGGTTTAGGGTTAGGGTTAGGGTTAGGGTTAGGGGTTAGGGTTAGGTTTAGGGTTCGGGTTAGGGTTAGGGTTAGGGTTAGGGTTCGGTTTAGGGTGAGGGTTTGGGTTCGGGTTAGGGTTCGGGTTCGGGTTCGGGTTAGGGTTAGGGTTAGGGTTCGAGTTAGGGTTAGGGTTCGGGTTAGGGTTAGGGTTCCGGTTAGGGGTTAGGGTTCGGGTTCGGGTTAGGGTTAGGGTTAGGTTTCGGGTTAGGGTTAGGGGTTAGTGTTAGGGTTAGGGTTAGGGTTAGTGTTAGGGTTAGGGTTAGGGTTCGGATTAGGGTTAGGTTAGGGTTAGGGTTAGGGTTCGGTTGAGGGTTAGGGTTAGGGTTAGGGTTAGGGTTCGGGTTAGGGTTAGTGTTCGGGTTAGGGTTAGGGTTAGGGTTAGGGTTCGGGTTAGGGTTAGGGTTCGTGTTAAGTTTCGGGTTAGGGTTAGGGTTAGGGTTAGGGTTAGGGTTCGGATTAGGTTTAGGTTAGGGTTAGGGTTAGGGTTCGGGTTAGGGTTAGGGTTCGGTTTAGGGTTAGCGTTCGGGTTAGGGGTTAGGTTTAGGGTTCGGGTTCGGTTTAGGGTTAGGGTTAAGGTTAGGGTTAGGGTTCGGGTTAGGTTTAGGGTTTGTGTTAGGGTTAGGTTTGGGGTTGGGTTTAGGGTAAGGGTTAGGGTTAGGGTTAGGTTTCGGGTTCGGGTTAGGGTTAGGGTTCGGGTTAGGGTTACGTTTAGGGTTAGGGTTAGGGTTCGGGTTCGGGTTCGGGTTCGGGTTAGGGATAGGGTTCGGGATCGGGTTAGGTTTAGGGTTCGGGTTAGGGTTCGGGTTAGGGTTAGGTTTAGGGTTAGGGTTCGGCTTAGGGTTAGGTTTAGGGTTAGGGTTCGGGTTAGGGTTAGGGTTAGGGTTCAGGTTAGGGTTAGGTTTAGGGTTAGGGTTAGGGATTAGGGTTAGTGTTACCGTTCGGGTTAGGGTTAGGGTTAGAGTTAGGGTTCGGGTTAGGGTTAGGGTTAGGGATCGAGTTAGGGTTAGGATTAGGGTTAGGGTTAGGGTTAGGGTTCGGGTTAGGGTTAGGTTTAGGGTTAGGGTTCGGGTTAGGGTTTGGGTTCGGGTTAGCGGTAGGGTTCGGGTTAGGGTTAGGGTTAGGGTTAGGGTTCGGGTTAGGGTTAGGTTTAGGGTTAGGGTTCGGTTTAGGGTTAGGGTTAGGGATCGGATTAGGGTTAGGTTAGGGTTAGGGTTAGGGTTCGGTTTAGGGTTAGGGTTAGGGTTAGGGTTAGGGTTCGGGTTAGGGTTAGTGTTCGGGTTAGGGTTAGGGTTAGTGTTAGGGTTCGGGTTAGGGTTAGGGTTCGTGTTAAGGTTCGGGTTAGGGTTAGTGTTAGGGTTAGGGTTCGGGTTAGGGTTAGGGTTAGGGTTCGGGTTAGGGTTAGGTTTAACGCTCCGGTTAGGGTTCGGGTTAGGGTTCGGGTTAGGTTTCGGGTTAGGGTTAGGGTTAGGGTTAGGGTTCGGGTTAGGGTTAGGGTTAGGGTTCGGGTTAGGGTTCAGGTTCGGGTTATTGTTAGGGGTTAGTGTTCAGGTTAGGGTTAGGGTTAGGGTTCGGGTTAGGGTTCGGGTTAGGGTTAGGGTTCGGGTTATGGTTAGGGTTAGGGTTAGGGTTAGTGTTCGGGTTACGGTTAGGGTTCGGGTTAGGGTTAGGGTTAGGGTTCGGTTTAGGGTTAGGGTTAGAGTTCGGGTTAGCGTTAGGGTTCGGGTTAGGGTTAGGGTTCGGGTTCGGGTTAGGGTTAGGTTTAGGGTTAGGGTTAGTGTTCGGGTTCGGGTTCGGGTTAGGGTTAGGGTTAGGGTTCGGGTTAGGGTTAGGGTTCTGGTTAGGGTTAGGGTTCGGGTTAGGTGTTAGGGTTAGTGTTCGGGTTCGGTTTAGGGTTGGTTAGGGTTAGGGTTAGGGTTCGGGTTAGGGTTAGGGTTAGTGTGAGTGTTAGGTTTGGGGTTAGGGTTTGGAGTTAGTGTTAGGGTTAGGGTTAGGGTTAGGGTTAAGGTTCGGATTAGGGTTAGGTTAGGGTTAGGGTTAGGGTTCAGGTTAGGGTTAGGGTTCGGTTTAGGGTTAGCGTTCGGGTTAGGGGTTAGGGTTAGGGTTCGGGTTCGGGTTA
>JAVLSZ010000034.1:122500-202500 GCA_032313775.1 Urocyon cinereoargenteus
GTTAGGGTTAGGGTTAGGGTTCGAGTTAGGGTTAGGGTTCGGGTTAGGGTTAGGGTTCCGGTTAGGGGTTAGGGTTCGGGTTCGGGTTAGGGTTAGGGTTAGGTTTCGGGTTAGGGTTAGGGGTTAGTGTTAGGGTTAGTGTTAGGGTTAGTGTTAGGGTTAGGGTTAGGGTTCGGATTAGGGTTAGGTTAGGGTTAGGGTTAGGGTTCGGTTGAGGGTTAGGGTTAGGGTTAGGGTTAGGGTTCCGGTTAGGGTTAGTGTTCGGGTTAGGGTTAGGGTTAGGGTTAGGGTTCGGGTTAGGGTTAGGGTTCGTGTTAAGGTTCGGGTTAGGGTTAGGGTTAGGGTTAGGGTTAGGGTTCGGATTAGGGTTAGGTTAGGGTTAGGGTTAGGGTTCGGGTTAGGGTTAGGGTTCGGTTTAGGGTTAGCGTTCGGGTTAGGGGTTAGGTTTAGGGTTCGGGTTCGGTTTAGGGTTAGGGTTAAGGTTAGGGTTAGGGTTCGGGTTAGGTTTAGGGTTTGTGTTAGGGTTAGGTTTGGGGTTGGGTTTAGGGTAAGGGTTAGGGTTAGGGTTAGGTTTCGGGTTCGGGTTAGGGTTAGGGTTCGGGTTAGTGTTACGTTTAGGGTTAGGGTTAGGGTTCGGGTTCGGGTTCGGGTTCGGGTTAGGGATAGGGTTCGGGATCGGGTTAGGTTTAGGGTTCGGGTTAGGGTTCGGGTTAGGGTTAGGGTTAGGGTTCGGGTTAGGGTTCGGGTTAGGGTTAGGATTCGGGTAAGGGTTAGGGATAGGGTTAGGGTTAGGGTTCAGGTTAGGGTTAGGTTTAGGGTTAGGGTTAGGGATTAGGGTTAGTGTTACCGTTCGGGTTAGGGTTAGGGTTAGAGTTAGGGTTCGGGTTAGGGTTAGGTTTAGGGATCGAGTTAGGGTTAGGATTAGGGTTAGGGTTAGGGTTAGGGTTCGGGTTAGGGTTAGGTTTAGGGTTAGGGTTCGGGTTCTGGTTAGGGTTTGGGTTCGGGTTAGCGGTAGGGTTCGGGTTAGGGTTAGGGTTAGGGTTAGGGTTCGGGTTAGGGTTAGGTTTAGGGTTAGGGTTCGGTTTAGGGTTAGGGTTAGGGATCGGATTAGGGTTAGGTTAGGGTTAGGGTTAGGGTTCGGTTTAGGGTTAGGGTTAGGGTTAGGGTTAGGGTTCGGGTTAGGGTTAGTGTTCGGGTTAGGGTTAGGGTTAGGGTTAGGGTTCGGGTTAGGGTTAGGGTTCGTGTTAAGGTTCGGGTTAGGGTTAGTGTTAGGGTTAGGGTTCGGGTTAGGGTTAGGGTTAGGGTTCGGGTTAGGGTTAGGTTTAACGCTCCGGTTAGGGTTCGGGTTAGGGTTCGGGTTAGGTTTCGGGTTAGGGTTATGGTTAGGGTTAGGGTTCGGGTTAGGGTTAGGGTTAGGGTTCGGGTTAGGGTTCAGGTTCGGGTTATTGTTAGGGGTTAGTGTTCAGGTTAGGGTTAGGGTTAGGGTTCGGGTTAGGGTTCGGGTTAGGGTTAGGGTTCGGGTTATGGTTAGGGTTAGGGTTAGGGTTAGTGTTCGGGTTACGGTTAGGGTTCGGGTTAGGGTTAGGGTTAGGGTTCGGTTTAGGGTTAGGGTTAGAGTTCGGGTTAGCGTTAGGGTTCGGGTTAGGGTTAGGGTTAGGGTTCGGGTTCGGGTTAGGGTTAGGTTTAGGGTTAGGGTTAGTGTTCGGGTTCGGGTTTGGGTTAGGGTTAGGGTTAGGGTTCGGGTTAGGGTTAGGGTTCTGGTTAGGGTTAGGGTTCGGGTTAGGTGTTAGGGTTAGTGTTCGGGTTCGGTTTAGGGTTGGTTAGGGTTAGGGTTAGGGTTCGGGTTAGGGTTAGGGTTAGTGTGAGTGTTAGGTTTGGGGTTAGGGTTTGGAGTTAGTGTTAGGGTTAGGGTTAGGGTTAGGGTTAAGGTTCGGATTAGGGTTAGGTTAGGGTTAGGGTTAGGGTTCAGGTTAGGGTTAGGGTTCGGTTTAGGGTTAACGTTCGGGTTAGGGGTTAGGGTTAGGGTTCGGGTTCGGGTTAGGGTTAGGGTTAGGGTTAGGGTTAGGGTTAGGGTTCGGGTTAGGTTTAGGGTTAGTGTTAGGGTTAGGTTTGGTGTTGGGTTTAGGGTTAGGGTTAGGGTTAGGGTTAGGGTTAGGTTTCGGGTTCGGGTTAGGGTTAGGGTTCGGGTTAGGGTTACGTTTAGGGTTAGGGTTAGGGTTCGGGTTCGGGTTCGGGTTCGGGTTAGGGATAGGGTTCGGGATCGGGTTAGGTTTAGGGTTCGGGTTAGGGTTCGGGTTAGGGTTAGGGTTAGGGTTCGGGTTAGGGTTCGGGTTAGGGTTAGGATTCGGGTAAGGGGTTATGGTTCGGGTTCGGGTTAGAGTTAGTGTTAGGATTCCGGTTAAGTTTAGGGTTAGGGTTCGGGTTAGGGTTAGGGTTAGGGTTAGGGTTCGGGTTAGGGTTAGGGTTAGGGTTCGGGTTAGGGTTCGGGTTAGGGTTAGGGTTAGGGTTAGGGTTCCGGTTAGGGTTAGGGTTCAGGTTAAGGTTAGGGTTAGGGTTAGGGTTAGGGTTCGGAATAGGGTTAGGGGTAGGGTTAGGGTTAGGGTTCGGGTTCGGGTTAGGGTTAGGGTTAGGGTTAGGGTTAGGGTTCGGGTTAGGGTTAGGGTTAGGGTTAGGGGTTAGGGTTAGGGTTACCGTTCGAGTTAGGGTTAGGGTTAGGGTTAGGTTTCGGGTTAGGGTTAGGGTTAGGGTTCGGGTTAGGGTTAGGGTTCGGGTTAGGGTTAGCGTTCTGGTTAGGGTTAGGTTTAGGGTTCGTTTTAGCGTTAGGGTTCGGGTTAGTGTTAGGGTTAGGGTTCGGGTTCGAGTTAGGGTTAGGTTTCCGGTTAAGGTTAGGTTTAGGGTTCGGGTTAGGGTTAGGGTTAGGGTTTGGGTTCGGGTTAGGGTTAGTGTTAGGGTTAGGGTTCGGGTTAGGGTTAGGTTTCGGGTTAGGGTTAGGGTTTGGGTTTGGGTTATGGTTAGAGTTTGGGTTAGGTTTCGGATTAGGGTTAGGGTTTGGGTTAGGGTTAGGGTTCGGGTTAGGGTTAGGGTTAGTGTTAGGGTTAGGGTTCCAGTTAGGGTTAGGGTTCGGGTTCGGGTTACGGTTAGGGTTAGGGTTAGGGTTCGGTTTCGGGTTAGTGTTAGGATTAGGGTTAGGGTTAGGGTCAGGGATCGGGTTAGGGTTCGGGTTCGGGTTATGGTTAGGGTTAGGGTTAGGGTTCGGGTTAGGGTTAGGGTTAGCGTTAGGGGGTAGGGTTAGGGTAGGGTTCGGGTTAGGGTTAGGGTTACGGTTAGGGTTAGTGTTCGGGTTAGGGTTAGGGTTGGGTTCGGGTTAGGGTTAGGCTTAGGGTTATGGTTAGGGTTAGGGTTCGGGTTAAGGTTAGGGTTAGGGTTAGGTTTCAGGTTAGGGTTAGGGTTCGGGTTAGGGTTCGGGTTAGGGTTAGGGTTAGGGTTAGGGTTAGGGTTCGGGTTAGGGTTAGGGTTCGGGTTCGGGTTCGGGTTAGGGTTATGGTTCGGGTTCGGGTTAGCGTTAGGGTTCGGGTTAGTGTTAGGTTTCGGGTTCGGGTTCGGGTTAGGGTTATGGTTCGGGTTCGGGTTAGCGTTAGCGTTCGGGTTAGGGTTCGGGTTAGGGTTCGGGTTAGGGTTAGGTTTAGGGTTAGGGTTCGGGTTAGGGTTAGGTTTACGGTTCCGGTTAAGGTTAGGGTTAGGGTTCGGGTTAGGGTTAGGGCTAGGGTTAGGGTTTGGGTTAGGGTTAGGGTTAGGGTTAGGGTTCGGATTAGGGTTCGGGTTAGGGTTAGGGTTATGGTTAGGGTTAGGGTTAGGGTTAGGGTTATGGTTAGGGTTAGGGTTCGGATTAGTGTTAGGGGTAGGGTTCGGGTTAGGGTTCGGGTTCGGGTTAGGGTTAGGGATAGGGTTAGGGTTAGGGTTCGGGTTAGGGTTAGGTTTAGGGTTAGGGTTAGGGGTTAGGGTTAGTGTTATCGTTCGGGTTAGGGTTAGGGTTAGAGTTAGGGTTCGGGTTAGGGTTAGGGTTAGGGATCGAGTTAGGGTTAGGGTTAGGGTTAGGGTTAGGGTTGGGGTTTGGGTTAGGGTTCGGGTTAGGGTTAGGTTTAGGGTTAGGGTTCGGGTTAGGGTTAGGTTTAGGGTTAGGCTTCGGCTTAGGGTTAGGGTTCCGGTTAGGGTTAGGGTTAGTGGTGGGGTTCGGGTTAGGGTTAGGTTTCGGGTTAGGGTTAGGGTTAGTGTTAGGTTTAGGGTTAGGGTTCGGGTTCGGTTTAGGGTTAGTGTTAGTTATAGGGTCCGGGTTCTGGTCAGGGTTCGGGTTCGGGTTAGGTTTAGGTTTCGGGTTCGGCTTAGGGTTAGTGTTAGTGTTAGGGTTCGGGTTAGGGTTTGGGTTCGGGTTAGGGGTAGGGTACGGGTTCGGGTTAGGGTTAGGGTTCGGGTTAGTGTTCGGGTTAGGGATAGGGTTCGGGTTAGGGTTAAGTTTCGGTTTAGGGTTAGTGTTAGGTTTAGGAGGTAGGGTTAGGGTTAGGGTTCGGGTTATGTTTAGGGTTAGGGTTAGGGTTAGGGTTAGGGTTAGGGTTAGGCATAGGGTTCGGGTTAGGCTTAGTGTTAGGGTTCGTGTTAAGTTTCGGGTTAGGGTTAGGGTTAGGGTTAGGGTTAGGGTTCGGGTAAGGGTTAGGGTTAAGGTCAGGGTTCGGGTTAGGGTTAGGGTTAGGGTTCGTATTAGGGTTAGGGTTAGGGTTCGGGTTAGGGTTCGGGTTCGGGTTAGGGTTAGGGTTAGTTTTCGAGTTAGGTTTAGGGTTAGGGTTCGGGTTAGGGTTCGGGTTAGGGTTCGGGTTAGGGTTAGGGTTAGGGATAGGGTTCGGGTTAGGGTTAGGGTTAGGGTTAGGGTTAGGGTTAGGTTTAGGGTTAGGGTTCGGGTTAGGGTTAGTGTTCGGGTTAGGGTTAGGGTTAGGCATAGGGTTCGGGTTAGGGTTAGGGTTAGGTTTCGTGTTAAGTTTCGGGTTAGGGTTAGGGTTAGGGTTCGGGTAAGGGTTAGGTTTAGGGTCAGGGTTCGGGTTAGGGTTAGGGTTAGGGTTCGTATTAGGGTTAGTGTTAGGGTTCGGGTTAGGGTTCGGGTTCGGGTTAGGGTTAGTGTTAGGGTTAGGCTTAGGCATAGGGTTCGGGTTAGGGTTAGGGTTAGGGTTCGTGTTAAGTTTCGGGTTAGGGTTAGGGTTCGGGTAAGGGTTAGGGTTAGGGTCAGGTTTCGGGTTAGGGTTAGGGTTATGGTTCGTATTAGGGTTAGGGTTAGGGTTCGGTTTAGGGTTCGGGTTCGGGTTAGGGTTAGGGTTAGGTTTCGGGTTAGGTTTAGGGTTAGGGTTAGGGTTCGGGTTAGGGTTCGATTTAGGGTTAGGGTCAGGGTTCGGGTTCGGGTTCGGGTTCGGGTTAGGGATAGGGTTCGGGATCGGGTTAGTTTTAGGGTTCGGGTTAGGGTTCGGGTTAGGGTTAGGGTTAGGGTTCGGGTTAGGGTTCGGGTTAGAGTTAGGATTCGGGTAAGGGCTTATGGTTCGGGTTCGGGTTAGGGTTAGTGTTAGGGTTCCGGTTAAGGTTAGGGTTAGGGTTCGGGTTAGGGTTAGGGTTAGGGTTAGGGTTAGGGTACGTGTTAGGGTTCGTGTTAGGGGTCGGTTTAGGGTTAGGGTTAGGTTTCGGGTTAGGGTTAGGGTTCGGGTTAGGGTTAGGTTTCGGGTTAGGGTTAGGGTTCGGGTTAGGGTTAGGGTTCAGGTTAGGGTTAGGGTTAGAGTTCGGGTTAGGGTTAGGGTTCGGGTTAGGGTTAGGGTTCGGGTTCGGGTTAGGGTTCGGTTTAGGGTTAGGTTTAGGGTTAGTGTTAGGGGTTAGGGTTAGGGTTAGGGTTCGGGTTCGGGTTAGGGTTAGGGTTAGGGTTAGGGGTTAGGTTTAGGGTTCGGGTTAGGGTTATGGTTAGGGTTAGGGTTCGGGTTAGGGTTAGGATTAGGGTTCGGGTTAGGGTTAAGGTTAGTGTTAGGTTTCGGGTTAGGGTTAGGGTTAGGGTTCGGGTTAGGGATCGGGTTAGGGTTCGGGTTAGGGTTCGGGTTAGGTTTAGGGTTAGGGTTAGGGTTTGGGTTAGGGTAAAAGATAGGGTTCGGGTTAGAGTTAGGGTTCGGGTTCGGGTTAGGGTTAGGGTTAGGGTTTGGTTTAGGGTGAGGGTTAGGGTTCGGTTTAGGGTTCGGGTTCGGGTTCGGGTTAGGGTTAGGGTTAGGGTTCGAGTTAGGGTTGCGGTTCGGGTTAGGGTTAGGGTTCGGGTTAGAGGTTAGGGTTAGGGTTCCGGTTCTTTGTTAGGATTTGGGTTAGGTTTCGGTTTAGGGTTAGGGGTTAGTGTTAGGGTTAGGGTTAGGGTTAGGGTTAGGGTTAGGGTTAGGGTTCGGATTAGGGTTAGGTTAGGGTTAGGGTTAGGGTTCGGTTTAGGGTTAGAGTTAGGGTTAGGGTTAGGGTTCGGGTTAGGGTTAGTGTTCGGGTTAGGTTTAGGGTTAGGGTTAGGGTTCGGGTTAGGGTTAGGGTTCGTGTTAAGTTTCGGGTTAGGGTTAGGGTTAGGGTTCGGGTTAGGGTTCGGGTTAGGGTTAGGGTTCGGGTTAGGGTTAGGGTTAACGCTCGGGTTAGGGTTCGAGTTAGGGTTCGGGTTAGGGTTCGGGTTAGGGTTAGGGTTAGCGTTAGGGTTAGGGTTCGGGTTAGGGTTAGGGTTAGGGTTCGGGTTAGGGTTCGAGTTCGGGTTATTGTTAGGGGTTAGTGTTCAGGTTAGGGTTAGGGTTAGGGTTCGGGTTAGGGTTCGGGTTAGGGTTAGGGTTCGGGTTAGTGTTAGGGTTAGGGTTAGGGTTAGTCATCGGGTTACGGTTAGGGTTCGGGTTAGGGTTAGGGTTAGGGTTCGGGTTAGGGTTAGGGTTAGAGTTCGGTTTAGGGTTAGGGTTCGGGTTAGGTTTAGGGTTCGGGTTCGGGTTAGGGTTAGGTTTAGGGTTAGGGTTAGGGTTCGGGTTCGGGTTCGGGTTCGGGTTAGGGTTAGGGTTAGGGTTTGGGTTAGGGTTAGGGTTCTAGTTAGGGTTAGGTTTCGGGTTAGGTGTTAGGGTTAGTGTTCGGGTTCGGGTTAGGGTTTGTTAGGGTTAGGGTTAGGGTTCGGGTTAGGGTTAGGGTTAGTGTGAGGGTTAGGTTTGGGTTTAGGGTTAGGGGTTAGTGTTAGGGTTAGGGTTAGGGTTAGGGTTAGGGTTCGGATTAGGGTTAGGTTATGGTTCGGGTTAGGGTTAGGGTTCGGGTTAAGGTTAGGGTTCGGTTTAGGGTTAGCGTTCCGGTTAGGGGTTAGGTTTAGGGTTCGGGTTCGGGTTAGCGTTAGGGTTAGGGTTAGGGTTAGGGTTCGGGTTAGGTTTAGGGTTAGCGTTAGGGTTAGGTTTGGGGTTGGGGTTAGGGTTAGGGTTAGGGTTAGGGTTAGGTTTCGGGTTCGGGTTAGGGTTAGGGTTCGTGTTAGGGTTACGTTTAGGGTTAGGGTTAGGGTTCGGGTTCGGGTTCGGGTTAGGTTTAGGGTGCGGGTTAGGTTTAGGGTTAGGGTTAGGTTTCGGGTTCAGGTTAGGGTTAGGGTTCGTGTTAGGTTTAGGGTTCGGGTTAGGGTTAGGGTTAGGGTTTGGGGTAGGTTTCGGGTTCGGGTTAGGGTTAGGGTTAGGGTTCGGGTTAGGGTTAGGGTTCGGGTTAGGGTTAGGTTTCGGGTTCGGGATAGAGTTAGGGTTAGGGTTCGGGTATGGGTTAGGGTTAGGGTTAGGGTTAGGGTTAGGGTTCGGTTTAGGGTTAGGGTTAGAGTTCGGGTTAGGGTTAGGGTTCGGGTTAGGGTTAGGGTTCGGTTTAGGGTTAACGTTCGGGTTAGGGGTTAGGTTTAGGGTTCGGGTTCGGGTTAGGGTTAGGGTTAGGGTTAGGGTTAGGGTTAGTGTTCGGGTTACGGTTAGGGTTCGGGTTAGGGTTAGGGTTAGGGTTCGGGTTAGGGTTAGGGTTAGAGTTCGGGTTAGCGTTAGGGTTCGGGTTAGGGTTAGGGTTCGGGTTCGGGTTCGGGTTAGGGTTAGGTTTAGGGTTAGGGTTAGGGTTCGGGTTCGGGTTAGGGTTAGGTTTAGGGTTAGGGTTAGGGTTCGGGTTAGGGTTAGGGTTCTGGTTAGGGTTAGGGCTCGGGTTAGGTGTTAGGGTTAGTGTTCGGGTTCGGGTTAGGGTTGGTTAGGGTTAGGATTAGGGTTCGGGTTAGGGTTAGGGTTAGTGTGAGGGTTAGGTTTGGGGTTAGGTTTGGGGTTAGTGTTAGGGTTAGGGTTAGGGTTAGGGTTAGGGTTAGGGTTCGGATTAGGGTTAGGTTAGGGTTAGGGTTAGGGTTCGGGTTAGGGTTAGGGATCGGTTTAGGGTTAGCGTTCGGGTTAGGGGTTAGGGTTAGGGTTCGGGTTAGGGTTAGGGTTCGGTTTAGGGTTAGCGTTCGGGTTAGGGGTTAGGGTTAGGGTTCGGGTTCGGGTTAGGGTTAGGGTTAGGGTTAGGGTTCGGGTTAGGTTTAGGGTTAGTGTTAGGGTTAGGTTTGGGGTTGGGGTTAGGGTTAGGGTTAGGGTTAGGGTTAGGGTTAGGTTTCGGGTTCGGGTTAGGGTTAGGGTTCGGGTTAGGGTTACGTTTAGGTTTAGGGTTAGGGTTCGGGTTCGGGTTCGGGTTCGGGTTAGGGTGCGGGTTAGGTTTAGGTTTAGGGTTAGGGTTCGGGTTAGAGTTAGGGTTCGTGTTAGGTTTAGGGTTCGGTTTAGGGTTAGGGTTAGGGTTTGGGGTAGGTTTCGGGTTCGGGTTAGGGTTAGGGTTAGGGTTCGGGTTAGGGTTAGGGTTCGGGTTAGGGTTAGGGTTCGGGTTAGGGTTAGGGTTCGGTTTAGGGTTAACGTTCGGGTTAGGGGTTAGGTTTAGGGTTCGGGTTCGGGTTAGGGTTAGGGTTAGGGTTAGGGTTAGGGTTAGTGTTCGGGTTACGGTTAGGGTTCGGGTTAGGGTTAGGGTTAGGGTTCGGGTTAGGGTTAGGGTTAGAGTTCGGGTTAGCGTTAGGGTTCGGGTTAGGGTTAGGGTTCGGGTTCGGGTTCGGGTTAGGGTTAGGTTTAGGGTTAGGGTTAGGGTTCGGGTTCGGGTTAGGGTTAGGGTTAGGGTTAGGGTTAGGGTTCGGGTTAGGGTTAGGGTTCTGGTTAGGGTTAGGGCTCGGGTTAGGTGTTAGGGTTAGTGTTCGGGTTCGGGTTAGGGTTGGTTAGGGTTAGGGTTAGGGTTCGGGTTAGGGTTAGGGTTAGTGTGAGGGTTAGGTTTGGGGTTAGGTTTGGGGTTAGTGTTAGGGTTAGGGTTAGGGTTAGGGTTAGGGTTAGGGTTCGGATTAGGGTTAGGTTAGGGTTAGGGTTAGGGTTCGGGTTAGGGTTAGGGATCGGTTTAGGGTTAGCGTTCGGGTTAGGGGTTAGGGTTAGGGTTCGGGTTAGGGTTAGGGTTCGGTTTAGGGTTAGCGTTCGGGTTAGGGGTTAGGGTTAGGGTTCGGGTTCGGGTTAGGGTTAGGGTTAGGGTTAGGGTTCGGGTTAGGTTTAGGGTTAGTGTTAGGGTTAGGTTTGGGGTTGGGGTTAGGGTTAGGGTTAGGGTTAGGGTTAGGGTTAGGTTTCGGGTTCGGGTTAGGGTTAGGGTTCGGGTTAGGGTTACGTTTAGGGTTAGGGTTAGGGTTCGGGTTCGGGTTCGGGTTCGGGTTAGGGTGCGGGTTAGGTTTAGGTTTAGGGTTAGGGTTCGGGTTAGAGTTAGGGTTCGTGTTAGGTTTAGGGTTCGGTTTAGGGTTAGGGTTAGGGTTTGTGGTAGGTTTCGGGTTCGGGTTAGGGTTAGGGTTAGGGTTCGGGTTAGGGTTAGGGTTCGGGTTCGGGTAAGGGTTAGGGTTCGGGTTAGGGTTAGGTTTAGGGTTCGGGATCGGGTTAGGGTTAGGGGTTAGGGGTCGGGTTCAGGTTAGGGGTTAGTGTTAGGGTTAGGGTTAGTGTTAGGGTTAGGGTTCGGATTAGGGTTAGGTTAGGGTTAGGTTTAGGGTTCGGGTTAGGGTTAGGGTTAGGGTTAGGGTTAGGGTTCGGGTTAGGGTTAGTGTTCGGGTTAGGGTTAGGGTTTGGCATAGGGTTCGGGTTAGGGTTAGGGTTAGGGTTCGTGTTAAGTTTCGGGTTAGTGTTAGAGTTAGGGTTAGGGTTCGGTTAAGGGTTAGGTTTAGGGTCAGGGTTCGGGTTAGGGTTAGGGTTAGGGTTCGTATTAGTTTTAGGGTTAGGGTTCGGGTTAGGGTTCGGGTTCGGGTTACGTTTAGGGTTAGGTTTCGGGTTAGTTTTAGGGTTAGGGTTCGGGTTAGGGTTCGGGTTAGGGTTCAGGTTAGGGTTAGGGTTAGGGTTAGGGTTAGGGTTAGGGTTCGGGTTAGGGTTATGTTTCGGGTTAGGGTTAAGTTTAGGGTTAGGGTTCCGGTTAGGGTTAGGTTTAGGGTTCGGGTTCGGGTTAGGGTTAGGTTTAGGGTTCCGGTTAGGGTTAGGGTTAGGTTTCGGGTTAGGGTTAGTGTTAGGGTTCGGGTTAGGTTTCGGGTTAGGGTTAGGGTTAGGGTTCGGGTACGGGTTCGGGTTAGGTTTAGGGTTCGGGTTCGGTTTAGGTTTAGGGTTCGGGTTAGGGTTATGGTTAGGGTTAGTGTTCGGGTTAGGGTTAGGGTTAGGGTACGGTTTCGGGTTCGGTTTAGGTTTAGGGTTCGGTTTGGTTTTGGGTTAGTGCTCGGGTTAGGGTTCGGGTTAGGGTTAGGGTTAGGGTTAGGGTTCGGGTTCGGGTTCGGGTTCGGGTTCGGATTAGGGTTAGGGTTCGGGTTAGGGTTCGGGTTAGCGCTTGGGTTAGAGTTCGGGTTAGGGTTACGGTTCGGGTTAGGGTTAGGTTTAGGGTTAGAGTTAGGGTTAGGGTTAGGTTCGGGTTAGGGTTAGGGTTAGGGTTAGGGTTAGGGTAGGGTTCGGTTTAGGGTTAGGGTTAGAGTCTTGTTTGGGTTCGGGTTCGGGTTATTGTTAGGGGTTAGTGTTCAGGTTAGGGTTAGGGGTAGGGTTCGGGTTAGGGTTCGGTTTAGGGTTAGGGTTAGGGTTCGGGTTAGGGTTAGGTTTAGGGTTAGGGTTAGGTTTCGGGTTACGGTTAGGGTTCGGGTTAGGGTTAGGGTTAGGGTTAGGGTTCGGGTTAGGGTTAGGGTTCGGGTTAGGGTTAGGTTTCGGGTTCGGGTTAGGGGTAGGGTTAGGGTTAGGGTTAGGGTTCGGGTTCGGGTTATGATAGGGTTAGGGTTAGAGTTAGGCATAGGGTTCGGGTTAGGGTTAGGGTTAGGGTTCGTGTTAAGGTTCGGGTTAGGGTTAGGGTTCGGGTTAGGGTTAGGTTTCGGGTTCGGGTTAGGGTTAGGGGTTAGTGTTAGGGTTAGGGTTAGGGTTAGGGTTAGGGTTAGGGTTAGGGTTCGGATTAGGGTTAGGTTTAGGTTTCGGGTTAGGGTTCGGGTTAGGGTTAGGGTTAGGGTTCGGGTTAGGGTTAGGGTTCGGTTTAGGGTTAGGGTTAGGGTTAGGTTTAGGGTTCGGGTTAGGGTTCGGGTTAGGGTTCGGGTTAGGGTTCGGGTTAGGGTTAGGGTTCGGGTGAGGGTTAGGTTTAGGGTTAGAGTTAGGGTTAGGGTTAGGTTTCGGGTTAGGGTTAGGGTTAGGGTTAGGGTTAGGGTTAGGGTTAGGTTTCGGGTTAGGTTTAGGTTTAGGGTTCGGGTTAGGGTTCGGGCTCGGGTTAGGGTTATGGGTTAGTTTTCAGGAGAGGGTTAGGGTTAGGTTTCGGGTTAGGGTTCGGGTTAGGGTTAGGGTTCGGTTTCGGGTTAGGGTTAGGGTTAGGGTTCGGGTTCGGGTTAGGGTTAGGTTTAGGGTTCGGGTTAGGGTTAGGGTTAGGTTTAGGGTTCGGGTTAGGGTTCGGGTTAGGGTTAGGGTTAGGCTTCGGGTTATAGTTAGGGTTAGGGTTCGGGTTAGGGTTCGGGTTAGGGTTAGGGCTAGGGTTCTGGTTAGGGTTCGGGTTAGGGTTCGGGTTAGGGTTGCGGTTAGGGTTAGGGTTAGGGTTCTGGTTAGGTTTAGGGTTAGGGTTCGGGTTATGGTTCGGGTTCGGGTTAGGGTTAGGGGTTAGTGTTCAGGTTAGGGTTAGGGTTAGGGTTCGGGTTAGGGTTAGGTTTAGGGTTAGGGTTCGGTTTAGGTTTCGGGTTAGGGTTAGGGTTAGGTTTCGGGGTCTGGTTAGGGTTAGGGTTCGGTTTAGGGTTCGGGTTAGGGTTAGGGTTAGGGTTCGGGTTAGGGTTCGGGTTAGGGTTCGGGTTAGGGTTAGGGTTAAGGTTAGGTTTAGGGTTCGGGTTAGGGTTAGGGTTCGGGTTAGGGATAGGTATAGGGTTAGAGTTAGGGTTACGGTTAGGGTTCGGGTTCGGGTTAGGGTTAGGGTTAGGGTTAGGGTTAGGGTTAGGGATCGGTTTAGGGTTAGGGTTAGGGTTCGGGTGTGGGTTCGGGTTCGGGTTAGGGTTAGGGGTTAGTGTTCAACTTAGGGTTAGGGTTAGGGTTCGTGTTAGGTTTCGGGTTAGGTTTAGGGTTAGTGTTCGGGTTAGGGTTTGGGTCAGGGTTCGGGTTCGTGTTAGTGTTAGGGTTCGGGTTCGGGTTAGGGTTAGGGTTAGGGTTAGGGTTAGGGTTCGCTTAGTGTTAGGGTTAGGGTTAAGGTTCGGATTAGGGTTAGGGTTAGGGTTAGGGTACGTGTTAGGGTTCGGGTTAGGGGTCGGGTTTGTGTTAGGGTTCGGGTTCGGGTTAGGGTTAGGGTTCGGTTTAGGGTTAGGTTTAGGGTTCGGGTTAGGTTTAGGGTTAGGGTTCGGGTTCGTGTCAGGGTTCGGGTTCGTGTTAGAGTTCGGGTTAGGGTTAGGGTTAGAGTTCGGGTTAGGGTTAGGGTTCGGGTTCAGGTTCGGGTTTCGGTTAGGGTTCGGGTTAGGGTTAGGGTTCAGTTTAGGGTTAGGGTTAGGGTTCTGGTTAGGGTTAGCGTTAGGGTTCGGGTTAGGGTTAGGCTTCAGTTTAGGGTTAGGGTTAGGGTTCGGGTTCGGGTTCGGGTTAGGGTTAGGGTTAGGGGTAGGGTTCGGTTTAGGGTTCGGGTTAGGGTTAGGGTTAGGGTTCGGGTTAGGGTTCGGGTTAGGTTTGGGTTAGGGTTAGGGTTAGGGTTCGGGTTAGGGTTAGGGTTCGGGTTAGGGTTAGGGTTAGGGTTAGGGTTACGGTTCGGGTTAGGGTTAGGGTTCGGGTTAGGTTTAGGGTTCGGGTTAGGGGTTAGGGTTAGGGTTCGGGTTCGGGTTAGGGTTAGGGTTAGGGTTCGGTTTAGGGTTCGGGTTAGGGTTAGGTTTCGGGTGAGGGTTAGGTTTAGGGTTAGAGTTAGGGTTAAGGTTAGGTTTCGGGTTAGGGTTAGGGTTAGGGTTAGGGTTAGGGTTAGTGTTCGTTTTAGGTTTAGGTTTAGGGTTCGGGTTAGGGTTCGGGTTCGGGTTAGGGTTAGGGGTTAGTGTTCAGGTGAGGGTTAGGGTTAGGTTTCGGGTTAGGGTTCGGGTTAGGGTTAGGGTTCGGTTTCGGGTTAGGGTTAGGGTTAGGGTTCGGGTTCGGGTTAGGGTTAGGTTTAGGGTTCGGGTTAGGGTTAGATTTAGGGTTAGGGTTCGGGTTAGGGTTCGGGTTAGGTTTAGGGTTAGGGTTCGGTTTAGGGTTAGGGTTAGGGTTCGGGTTAGGGTTCGGGTTAGGGTTAGGGCTAGGGTTCGGGTTAGGGTTCGGGTTAGGGTTCGGTTTAGGGTTAGGGTTAGGATTCGGGTTAGGGTTAGGGTTCGGGTTAGGGTTAGGGTTAGGTTTCGGGATAGGGTTATGGTTAGGGTTAGGGTTAGGGTTCGGGTTAGGTTTAGGGTTAGGGTTCGGGTTAGGGTTCGGGTTCGGGTTAGGGTTAGGGGTTAGTGTTCAGGTTAGGGTTAGGGTTAGGGTTCGGGTTATGGTTAGGCTTAGGGTTAGGGTTCGGGTTAGGTTTCGGGTTAGGGTTAGGGTTAGGTTTCGGGTTAGGGTTAGGGTTAGGGTTCGGGTTAGGGTTCGGGTTAGGGTTAGCGTTAGGGTTCGGGTTAGGGTTCGGGTTAGGGTTCGGGTTAGGGTTAGGGTTAGGGTTAGGGTTCGGGTTAGGTTTAGGGTTCGGGTTAGGGATAGGGTTAAGGTTAGGTTTAGGGTTCGGGTTAGGGTTCGGGTTAGGGTTCGGGTTACGTTTAGGGTTCGGGTGAGGGTCAGGTTTAGGGTTAGAGTTAGGGTTACGGTTAGGGTTTGGGTTCGGGTTAGGGTTAGGGTTAGGGTTAGGCTTAGGGTTAGGGTTAGGGATCGGTTTAGGGTTAGGGTTAGTGTTCGGTTTAGGGTTCGGGTTCGGGTTAGGGTTAGGGGTTAGTGTTCAAGTTAGGGTTAGGGTTAGGGTTCGGGTTAGGTTTCCTGTTAGGATTAGGGTTAGTGTTCGGGTTAGGGTTTGGGTCAGGGTTCGGGTTCGGGTTAGGGTTAGGGTTCGGGTTAGGGTTAGGGTTATGGTTAGGGTTAGGGTTAGGTTTGGGTTAGGGTTAGGGTTAGGGTTAAGGTTCGGGTTAGGGTTAGGGTTAGGGTTAGGGTTAGGGTACGTGTTAAGGTTCGGGTTAGGGGTCGGGTTAGTGTTAGGGTTCAGGTTCGGGTTAGGGTTAGGGTTAGGGTTAGGGTTCGGGTTAGGGTTAGGGTTCGGTTAAGGTTAGGTTTAGGGTTCGGGTTAGGTTTAGGGATAGGGTTCGGGTTCGTGTTAGGGTTCGGGTTCGGGTTAGAGTTCGGGTTAGGGTTAGGGTTAGGGTTTGTGGTAGGGTTCGGGTTCGGGTTAGTGTTAGGTTTAGGGTTCGGGTTAGGGTTAGGGTTCGGGTTCGGGTTAGGCTTAGGGTTCGGGTTAGGGTTAGGTTTAGGGTTCGGGATCGGGTTAGGATTAGGGGTTAGGGGTCGGGTTCGGGTTAGGGTTTAGTGTTAGGGTTAGGGTTAGAGTTAGGGTTAGGGTTAGGGTTCGGATTAGGGTTAGGTTAGGGTTAGGTTTAGGGTTCGGGTTAGGGTTAGGGTTAGGGTTAGGGTTCGGGTTAGGGTTAGTGTTCGGGTTAGGGTTAGGGTTTGGCATAGGGTTCGGGTTAGGGTTAGGGTTAGGGTTCGTGTTAAGTTTCGGGTTAGGGTTAGGGTTAGGGTTAGGGTTCGGTTAAGGGTTAGGTTTAGGGTCAGGTTTCGGGTTAGGGTTAGTGTTAGGGTTCGTATTAGGTTTAGGGTTAGGGTTCGGGTTAGGATTCCGGTTCGGGTTAGGGTTAGGGTTAGGTTTCGGTTTAGTTTTAGGGTTAGGGTTCGGGTTAGGGTTTGGGTTAGGGTTCGGGTTAGGGTTAGGGTTAGGGTTAGGTTTAGGGTTCGGGTTAGGGTTATGTTTCAGGTTAGGGTTAAGGTTAGGGTTAGGGTTCCAGTTAGGGTTAGGTTTAGGGTTCGGGTTCGGGTTAGGGTTAGTGTTAGGGTTCCGGTTAGGGTTAGGGTTAGGTTTCGAGTTAGGGTTAGGGTTAGGGTTCGGGTTAGGTTTCGGGTTAGGGTTAGGGTTAGGGTTCGGGTTCGGGTTCGGGTTAGGGTTAGGGTTCGGGTTCGGGTTAGGTTTAGGGTTCGGGTTAGGGTTATGGTTAGGGTTAGTGTTCGGGTTAGGGTTAGGGTTAGGGTACGGGTTCGGGTTCGGGTTAGGTTTAGGGTTCGGGTTAGGTTTTGGGTTAGTGCTCGGGTTAGGGTTCGGGTTAGGGTTAGGGTTAGGGTTAGGGTTCGGGATCGGGTTCGGATTAGGGTTAGGGTTCGGGTTAGGGTTCGGGTTAGCGCTCGGGTTAGAGTTCGGTTTAGGGTTAGGGTTCGGGTTAGGGTTAGGTTTAGGGTTAGAGTTAGGGTTAGGGTTAGGTTCGGATTAGGGTTAGGGTTAGGGTTAGGGTTAGGGTTAGGGTTCGGGTTAGGGTTAGGGTTAGAGTCTTGTTTGGGTTCGGGTTCGGGTTATTGTTAGGGGTTAGTGTTCAGGTTAGGGTTAGGGGTAGGGTTCGGGTTAGGGTTCGGTTTAGGGTTAGGGTTAGGGTTCGGGTTAGGGTTAGGTTTAGGGTTAGGGTTAGGGTTCGGGTTACGGTTAGGGTTCGGGTTAGGGTTAGGGTTAGGGTTCGGGTTAGGGTTAGGGTTAGGGTTCGGGTTAGGGTTCGGGTTACGGTTAGGGTTAGGGTTAGGATTAGGGTTCGGGTTCGGGTTATGATAGGGTTAGGGTTAGAGTTAGGCATAGGGTTCGGGTTAGGGTTAGGGTTAGGGTTCGTGTTAAGTTTCGGGTTAGGGTTAGGGTTAGGGTTCGGGTTAGGGTTAGGTTTCGGGTTCGGGCTAGGGTTAGGTTTAGAGTTAGTGTTCGGATTAGGGTTAGGGTTAGGGTTAGGGTTCGCGTTAGGGTTAGGGTTCCGGTTCGAGTTCAGGTTTTGGTTAGGGTTCGGGTTAGGGTTAGGGTTCGGTTTAGGGTTAGGGTTAGGGTTCTGGTTAGGGTTCGGTTAGGGTTCGGGTTAGGGTTAGGCTTCGGGTTAGGGTTAGGGTTAGGGTTCCGGTTCGGGTTCTTGTTAGGGTTAGGGTTAGGGGTAGGGTTCGGGTTAGGGTTCGGGTTAGGGTTAGGGTTAGGGTTCGGGTTAGGGTTCGTGTTAGGTTTGGGTTAGGGTTAGGGTTAGGGTTAGGGTTCGGGTTAGCGTTAGGGTTACGGTTCGGGTTAGGGTTAGGGTTCGGGTTAGGGTTCGGGTTAGGGGTCAGGGTTAGGGTTCGGGTTCGGGTTAGGATTAGGGTTAGGTTTCATGTTAGGGTTAGGGTTCGGGTTAGGGTTAGGGTTAGGGTTCGGGTTAGGGTTAGGGTTCGGGTTTGGGTTAGTGTTATGGTTAGGGTTAGGTATAGGGTTCGGATTCGGGTTAGGGTTAGGGGTTAGGGTTCGGGTTCGGGTTAGGGTTAGGGTTAGGTTTCGGGTTAGGGTTAGGGGTTAGTGTTAGGGTTAGGGTTAGGGTTAGGTTTAGGGTTCGGGTTAGGGTTATGTTTCAGGTTAGGGTTAAGGTTAGGGTTAGGGTTCCGGTTAGGGTTAGGTTTAGGGTTCGGGTTCGGGTTAGGGTTAGTGTTAGGGTTCCGGTTAGGGTTAGGGTTAGGTTTCGAGTTAGGGTTAGGGTTAGGGTTCGGGTTAGGTTTCGGGTTAGGGTTAGGGTTAGGGTTCGGGTTCGGGTTCGGGTTAGGGTTAGGGTTCGGGTTCGGGTTAGGTTTAGGGTTCGGGTTAGGGTTATGGTTAGGGTTAGTGTTCGGGTTAGGGTTAGGGTTAGGGTACGGGTTCGGGTTCGGGTTAGGTTTAGGGTTCGGGTTAGGTTTTGGGTTAGTGCTCGGGTTAGGGTTCGGGTTAGGGTTAGGGTTAGGGTTAGGGTTCGGGATCGGGTTCGGATTAGGGTTAGGGTTCGGGTTAGGGTTCGGGTTAGCGCTCGGGTTAGAGTTCGGTTTAGGGTTAGGGTTCGGGTTAGGGTTAGGTTTAGGGTTAGAGTTAGGGTTAGGGTTAGGTTCGGATTAGGGTTAGGGTTAGGGTTAGGGTTAGGGTTAGGGTTCGGGTTAGGGTTAGGGTTAGAGTCTTGTTTGGGTTCGGGTTCGGGTTATTGTTAGGGGTTAGTGTTCAGGTTAGGGTTAGGGGTAGGGTTCGGGTTAGGGTTCGGTTTAGGGTTAGGGTTAGGGTTCGGGTTAGGGTTAGGTTTAGGGTTAGGGTTAGGGTTCGGGTTACGGTTAGGGTTCGGGTTAGGGTTAGGGTTAGGGTTCGGGTTAGGGTTAGGGTTAGGGTTCGGGTTAGGGTTCGGGTTACGGTTAGGGTTAGGGTTAGGATTAGGGTTCGGGTTCGGGTTATGATAGGGTTAGGGTTAGAGTTAGGCATAGGGTTCGGGTTAGGGTTAGGGTTAGGGTTCGTGTTAAGTTTCGGGTTAGGGTTAGGGTTAGGGTTCGGGTTAGGGTTAGGTTTCGGGTTCGGGCTAGGGTTAGGTTTAGAGTTAGTGTTCGGATTAGGGTTAGGGTTAGGGTTAGGGTTCGCGTTAGGGTTAGGGTTCCGGTTCGAGTTCAGGTTTTGGTTAGGGTTCGGGTTAGGGTTAGGGTTCGGTTTAGGGTTAGGGTTAGGGTTCTGGTTAGGGTTCGGTTAGGGTTCGGGTTAGGGTTAGGCTTCGGGTTAGGGTTAGGGTTAGGGTTCCGGTTCGGGTTCTTGTTAGGGTTAGGGTTAGGGGTAGGGTTCGGGTTAGGGTTCGGGTTAGGGTTAGGGTTAGGGTTCGGGTTAGGGTTCGTGTTAGGTTTGGGTTAGGGTTAGGGTTAGGGTTAGGGTTCGGGTTAGCGTTAGGGTTACGGTTCGGGTTAGGGTTAGGGTTCGGGTTAGGGTTCGGGTTAGGGGTCAGGGTTAGGGTTCGGGTTCGGGTTAGGATTAGGGTTAGGTTTCATGTTAGGGTTAGGGTTCGGGTTAGGGTTAGGGTTAGGGTTCGGGTTAGGGTTAGGGTTCGGGTTTGGGTTAGTGTTATGGTTAGGGTTAGGTATAGGGTTCGGATTCGGGTTAGGGTTAGGGGTTAGGGTTCGGGTTCGGGTTAGGGTTAGGGTTAGGTTTCGGGTTAGGGTTAGGGGTTAGTGTTAGGGTTAGGGTTAGGGTTAGGGTTAGGGTTAGGGTTCGGATTAGGGTTCGGTTAGGGTTAGGGTTAGGGTTCGGGTTAGGGTTAGGGTTAGGGTTCAGGTTAAGGTTCGGGTTAGGGTTAGGGTTTGGGTTAGGGTTCGGGTTAGGGTTAGGGTTAGGGTTCGAGTTAGGGTTAGGGTTCGGTTTAGGGTTAGGGTTAGGGTTAGGTTTACGGTTCGGGTTAGGGTTCGGGTTAGGGTTCGGGTTAGGGTTAGGGTTCGGGTTAGGTTTAGGTTTAGGGTTCGGGTTAGGGTTCGGGTTCGGGTTAGGGTTAGGGGTTCGTGTTCAGGTGAGGGTTAGGGTAAGGTTTCGGGTTAGGGTTCGGTTTAGGGTTAGGGTTCGGTTTCGGGTTAGGGTTAGGGTTAGGGTTCGGGTTCGGGTTAGGGTTAGGTTTAGGGTTCGGGTTAGGGTTAGAGTTAGGGTTCGGGTTAGGGTTCGGGTTAGGGTTAGGGTTAGGGTTCGGGTTAGAGTTAGGGTTAGGGTTCGGGTTCGGGTTAGGGTTAGGGGTTAGTGTTCAGGTGAGGGTTAGGGTTAGGTTTCGGGTTAGGGTTCGGTTTAGGGTTAGGGTTCGGTTTCGGGTTAGGGTTAGGGTTAGGGTTCGGTTTCGGGTTAGGGTTAGGTTTAGGGTTCGGGTTAGGGTTAGGGTTAGGGTTCGGGTTAGGGTTCGGGTTAGGGTTAGGGTTAGGGTTCGGGTTAGAGTTAGGGTTAGGGTTCGGGTTAGGGTTCGTGTTAGGGTTAGGGCTAGGGTTCTGGTTAGGGTTCGGGTTAGGGTTCGGGTTAGGATTAGGGTTAGGATTCGGGTTAGTGTTAGGGTTCGGGTTAGGGTTAGGGTAAGGTTTAGGGTTCGGGTTAGGGTTCGGGTTAGTGTTCGGGTTAGGGTTAGGGTTCGTGTGAGGGTTAGGTTTAGGGTTAGAGTTAGGGTTAGGGTTAGGGTTCGGGTTAGGGTTAGGGTTAGGGTTAGGGTTAGGGTCCGGGTTAGGTTTAGGGTTAGGGTTCGGGTAATGGTTTGGGTTCGGGTTAGGGTTAGGGTTTAGTGTTCAGGTTAGGGTTAGGGTTAGGGTTCGGGTTAGGGTTAGGGTTAGGGTTAGGGTTAGGGTTAGGGTTAGGGTTCGGGTTAGGGTTCGGGTTAGGGTTAGGGTTATGTTTCGGGTTAGGGTTAGGGTTAGGGTTCGGTTTAGGGTTCGGGTTAGGGTTAGGGTTAGGGTTCTGGTTAGGGTTCGGGTTAGGGTTCGAGTTAGGGTTAGGGTTAAGGTTAGTGTTAGGGTTCGGGTTAGGGTTAGGGTTCGGGTTAGGGATAGGGTTAGGGTTAGGTTTAGGGTTCGGGTTAGGGTTCGGGATAGGGTTCGGGTTATGGTTAGGGTTCGGGTGAGGGTTAGGTTTAGGGTTAGAGTTAGGATTACGGTTAGGGTTCGGGTTCGGTTTAGGGTTAGGGTTAGGGTTAGGGTTAGGGATCGGTTTAGGGTTAGGGATAGGGTTCAGGTTAGGGCTCGGGTTCCGGTTAGGGTTAGGGGTTAGTGTTCAAGTTAGGGTTAGGGTTAGGGTTCGGGTTAGGTTTCGGGATAGGGTTAGGGTTAGTGTTCGGGTTAGGGTTTGGGTCAGGGTTCGGGTTCGGGTTAGGGTTAGGGTTCGGGTTAGGGTTAGGGTTAGGGTTAGGGTTAGGGTTCGCTTAGGGTTAGGGTTAGGGTTAAGGTTCGGGTTAGGGTTAGGGTTAGGGTACGTGTTCGGGTTCGGGTTCGGGTTAGTGTTAGGTTTAGGGTTCGTGTTAGGGTTAGGGTTCGGGTTCGGGTTAGGCTTAGGGTTCGGGTTAGGGTTAGGTTTAGGGTTAGGGATCGGGTTAGGGTTAGGGGTTAGGGGTCGGGTTCGGGTTAGGGTTTAGTGTTAGGGTTAGGGTTAGAGTTAGGGTTAGGGTTAGGGTTCGGATTAGGGTTAGGTTAGGGTTAGGTTTAGGGTTCGGGTTAGGGTTAGGGTTAGGGTTAGGGTTAGGGTTCGGGTTAGGGTTAGTGTTCGGGTTAGGGTTAGGGTTTGGCATAGGGTTCGGGTTAGGGTTAGGGTTAGGGTTCGTGTTAAGTTTCGGGTTAGGGTTAGGGTTAGGGTTAGGGTTCGGTTAAGGGTTAGGTTTAGGGTCAGGTTTCGGGTTAGGGTTAGTGTTAGGGTTCGTATTAGGTTTAGGGTTAGGGTTCGGGTTAGGATTCCGGTTCGGGTTAGGGTTAGGGTTAGGTTTCGGGTTAGTTTTAGGGTTAGGGTTCGGGTTAGGGTTCGGGTTAGGGTTCGGGTTAGGGTTAGGGTTAGGGTTAGGGTTCGGGTTAGGGTTATGTTTCAGGTTAGGGTTAAGGTTAGGGTTAGGGTTCTGGTTAGGGTTAGGTTTAGGGTTCGGGTTCGGGTTAGGGTTAGGGTTAGGGTTCCGGTTAGGGTTAGGGTTAGGGTTCTGGTTAGGGTTAGGTTTAGGGTTCGGGTTCGGGTTAGGTTTAGGGTTAGGGTTCCGGTTAGGGTTCGGGTTAGGTTTCGGGTTAGGGTTAGGGTTAGGGTTCGGGTTCGGGTTCGGGTTAGGGTTAGGGTTCGGGTTCGGGTTAGGTTTAGGGTTCGGGTTAGGGTTATGGTTAGGGTTAGTGTTCGGGTTAGGGTTAGGGTTAGGGTACGGGTTCGGGTTCGGGTTAGGTTTAGGGTTCGGGTTAGGTTTTGGGTTAGTGCTCGGGTTAGGGTTCGGGTTAGGGTTAGGGTTAGGGTTAGGGTTCGGGATCGGGTTCGGATTAGGGTTAGGGTTCGGGTTAGGGTTCGGGTTAGCGCTCGGGTTAGAGTTCGGTTTAGGGTTAGGGTTCGGGTTAGGGTTAGGTTTAGGGTTAGAGTTAGGGTTAGGGTTAGGTTCGGATTAGGGTTAGGGTTAGGGTTAGGGTTAGGGTTAGGGTTCGGGTTAGGGTTAGGGTTAGAGTCTTGTTTGGGTTCGGGTTCGGGTTATTGTTAGGGGTTAGTGTTCAGGTTAGGGTTAGGGGTAGGGTTCGGGTTAGGGTTCGGTTTAGGGTTAGGGTTAGGGTTCGGGTTAGGGTTAGGTTTAGGGTTAGGGTTAGGGTTCGGGTTACGGTTAGGGTTCGGGTTAGGGTTAGGGTTAGGGTTCGGGTTAGGGTTAGGGTTAGGGTTCGGGTTAGGGTTAGGGTTCGGGTTAGGGTTAGGGTTCGGGTTCGGGTTAGGGTTAGGGTTAGGGTTAGGATTAGGGTTCGGGTTCGGGTTATGATAGGGTTAGGGTTAGAGTTAGGCATAGGGTTCGGGTTAGGGTTAGGGTTAGGGTTCGTGTTAAGTTTCGGGTTAGGGTTAGGGTTAGGGTTCGGGTTAGGGTTAGGTTTCGGGTTCGGGCTAGGGTTAGGTTTAGGGTTAGTGTTCGGGTTAGGGTTAGGGTTCGGGTTAGGGTTAGTGTTAGGGTTAGGGTTAGAGTTAGGGTTAGGGTTAGTGTTCGGATTAGGGTTAGGTTAGGGTTAGGTTTAGGGTTCGGGTTAGGGTTAGGGTTAGGGTTAGGGTTAGGGTTCGGGTTAGGGTTAGTGTTCGGGTTAGGGTTAGGGTTTGGCATAGGGTTCGGGTTAGGGTTAGGGTTAGGGTTCATGTTAAGTTTCGGGTTAGGGTTAGGGTTAGGGTTAGGGTTCGGTTAAGGGTTAGGTTTAGGGTCAGGTTTCGGGTTAGGGTTAGTGTTAGGGTTCGTATTAGGTTTAGGGTTAGGGTTCGGGTTAGGATTCCGGTTCGGGTTAGGGTTAGGGTTAGGTTTCGGGTTAGTTTTAGGGTTAGGGTTCGGGTTAGGGTTCGGGTTAGGGTTCGGGTTAGGGTTAGGGTTAGGGTTAGGGTTAGGGTTAGGGTTCGGGTTAGGGTTATGTTTCAGGTTAGGGTTAAGGTTAGGGTTAGGGTTCCGGTTAGGGTTAGGTTTAGGGTTCGGGTTCGGGTTAGGGTTAGGGTTAGGGTTCCGGTTAGGGTTAGGGTTAGGTTTCGGGTTAGGGTTAGGGTTAGGGTTCGGGTTAGGTTTCGGGTTAGGGTTAGGGTTAGGGTTCGGGTTCGGGTTCGGGTTAGGGTTAGGGTTCGGGTTCGGGTTAGGTTTAGGGTTCGGGTTAGGGTTATGGTTAGGGTTAGTGTTCGGGTTAGGGTTAGGGTTAGGGTACGGGTTCGGGTTATGTTTAGGGTTCGGGTTAGGTTTTGGGTTAGTGCTCGGGTTAGGGTTCGGGTTAGGGTTAGCGTTAGGATTAGGGTTCGGGTTCGGGTTCGGATTAGGGTTAGGGTTCGGGTTAGGGTTCGGTTTAGCGCTCGGGTTAGAGTTCGGTTTAGGGTTAGGGTTCGGGTTAGGGTTAGGTTTAGGGTTAGAGTTAGGGTTAGGGTTAGGTTCGGATTAGGGTTAGGGTTAGGGTTAGGGTTAGGGTTAGGGTTTGGGTTAGGGTTAGGGTTAGAGTCTTGTTTGGGTTCGGGTTCGGGTTATTGTTAGGGGTTAGTGTTCAGGTTAGGGTTAGGGGTAGGGTTCGGGTTAGGGTTCGGTTTAGGGTTAGGGTTAGGGTTCGGGTTAGGGTTAGGTTTAGGGTTAGGGTTAGGGTTCGGGTTACGGTTAGGTTTCGGGTTAGGGTTAGAGTTAGGTTTCGGGTTAGGGTTAGGGTTAGGGTTCGGGTTAGGGTTAGGGTTCGGGTTAGGGTTAGGGTTCGGGTTCGGGTTAGGGTTAGGGTTAGGGTTAGGATTAGGGTTCGGGTTCGGGTTATGATAGGGTTAGGGTTAGAGTTAGGCATAGGGTTCGGGTTAGGGTTAGGGTTAGGGTTCGTGTTAAGTTTCGGGTTAGGGTTAGGGTTAGGGTTCGGGTTAGGGTTAGGTTTCGGGTTCGGGCTAGGGTTAGGTTTAGGGTTAGTGTTCGGATTAGGGTTAGGGTTAGGGTTAGGGTTCGCGTTAGGGTTAGGGTTCCGGTTCGAGTTCAGGTTTCGGTTAGGGTTCGGGTTAGGGTTAGGGTTCGGTTTAGGGTTAGGGTTAGGGTTCTGGTTAGGGTTCGCTTAGGGTTCGGGTTAGGGTTAGGCTTCGGGTTAGGGTTAGGGTTAGGGTTCCGGTTCGGGTTCTTGTTAGGGTTAGGGTTAGGGGTAGGGTTCGGGTTAGGGTTCGGGTTAGGGTTAGGGTTAGGGTTCGGGTTAGGGTTCGTGTTAGGTTTGGGTTAGGGTTAGGGTTAGGGTTAGGGTTCGGGTTAGCGTTAGGGTTAGGGTTCGGGTTAGGGTTAGGGTTCGGGTTAGGGTTAGGGTTCGGGTTAGGGGTCAGGGTTAGGGTTCGGGTTCGGGTTAGGATTAGGGTTAGGGTTCATGTTAGGGTTAGGGTTCGGGTTAGGGTTAGGGTTAGGGTTCGGGTTAGGGTTAGGGTTCGGGTTTGGGTTAGTGTTATGGTTAGGGTTAGGTATAGGGTTCGGATTCGGGTTAGGGTTAGGGGTTAGGGTTCGGGTTCGGGTTAGGGTTAGGGTTAGGTTTCGGGTTAGGGTTAGGGGTTAGTGTTAGGGTTAGGGTTAGGGTTAGGGTTAGGGTTAGGGTTAGGGTTCGGATTAGGGTTCGGTTAGGGTTAGGGTTAGGGTTCGGGTTAGGGTTAGGGTTAGGGTTCAGGTTAAGGTTCGGGTTAGGGTTAGGGTTTGGGTTAGGGTTCGGGTTAGGGTTAGGGTTAGGGTTCGAGTTAGGGTTAGGGTTCGGTTTAGGGTTAGGGTTAGGGTTAGGTTTACGGTTCGGGTTAGGGTTCGGGTTAGGGTTCGGGTTAGGGTTAGGGTTCGGGTTAGGTTTAGGTTTAGGGTTCGGGTTAGGGTTCGGGTTCGGGTTAGGGTTAGGGGTTAGTGTTCAGGTGAGGGTTAGGGTTAGGTTTCGGGTTAGGGTTCGGTTTAGGGTTAGGGTTCGGTTTCGGGTTAGGGTTAGGGTTAGGGTTCGGGTTCGGGTTAGGGTTAGGTTTAGGGTTCGGGTTAGGGTTAGGGTTAGGGTTCGGGTTAGGGTTCGGGTTAGGGTTAGGGTTAGGGTTCGGGTTAGAGTTAGGGTTAGGGTTCGGGTTAGGGTTCGGGTTAGGGTTAGGGCTAGGGTTCTGGTTAGGGTTCGGGTTAGGGTTCGGGTTAGGATTAGGGTTAGGATTCGGGTTAGTGTTAGGGTTCGGGTTAGGGTTAGGGTAAGGTTTAGGTTTCGGGTTAGGGTACGGGTTCGTGTTCGGGTTAGGGTTAGGGTTCGTGTGAGGGTTAGGTTTAGGGTTAGAGTTAGGGTTAGGGTTAGGGTTCGGGTTAGGGTAGGGTTAGGGTTAGGTTTAGGGTTCGGGTTAGGTTTAGGGTTAGGGTTCGGGTAATATTTCGGGTTCGGGTTAGGGTTAGGGTTTAGTGTTCAGGTTAGGGTTAGGGTTAGGGTTCGGGTTAGGGTTAGGGTTAGGGTTAGGTTTAGGGTTCGGGTTAGGGTTCGGGTTAGGGTTAGGGATAGGTTTCGGGTTAGAGTTAGGGTTAGGGTTCGGTTTAGGGTTCGGGTTAGGGTTAGGGTTAGGGTTCTGGTTAGGGTTCGGGTTAGGGTTCGGGTTAGGGTTAGGGTTAAGGTTAGGGTTTGGGTTCGGGTTAGGGTTAGGGTTCGGGTTAGGGATAGGGTTAGGGTTAGGTTTAGGGTTCGGGTTAGGGTTCGGGATAGGGTTCGGGTTATGGTTAGGGTTCGGGTGAGGGTTAGGTTTAGGGTTAGAGTTAGGGTTACGGTTAGGGTTCGGGTTCGGTTTAGGGTTAGGGTTAGGGTTAGGGTTAGGGATCGGTTTAGGGTTAGGGATAGGGTTCAGGTTAGGGCTCGGGTTCCGGTTAGGGTTAGGGGTTAGTGTTCAAGTTAGGGTTAGGGTTAGGGTTCGGGTTAGGTTTCGGGTTAGGGTTAGGGTTAGTGTTCGGGTTAGGGTTTGGGTCAGGGTTCGGGTTCGGGTTAGGGTTAGGGTTCGGGTTAGGGTTAGTGTTAGGGTTAGGGTTAGGGTTCGCTTAGGGTTAGGGTTAGGGTTAAGGTTCGGGTTAGGGTTAGGGTTAGGGTACGTGTTAGGGTTCGGGTTAGGGGTCGGGTTAGTGTTAGGGTTCGGTTTAGTGTTAGGGTTAGGGTTAGGTTTCGGGTTAGGGTTAGGGTTCGGTTTAGGGTTAGGTTTAGGGTTCGGGTTAGGTTTAGGGTTAGGGTTCGGGTTCGTGTCAGGGTTCGGGTTCGTGTTAGAGTTCGGGTTAGGGTTAGGGTTCGGGTTAGGGTTAGGGTTCGGGTTCGGGTTCGGGTTTCGGTTAGGGTTCGGGTTAGGGTTAGGGTTCGGTTTAGGGTTAGGGTTAGGGTTCTGGTTAGGGTTAGAGTTAGGGTTCGGGTTAGGGTTAGTCTTCAGTTTAGGGTTAGGATTAGGGTTCGGGTTCGGGTTCGGGTTAGGGTTAGGGTTAGCGGTAGGGTTCGGGTTAGGGTTCGGGTTAGGGTTAGCGTTAGGGTTCGGGTTAGGGTTCGGGTTAGGTTTGGGTTAGGGTTAGGGTTAGGGTTAGGGTTCGGGTTAGGGTTAGGGTTCAGGTTAGGGTTAGGGTTAGGGTTCGGGTTAGGGTTCGGGTTAGGTTTGGGTTAGGGTTAGGGTTAGGGTTAGGGTTCGGGTTAGGGTTAGGGTTCGGGTTAGGGTTAGGGTTAGGGTTCGGGTTAGGTTTAGGTTTAGCGTTCGGGTTCGTGTTAGGGTTCGAGTTCGGGTTAGAGTTCGGGTTAGGTTTAGGGTTAGGGTTCGGGTTAGGGTTAGGGTTCGGGTTCGGGTTCGGGTTTCGGTTAGGGTTCGGGTTAGGGTTAGGGTTCATTTAGGGTTAGGGTTAGGGTTCTGGTTAGGGTTAGGGTTAGGGTTCGGGTTAGGGTTTGGCTTCGGGTTAGGGTTAGGTTTAGGGTTCGGGTTCGGGTTCGGGTTAGGGTTAGGGTTAGGGGTAGGGTTCGGGTTAGGGTTCGGTTTAGGGTTAGGGTTAGGGTTCGTGTTAGGTTTGGGTTAGGGTTAGGTTTAGGGTTAGGGTTCGGGTTAGGGTTAGGGTTCGGGTTAGGGTTAGGGTTAGGGTTAGGGTTCGGGTTAGGGTTAGGGTTCGGGTTAGGGTTAGGGTTAGGGTTAGGGTTCGGGTTAGTGTTAGGGTTAGGGATAGGGTACGTGTTAGGGTTCGGGTTAGGGGTCGGGTAGGGTTAGTGTTAGGGTTAGGGTTCGGGTTAGGGTTAGGGTTCGGGTTAGGGTTAGGGTTAGGTTTCGGGTTAGGTTTAGGGTTAGGGTTCGGGTTAGGGTTAGGGTTAGGGTTAGGGTTCGGTTTAGGGTTAGGGTTAGGGTTCGGGTTAGGGTTATGGTTAGGGTTTGTGTTAGGGTTAGGGTTAGTGTTCGGGTTAGGGTTCGGGTTAGGGTTAGGGTTAGGATTCGGGTTAGGGTTAGGGTTAGGGTTCGGGTTAGGGTTAGGGTTCGGGTTAGGGTTAGGTTTAGGGTCAGGTTAGTGTTAGGGTTAGGGTTCGGGTTCGGGTTAGGGTTTGGGTTCGGGTTAGTGTTCAGGTTCGGGTTAGAGTTAGGGATAGGGTTAGTGCTCGGGTTAGGGTTCGAGTTAGGTTTCGTGTTAGGGTTAGGGTTAGGGTTAGGGTTAGGGTTCGGGTAAGGGTTAGGGTTCGGGTTCGGGTTAGGGTTAAGGTTAGGGTTAGGGTTCGGGTTAGGGTTCGGGTTAGGGTTCAGGTTAGGGTTAGGGTTCGGGTTAGGGTTCGGGTTAGGGTTCAGGTTAGGGTTAGGGTTCGGGTTAGGGTTAGGTTTCGGGTTAGGGTTAGGGTTAGGGTTAGGATTCGGGTTAGGGTTCGGGTTTGGGTTATTGTTAGGGGTTAGTGTTCACGTTAGGGTTAGGGTTAGGGTTCGGGTTAGGGTTCGGGTTAGGGTTAGGGTTCGGTTTAGAGTTCGGGTTAGGGTTAGGGTTCGGGTTAGGGTTAGGGTTCGGGTTCGGGTTAGGGGTAGGTTTAGGGTTAGGTTTAGGGTTCGGGTTCGGGTTAGGGTTAGGGTTAGGGTTAGGGTTCGGTTTAGGGTTAGGGTTCTGCTTAGGGTTAGGGTTCGGGTTAGCGGTTAGGGTTAGGGTTAGTGTTCGGGTTAGGGTTAGGGTTAGTGTGAGGGTTAGGGTTGGGGTTAGGGTTAGGAGTTAGTGTTAGGGTTAGGGTTAGGGTTAGGGTTAGGGTTCGGATTAGGGTTAGGTTAGGGTTCGGGTTAGGGTGAGGGTTCGGGTTAGGGTTAGGGTTCGGTTTAGGGTTAGCGTTCGGGTTAGGGGTTAGGGTTAGGTTTCGGGTTCGTGTTAGGGTTAGGGTTAGGGTTAGGGTTAGGGTTAGGGTTTGGGTTAGGTTTGGGGTTAGTGTTAGGGTTAGGGTTGGGGTTGGGTTTAGGGTTAGGGTTAGGGTTAGGGTTAGGTTTCGGGTTCGGGTTAGGGTTAGGGTTCGGGTTAGGGTTAGGTTTAGGGTTCGGGTTCGGGTTAGGGTTCGGGTTAGGGTTCGGGTTAGGGTTCGGGTTAGGGTTAGTGTTAGGGTTCGGGTTAGGGTTAGGGTTCGGGTTCGGGTTCGGGTTCGGGTTCGGGTTAGGGTTAGGGTTCGGGATCGGGTTAGGTTTAGGGTTCGGGTTAGGGTTCGGGTTAGGGTTTGGGTAAGAGTTAGGATTCGGGTTAGGTTTAGGGTTAGGGTTAGGGTTCGGGTTAGGGTTATGGTTAGGGTTAGTGTTCGGGTTAGGGTTAGGGTTAGGGTTCGGGTTCGGGTTCGGGTTAGGGTTAGGGTTCGGGTTAGGTTTTGGGGTAGCGCTCGGGTTAGGGTTCGGGTTAGGGTTAGGGTTAGGGTTACGGTTTGGGTTCGGGTTCGGGTTAGGGTTAGGGTTCGGGTTAGGGTTTGGGTTAGTGCTCGGGTTAGAGTTCGGTTTAGGGTTAGGGTTCGGGTTAGGGTTAGGTTTAGGGTTAGAGTTAGGGTTAGGGTTAGGTTCGGGTTAGGGTTAGGGTTAGGGTTAGGGTTCGGGTTAGGGTTAGGTTTAGGGTTTGGGTTAGGGTTCGGGTTACGGTTAGGGTTCGGGTTAGTTTAGGGTTAGGGTTCGGGTTAGGGTTAGGTTTAGGGTTCGGGTTAGGGTTAGGGTTCGGGTTAGGGTTAGGGTTAGGTGTTAGGGTTCGTGTTCGGGTTAGGGTTAGGCTTAGGTGTTAGGTTTAGGGTTCGGATTAGGGTTATGGTTAGGGTTAGGGTTCGGGTTCGGGTTAGGGTTAGGGTTCGTGTTAAGGTACGGGTTAGGGTTAGGGTTAGGGTTAGGGTTAGGGTTCGGGTTAGGGTTAGGGTTCGGGTTAGGGTTAGGGTTAGGGTTCGGGTTAGGTTTAGGGTTAGGGTTCGGGTTAGGATTAGGGTTAGGATTCGGGTTAGTGTTAGGGTTCGGGTTAGGGTTAGGGTAAGGTTTAGGGTTCGGGTTAGGGTTCGGGTTCGGGTTAGGGTTAGGGGTTAGTGTTCAGGTTAGGGTTACGGTTAGGTTTCGGGTTAGGGTTCGGGTTAGAGTTAGGGTTCGGTTTCGGGTTAGGGTTAGGGTTATGGTTCGGGTTCGGGTTAGGGTTAGGGTTCAGGTTAGGGTTCGGTGTAGGGTTAGGGTTCGGGTTAGGGTTAGGGTTAGGGTTAGGGTTCGGGTTAGTGTTAGGGTTGGGTTAGGGTTTGGGTACGTGTTAGGGTTCGGGTTAGGGGTCGGATTAGGGTTAGGGTTAGGGTTCGGGTTCGGGTTAGGGTTAGGGTTAGGGTTCGGGTTAGGGTTAGGGTTCGGGGTAGGGTTAGGGTTAGGGTTCGGGTTAGGTTTAGGGTTAGGGTTCGGGTTAGGGTTAGGGTTGGTGTTCGGGTTAGGGTTAGGGTTAGGGTTAGGGTTAGGTGTTAGGGTTAGGGTTAGGGTTCGGGTTCGGGTTAGGTTTAGGGTTAGGGGTTAGGTTTAGGGTTCGGGTTAGGGTTATGGTTAGGGTTAGGGTTCGGGTTAGGGTTAGGGTTAGGGTTACGGTTTGGGTTCGGGTTCGGGTTAGGGTTAGGGTTCGGGTTAGGGTTTGGGTTAGCGCTCGGGTTAGAGTTTGGTTTAGGGTTAGGGTTCGGTTTCGGGTTAGGGTTAGGGTTAGGGTTCGGGTTCGGGTTAGGGTTAGGTTTAGGGTTCGGGTTAGGGTTAGGGTTAGGGTTCGGGTTAGGGTTCGGTTTAGGGTTAGGGTTAGGGTTCGGGTTAGAGTTAGGGTTAGGGTTCGGGTTAGGGTTCGTGTTAGGGTTAGGGCTAGGGTTCTGGTTAGGGTTCGGGTTAGGGTTCGGGTTAGGATTAGGGTTAGGATTCGGGTTAGTGTTAGGGTTCGGGTTAGGGTTAGGGTAAGGTTTAGGGTTCGGGTTAGGGTTCGGGTTAGTGTTCGGGTTAGGGTTAGGGTTCGTGTGAGGGTTAGGTTTAGGGTTAGAGTTAGGGTTAGGGTTAGGGTTCGGGTTAGGGTTAGGGTTAGGGTTAGGTTTAGGGTTCGGGTTAGGTTTAGGTTTAGGGTTCGGGTAATGGTTCGGGTTCGGGTTAGGGTTAGGGTTTAGTGTTCAGGTTAGGGTTAGGGTTAGGGTTCGGGTTAGGGTTAGGGTTAGGGTTAGGGTTAGGGTTAGGGTTCGGGTTAGGGTTCGGGTTAGGGTTAGGGTTAGGTTTCGGGTTAGGGTTAGGGTTAGGGTTCGGTTTAGGGTTCGGGTTAGGGTTAGGGTTAGGGTTCTGGTTAGGGTTCGGGTTAGGGTTCGGGTTAGGGTTAGGGTTAAGTTTAGGGTTAGGGTTCGGGTTAGGGTTAGGGTTCGGGTTAGGGATAGGGTTAGGGTTAGGTTTAGGGTTCGGGTTAGGGTTCGGGATAGGGTTCGGGTTATGGTTAGGGTTCGGGTGAGGGTTAGGTTTAGGGTTAGAGTTAGGGTTACGGTTAGGGTTCGGGTTCGGTTTAGGGTTAGGGTTAGGGTGAGGGTTAGGGATCGGTTTAGGGTTAGGGATAGGTTTCAGGTTAGGGCTCGGGTTCCGGTTAGGGTTAGGGGTTAGTGTTCAAGTTAGGGTTAGGGTTAGGGTTCGGGTTAGGTTTCGGGTTAGGGTTAGAGTTAGTGTTCGGGTTAGGGTTTGGGTCAGGGTTCGGGTTCGGGTTAGGGTTAGGGTTCGGGTTAGGGTTAGGGTTAGGGTTAGGGTTAGGGTTCGCTTAGGGTTAGGGTTAGGGTTAAGGTTCGGGTTAGGGTTAGGGTTAGGGTTAGGGTACGTGTTAGGGTTCGGGTTAGGGGTCGGGTTAGTGTTAGGGTTCGGGTTAGGGTTAGGGTTAGGGTTAGGTTTCGGGTTAGGGTTAGGGTTCGGTTTAGGGTTAGGTTTAGGGTTCGGGTTAGGTTTAGTGTTAGGGTTCGGGTTCGTGTCAGGGTTCGGGTTCGTGTTAGAGTTCGGGTTAGGTTTAGGGTTAGGGTTCGGGTTAGGGTTAGGGTTCGGGTTCGGGTTCGGGTTTCGGTTAGGGTTCGTGTTAGGGTTAGGGTTCGGTTTAGGGTTAGGGTTAGGGTTCTGGTTAGGGTTAGAGTTAGGGTTCGGGTTAGGGTTAGTCTTCAGTTTAGGGTTAGGATTAGGGTTCGGGTTCGGGTTCGGGTTAGGGTTAGGGTTAGCGGTAGGGTTCGGGGTAGGGTTCGGGTTAGGGTTAGCGTTAGGGTTCGGGTTAGGGTTCGGGTTAGGTTTGGGTTAGGGTTAGGGTTAGGGTTAGGGTTCGGGTTAGGGTTAGGGTTAGGGTTCGGGTTAGGGTTAGGGTTAGGGTTCGGGTTAGGGTTCGGGTTAGGTTTGGGTTAGGGTTAGGGTTAGGGTTAGGGTTCGGGTTAGGGTTAGGGTTCAGTTTAGGGTTAGGGTTAGGGTTCGGGTTAGGTTTAGGTTTAGGGTTCGGGTTCGTGTTAGGGTTCGGGTTCGGGTTAGAGTTCGGGTTAGGGTTAGGGTTAGGGTTCGGGTTAGGGTTAGGGTTCGGGTTCGGGTTCGGGTTTCGGTTAGGGTTCGGGTTAGGGTTAGGGTTCATTTAGGGTTAGGGTTAGGGTTCTGGTTAGGGTTAGGGTTAGGGTTCGGGTTAGGGTTTGGCTTCGGGTTAGGGTTAGGTTTAGGGTTCGGGTTCGGGTTCGGGTTAGGGTTAGGGTTAGGGGTAGGGTTCGGGTTAGGGTTCGGTTTAGGGTTAGGGTTAGGGTTCGTGTTAGGTTTGGGTTAGGGTTAGGTTTAGGGTTAGGGTTCGGGTTAGGGTTAGGGTTCGGGTTAGGGTTAGGGTTAGGGTTAGGGTTCGGGTTAGGGTTAGGGTTCGGGTTAGGGTTAGGGTTCGGGTTAGGGGTTAGTGTTAGGGTTCGGGTTCGGGATAGGGTTAGGTTTAGGGTTCATGTTAGGTTTAGGGTTCGGTTTAGGGTTAGGGTTAGGGTTCGGGTTCGGGTTAGGTTTAGGGTTCGGGTTAGGGTTCGGGTTAGGGTTCGGGTTAGGGTTAGGGTTCGGGTTAGGGTTAGGGTTAGGGTTAGGGTTCGGGTTAGTGTTAGGGTTAGGGATAGGGTACGTGTTAGGGTTCGGGTTAGGGGTCGGGTAGGGTTAGTGTTAGGGTTAGGGTTTGGGTTAGGGTTAGGGTTCGGGTTAGGGTTAGGGTTAGGTTTCGGGTTAGGTTTAGGGTTAGGGTTCGGGTTAGGGTTAGGGTTAGGGTTAGGGTTCGGTTTAGGGTTAGGGTTAGGGTTCGGGTTAGGGTTATGGTTAGGGTTTGTGTTAGGGTTAGGGTTAGTGTTCGGGTTAGGGTTCGGGTTAGGGTTAGGGTTAGGATTCGGGTTAGGGTTAGGGTTAGGGTTCGGGTTAGGGTTAGGGTTCGGGTTAGGGTTAGGTTTAGGGTCAGGTTAGTGTTAGGGTTAGGGTTCGGGTTCGGGTTAGGGTTTGGGTTCGGGTTAGGGTTCAGGTTCGGGTTAGAGTTAGGGATAGGGTTAGTGCTCGGGTTAGGGTTCGAGTTAGGTTTCGTGTTAGGGTTAGGGTTAGGGTTAGGGTTAGGGTTCGGGTAAGGGTTAGGGTTCGGGTTCGGGTTAGGGTTAAGGTTAGGGTTAGGGTTCGGGTTAGGGTTCGGGTTAGGGTTCAGGTTAGGGTTAGGGTTCGGGTTAGGGTTCGGGTTAGGGTTCAGGTTAGGGTTAGGGTTCGGGTTAGGGTTAGGTTTCGGGTTAGGGTTAGGGTTAGGGTTAGGGTTCGGGTTAGGGTTCGGGTTTGGGTTATTGTTAGGGGTTAGTGTTCACGTTAGGGTTAGGGTTAGGGTTCGGGTTAGGGTTCGGGTTAGGGTTAGGGTTCGGTTTAGAGTTCGGGTTAGGGTTAGGGTTCGGGTTAGGGTTAGGGTTCGGGTTCGGGTTAGGGGTAGGTTTAGGGTTAGGTTTAGGGTTCGGGTTCGGGTTAGGGTTAGGGTTAGGGTTAGGGTTCGGTTTAGGGTTAGGGTTCTGCTTAGGGTTAGGGTTCGGGTTAGCGGTTAGGGTTAGTGTTCGGGTTCGGGTTAGGGTTAGGGTTAGTGTGAGGGTTAGGTTTGTGGTTAGGGTTAGGGTTAGTGTTAGTGTTAGGGTTAGGGTTAGGGTTAGGGTTAGTGTTCGGGTTAGGGTTAGGGTTAGTGTGAGGGTTAGGGTTGGGGTTAGGGTTAGGAGTTAGTGTTAGGGTTAGGGTTAGGGTTAGGGTTAGGGTTCGGATTAGGGTTAGGTTAGGGTTCGGGTTAGGGTGAGGGTTCGGGTTAGGGTTAGGGTTCGGTTTAGGGTTAGCGTTCGGGTTAGGGGTTAGGGTTAGGTTTCGGGTTCGTGTTAGGGTTAGGGTTAGGGTTAGGGTTAGGGTTAGGGTTTGGGTTAGGTTTGGGGTTAGTGTTAGGGTTAGGGTTGGGGTTGGGTTTAGGGTTAGGGTTAGGGTTAGGGTTAGGTTTCGGGTTCGGGTTAGGGTTAGGGTTCGGGTTAGGGTTAGGTTTAGGGTTCGGGTTCGGGTTAGGGTTCGGGTTAGGGTTCGGGTTAGGGTTCGGGTTAGGGTTAGTGTTAGGGTTCGGGTTAGGGTTAGGGTTCGGGTTCGGGTTCGGGTTCGGGTTCGGGTTAGGGTTAGGGTTCGGGATCGGGTTAGGTTTAGGGTTCGGGTTAGGGTTCGGGTTAGGGTTTGGGTAAGAGTTAGGATTCGGGTTAGGTTTAGGGTTAGGGTTAGGGTTCGGGTTAGGGTTATGGTTAGGGTTAGTGTTCGGGTTAGGGTTAGGGTTAGGGTTCGGGTTCGGGTTCGGGTTAGGGTTAGGGTTCGGGTTAGGTTTTGGGGTAGCGCTCGGGTTAGGGTTCGGGTTAGGGTTAGGGTTAGGGTTACGGTTTGGGTTCGGGTTCGGGTTAGGGTTAGGGTTCGGGTTAGGGTTTGGGTTAGTGCTCGGGTTAGAGTTCGGTTTAGGGTTAGGGTTCGGGTTAGGGTTAGGTTTAGGGTTAGAGTTAGGGTTAGGGTTAGGTTCGGGTTAGGGTTAGGGTTAGGGTTAGGGTTCGGGTTAGGGTTAGGTTTAGGGTTAGGGTTAGGGTTCGGGTTACGGTTAGGGTTCGGGTTAGTTTAGGGTTAGGGTTCGGGTTAGGGTTAGGTTTAGGGTTCGGGTTAGGGTTAGGGTTCGGGTTAGGGTTAGGGTTAGGTGTTAGGGTTCGTGTTCGGGTTAGGGTTAGGCTTAGGTGTTAGGTTTAGGGTTCGGGTTAGGGTTATGGTTAGGGTTAGGGTTCGGGTTCGGGTTAGGGTTAGGGTTCGTGTTAAGGTACGGGTTAGGGTTAGGGTTAGGGTTAGGGTTAGGGTTCGGGTTAGGGTTAGGGTTCGGGTTAGGGTTAGGGTTAGGGTTCGGGTTAGGTTTAGGGTTAGGGTTCGGGTTAGGGTTCGGGTTCGGGTTAGGGTTAGGGGTTAGTGTTCAGGTTAGGGTTACGGTTAGGTTTCGGGTTAGGGTTCGGGTTAGAGTTAGGGTTCGGTTTCGGGTTAGGGTTAGGGTTATGGTTCGGGTTCGGGTTAGGGTTAGGGTTCAGGTTAGGGTTCGGTGTAGGGTTAGGGTTCGGGTTAGGGTTAGGGTTAGGGTTAGGGTTCGGGTTAGTGTTAGGGTTGGGTTAGGGTTTGGGTACGTGTTAGGGTTCGGGTTAGGGGTCGGATTAGGGTTAGGGTTAGGGTTCGGGTTCGGGTTAGGGTTAGGGTTAGGGTTCGGGTTAGGGTTAGGGTTCGGGGTAGGGTTAGGGTTAGGGTTCGGGTTAGGTTTAGGGTTAGGGTTCGGGTTAGGGTTAGGGTTGGTGTTCGGGTTAGGGTTAGGGTTAGGGTTAGGGTTAGGTGTTAGGGTTAGGGTTAGGGTTCGGGTTCGGGTTAGGTTTAGGGTTAGGGGTTAGGTTTAGGGTTCGGGTTAGGGTTATGGTTAGGGTTAGGGTTCGGGTTAGGGTTAGGGTTAGGGTTACGGTTTGGGTTCGGGTTCGGGTTAGGGTTAGGGTTCGGGTTAGGGTTTGGGTTAGCGCTCGGGTTAGAGTTTGGTTTAGGGTTAGGGTTCGGTTTCGGGTTAGGGTTAGGGTTAGGGTTCGGGTTCGGGTTAGGGTTAGGTTTAGGGTTCGGGTTAGGGTTAGGGTTAGGGTTCGGGTTAGGGTTCGGTTTAGGGTTAGGGTTAGGGTTCGGGTTAGAGTTAGGGTTAGGGTTCGGGTTAGGGTTCGTGTTAGGGTTAGGGCTAGGGTTCTGGTTAGGGTTCGGGTTAGGGTTCGGGTTAGGATTAGGGTTAGGATTCGGGTTAGTGTTAGGGTTCGGGTTAGGGTTAGGGTAAGGTTTAGGGTTCGGGTTAGGGTTCGGGTTAGTGTTCGGGTTAGGGTTAGGGTTCGTGTGAGGGTTAGGTTTAGGGTTAGAGTTAGGGTTAGGGTTAGGGTTCGGGTTAGGGTTAGGGTTAGGGTTAGGTTTAGGGTTCGGGTTAGGTTTAGGGTTAGGGTTCGGGTAATGGTTCGGGTTCGGGTTAGGGTTAGGGTTTAGTGTTCAGGTTAGGGTTAGGGTTAGGGTTCGGGTTAGGGTTAGGGTTAGGGTTAGGGTTAGGGTTAGGGTTGGGGTTAGGGTTCGGGTTAGGGTTAGGGTTAGGTTTCGGGTTAGGGTTAGGGTTAGGGTTCGGTTTAGGGTTCGGGTTAGGGTTAGGGTTAGGTTTAGGGTTCGGGTTAGGGTTCGGGATAGGGTTCGGGTTATGGTTAGGGTTCGGGTGAGGGTTAGGTTTAGGGTTAGAGTTAGGGTTACGGTTAGGGTTCGGGTTCGGTTTAGGGTTAGGGTTAGGGTGAGGGTTAGGGATCGGTTTAGGGTTAGGGATAGGTTTCAGGTTAGGGCTCGGGTTCCGGTTAGGGTTAGGGGTTAGTGTTCAAGTTAGGGTTAGGGTTAGGGTTCGGGTTAGGTTTCGGGTTAGGGTTAGAGTTAGTGT
The DNA here is from genome assembly GCA_032313775.1 of Urocyon cinereoargenteus. NCBI lineage: Eukaryota > Metazoa > Chordata > Mammalia > Carnivora > Canidae > Urocyon > Urocyon cinereoargenteus. Next base: position 158,637 of record JAVLSZ010000034.1, read on the forward strand.
TCGGGTTAGGGTTTGGGTCAGGGTTCGGGTTCGGGTTAGGGTTAGGGTTCGGGTTAGGGTTAGGGTTAGGGTTAGGGTTAGGGTTCGCTTAGGGTTAGGGTTAGGGTTAAGGTTCGGGTTAGGGTTAGGGTTAGGGTTAGGGTACGTGTTAGGGTTCGGGTTAGGGGTCGGGTTAGTGTTAGGGTTCGGGTTAGGGTTAGGGTTAGGGTTAGGTTTCGGGTTAGGGTTAGGGTTCGGTTTAGGGTTAGGTTTAGGGTTCGGGTTAGGTTTAGTGTTAGGGTTCGGGTTCGTGTCAGGGTTCGGGTTCGTGTTAGAGTTCGGGTTAGGTTTAGGGTTAGGGTTCGGGTTAGGGTTAGGGTTCGGGTTCGGGTTCGGGTTTCGGTTAGGGTTCGTGTTAGGGTTAGGGTTCGGTTTAGGGTTAGGGTTAGGGTTCTGGTTAGGGTTAGAGTTAGGGTTCGGGTTAGGGTTAGTCTTCAGTTTAGGGTTAGGATTAGGGTTCGGGTTCGGGTTCGGGTTAGGGTTAGGGTTAGCGGTAGGGTTCGGGGTAGGGTTCGGGTTAGGGTTAGCGTTAGGGTTCGGGTTAGGGTTCGGGTTAGGTTTGGGTTAGGGTTAGGGTTAGGGTTAGGGTTCGGGTTAGGGTTAGGGTTAGGGTTCGGGTTAGGGTTAGGGTTAGGGTTCGGGTTAGGGTTCGGGTTAGGTTTGGGTTAGGGTTAGGGTTAGGGTTAGGGTTCGGGTTAGGGTTAGGGTTCGGTTTAGGGTTAGGGTTAGGGTTCGGGTTAGGTTTAGGTTTAGGGTTCGGGTTCGTGTTAGGGTTCGGGTTCGGGTTAGAGTTCGGGTTAGGGTTAGGGTTAGGGTTCGGGTTAGGGTTAGGGTTCGGGTTCGGGTTCGGGTTTCGGTTAGGGTTCGGGTTAGGGTTAGGGTTCATTTAGGGTTAGGGTTAGGGTTCTGGTTAGGGTTAGGGTTAGGGTTCGGGTTAGGGTTTGGCTTCGGGTTAGGGTTAGGGTTAGGGTTCGGGTTCGGGTTCGGGTTAGGGTTAGGGTTAGGGGTAGGGTTCGGGTTAGGGTTCGGTTTAGGGTTAGGGTTAGGTTTCGGGTTAGGTTTGGGTTAGGGTTAGGTTTAGGGTTAGGGTTCGGGTTAGGGTTAGGGTTCGGGTTAGGGTTAGGGTTAGGGTTAGGGTTCGGGTTAGGGTTAGGGTTCGGGTTAGGGTTAGGGTTCGGGTTAGGGGTTAGTGTTAGGGTTCGGGTTCGGGATAGGGTTAGGTTTAGGGTTCATGTTAGGTTTAGGGTTCGGTTTAGGGTTAGGGTTAGGGTTCGGTTTCGGGTTAGGTTTAGGGTTCGGGTTAGGGTTCGGGTTAGGGTTCGGGTTAGGGTTAGGGTTCGGGTTAGGGTTAGGGTTAGGGTTAGGGTTCGGGTTAGTGTTAGGGTTAGGGATAGGGTACGTGTTAGGGTTCGGGTTAGGGGTCGGGTAGGGTTAGTGTTAGGGTTAGGGTTCGGGTTAGGGTTAGGGTTCGGGTTAGGGTTAGGGTTAGGTTTCGGGTTAGGTTTAGGGTTAGGGTTCGGGTTAGGGTTAGGGTTAGGGTTAGGGTTTGGTTTAGGGTTAGGGTTAGGGTTCGGGTTAGGGTTAGGGTTAGGGTTTGGGTTAGGGTTAGGGTTAGGGTTAGTGTTCGGGTTAGGGTTCGGGTTAGGGTTAGGGTTAGGATTCGGGTTAGGGTTAGGGTTAGGGTTCGGGTTAGGGTTAGGGTTCGGGTTAGGGTTAGGTTTAGGGTCAGATTAGGGTTAGGGTTAGGGTTCGGGTTCGGGTTAGGGTTTGGGTTCGGGTTAGGGTTCAGGTTCGGGTTAGAGTTAGGGATAGGTTTCGGGTTAGGGTTAGGGGTTAGTGTTAGGGTTAGGGTTAGGGTTAGGGTTCGGATTAGGGTTAGGTTAGGGTTCGTGTTAAGGTTCGGGTTAGGGTTAGGGTTAGGGTTAGGTTTCGGGTTAGGGTTAGGGTTAGTGTCAGGGTTCGGGTTAGGGTTAGTGTTCGGGTTCGTGTTAGGGTTAGGGTTAGCGTTAGGTTTAGGGTTAGGGTTCGGATTAGGGTTAGGGTGAGGGTTCGGGTTAGGGTTAGGGTTCGGGTTAGGGTTAGGGTTAGGGTTCGGGTTAGGGTTAGGGTTAGGGTTAGGGTTCGGGTTAGGGTTAGGGTTAGTGCTCGGGTTAGGGTTCGAGTTAGGTTTCGTGTTAGGGTTAGGGTTAGGGTTAGGGTTAGGGTTCGGGTAAGGGTTAGGGTTCGGGTTCGGGTTAGGGTTAAGGTTAGGGTTAGGGTTCGGGTTAGGGTTCGGGTTAGGGTTCAGGTTAGGGTTAGGGTTCGGGTTAGGGTTAGGTTTCGGGTTAGGGTTAGGGTTAGGGTTCGGGTTGGTTCGGGTTTGGGTTATTGTTAGGGGTTAGTGTTCACGTTAGGGTTAGGGTTAGGGTTCGGGTTAGGGTTCGGGTTAGGGTTAGGGTTCGGTTTAGAGTTCGGGTTAGGGTTAGGGTTCGGGTTAGGGGTAGGTTTAGGGTTAGGTTTAGGTTTCGGGTTCGGGTTAGGGTTAGGGTTAGGGTTAGGGTTCGGTTTAGGGTTAGGGTTCTGCTTAGGGTTAGGGTTCGGGTTAGCGGTTAGGGTTAGTGTTCGGGTTCGGGTTAGGGTTAGGGTTAGTGTGAGGGTTAGGTTTGGGGTTAGGGTTAGGGTTAGTGTTAGTGTTAGGGTTAGGGTTAGGGGTAGGGTTAGGTTTCGGGTTAGTTTTAGGGTTAAGGTTCGGGTTAGGGTTCGGGTTAGGGTTCGGGTTAGGGTTAGGGTTAGGGTTAGGGTTAGGGTTAGGGTTCGGGTTAGGGTTATGTTTCGGGTTAGGGTTAAGTTTAGGGTTAGGGTTCCGGTTAGGGTTAGGTTTAGGGTTCGGGTTCGGGTTAGGGTTAGGTTTAGGGTTCCGGTTAGGGTTAGGGTTAGGTTTCGGGTTAGGGTTAGGGTTAGGGTTCGGGTTAGGTTTCGGGTTAGGGTTAGGGTTAGGGTTCGGGTTCGGGTTCGGGTTAGGGTTAGGGTTCGGGTTCGGTTTAGGTTTAGGGTTCGGGTTAGGGTTATGGTTAGGGTTAGTGTTCGGGTTAGGGTTAGGGTTAGGGTACGGTTTCGGGTTCGGGTTAGGTTTAGGGTTCGGTTTGGTTTTGGGTTAGTGCTCGGGTTAGGGTTCGGGTTAGGGTTAGGGTTAGGGTTAGGGTTCGGGTTCGGGTTCGGGTTCGGGTTCGGATTAGGGTTAGGGTTCGGGTTAGGGTTCGGGTTAGCGCTTGGGTTAGAGTTCGGGTTAGGGTTACGGTTCGGGTTAGGGTTAGGTTTAGGGTTAGAGTTAGGGTTAGGGTTAGGTTCGGGTTAGGGTTAGGGTTAGGGTTAGGGTTAGGGTAGGGTTCGGTTTAGGGTTAGGGTTAGAGTCTTGTTTGGGTTCGGGTTCGGGTTATTGTTAGGGGTTAGTGTTCAGGTTAGGGTTAGGGGTAGGGTTCGGGTTAGGGTTCGGTTTAGGGTTAGGGTTAGGGTTCGGGTTAGGGTTAGGTTTAGGGTTAGGGTTAGGTTTCGGGTTACGGTTAGGGTTCGGGTTAGGGTTAGGGTTAGGGTTCGGGTTAGGGTTAGGGTTAGGGTTCGGGTTAGGGTTAGGGTTCGGGTTAGGGTTAGGTTTCGGGTTCGGGTTAGGGGTAGGGTTAGGGTTAGGGTTAGGGTTCGGGTTCGGGTTATGATAGGGTTAGGGTTAGAGTTAGGCATAGGGTTCGGGTTAGGGTTAGGGTTAGGGTTCGTGTTAAGGTTCGGGTTAGGGTTAGGGTTCGGGTTAGGGTTAGGTTTCGGGTTCGGGTTAGGGTTAGGGGTTAGTGTTAGGGTTAGGGTTAGGGTTAGGGTTAGGGTTAGGGTTCGGATTAGGGTTAGGTTTAGGTTTCGGGTTAGGGTTCGGGTTAGGGTTAGGGTTAGGGTTCGGGTTAGGGTTAGGGTTCGGTTTAGGGTTAGGGTTAGGGTTAGGTTTAGGGTTCGGGTTAGGGTTCGGGTTAGGGTTCGGGTTAGGGTTCGGGTTAGGGTTAGGGTTCGGGTGAGGGTTAGGTTTAGGGTTAGAGTTAGGGTTAGGGTTAGGTTTCGGGTTAGGGTTAGGGTTAGGGTTAGGGTTAGGGTTAGGTTTCGGGTTAGGTTTAGGTTTAGGGTTCGGGTTAGGGTTCGGGCTCGGGTTAGGGTTATGGGTTAGTTTTCAGGTGAGGGTTAGGGTTAGGTTTCGGGTTAGGGTTCGGGTTAGGGTTAGGGTTCGGTTTCGGGTTAGGGTTAGGGTTAGGGTTCGGGTTCGGGTTAGGGTTAGGTTTAGGGTTCGGGTTAGGGTTAGGGTTAGGTTTAGGGTTCGGGTTAGGGTTCGGGTTAGGGTTAGGGTTAGGCTTCGGGTTATAGTTAGGGTTAGGGTTCGGGTTAGGGTTCGGGTTAGGGTTAGGGCTAGGGTTCTGGTTAGGGTTCGGGTTAGGGTTCGGGTTAGGGTTGCGGTTAGGGTTAGGGTTAGGGTTCTGGTTAGGTTTAGGGTTAGGGTTCGGGTTATGGTTCGGGTTCGGGTTAGGGTTAGGGGTTAGTGTTCAGGTTAGGGTTAGGGTTAGGGTTCGGGTTAGGGTTAGGTTTAGGGTTAGGGTTCGGTTTAGGTTTCGGGTTAGGGTTAGGGTTAGGTTTCGGGGTCTGGTTAGGGTTAGGGTTCGGTTTAGGGTTCGGGTTAGGGTTAGGGTTAGGGTTCGGGTTAGGGTTCGGGTTAGGGTTCGGGTTAGGGTTAGGGTTAAGGTTAGGTTTAGGGTTCGGGTTAGGGTTAGGTTCGGGTTAGGGATAGGTATAGGGTTAGAGTTAGGGTTACGGTTAGGGTTCGGGTTCGGGTTAGGGTTAGGGTTAGGGTTAGGGTTAGGGTTAGGGATCGGTTTAGGGTTAGGGTTAGGGTTCGGGTGTGGGTTCGGGTTCGGGTTAGGGTTAGGGGTTAGTGTTCAATTTAGGGTTAGGGTTAGGGTTCGTGTTAGGTTTCGGGTTAGGTTTAGGGTTAGTGTTCGGGTTAGGGTTTGGTTCAGGGTTCGGGTTCGTGTTAGGGTTAGGGTTCGGGTTCGGGTTAGGGTTAGGGTTAGGGTTAGGGTTAGGGTTCGCTTAGTGTTAGGGTTAGGGTTAAGGTTCGGGTTAGGGTTAGGGTTAGGGTTAGGGTACGTGTTAGGGTTCGGGTTAGGGGTCGGGTTTGTGTTAGGGTTCGGGTTCGGGTTAGGGTTAGGGTTCGGTTTAGGGTTAGGTTTAGGGTTCGGGTTAGGTTTAGGGTTAGGGTTCGGGTTCGTGTCAGGGTTCGGGTTCGTGTTAGAGTTCGGGTTAGGGTTAGGGTTAGAGTTCGGGTTAGGGTTAGGGTTCGGGTTCAGGTTCGGGTTTCGGTTAGGGTTCGGGTTAGGGTTAGGGTTCGGTTTAGGGTTAGGGTTAGGGTTCTGGTTAGGGTTAGCGTTAGGGTTCGGGTTAGGGTTAGGCTTCAGTTTAGGGTTAGGGTTAGGGTTCGGGTTCGGGTTCGGGTTAGGGTTAGTGTTAGGGGTAGGGTTCGGGTTAGGGTTCGGGTTAGGGTTAGGGTTAGGGTTCGGGTTAGGGTTCGGGTTAGGTTTGGGTTAGGGTTAGGGTTAGGGTTCGGGTTAGGGTTAGGGTTCGGGTTAGGGTTAGGGTTAGGGTTAGGGTTACGGTTCGGGTTAGGGTTAGGGTTCGGGTTAGGGTTAGGGTTCGGGTTAGGGGTTAGGGTTAGGGTTCGGGTTCGGGTTAGGGTTAGGGTTAGGGTTCGGTTTAGGGTTCGGGTTAGGGTTAGGTTTCGGGTGAGGGTTAGGTTTAGGGTTAGAGTTAGGGTTAAGGTTAGGTTTCGGGTTAGGGTTAGGGTTAGGGTTAGGGTTAGGGTTAGTGTTCGTTTTAGGTTTAGGTTTAGGGTTCGGGTTAGGGTTCGGGTTCGGGTTAGGGTTAGGGGTTAGTGTTCAGGTGAGGGTTAGGGTTAGGTTTCGGGTTAGGGTTCGGGTTAGGGTTAGGGTTCGGTTTCGGGTTAGGGTTAGGGTTAGGGTTCGGGTTCGGGTTAGGGTTAGGTTTAGGGTTCGGGTTAGGGTTAGATTTAGGGTTAGGGTTCGGGTTAGGGTTCGGGTTAGGTTTAGGGTTAGGGTTCGGTTTAGGGTTAGGGTTAGGGTTCGGGTTAGGGTTCGGGTTAGGGTTAGGGCTAGGGTTCGGGTTAGGGTTCGGGTTAGGGTTCGGTTTAGGGTTAGGGTTAGGATTCGGGTTAGGGTTAGGGTTCGGGTTAGGGTTAGGGTTAGGTTTCGGGATAGGGTTATGGTTAGGGTTAGGGTTAGGGTTCGGGTTAGGTTTAGGGTTAGGGTTCGGGTTAGGGTTCGGGTTCGGGTTAGGGTTAGGGGTTAGTGTTCAGGTTAGGGTTAGGTTTAGGGTTCGGGTTATGGTTAGGCTTAGGGTTAGGGTTCGGGTTAGGGTTCGGGTTAGGGTTAGGGTTAGGTTTCGGGTTAGGGTTAGGGTTAGGGTTCGGGTTAGGGTTCGGGTTAGGGTTAGCGTTAGGGTTCGGGTTAGGGTTCGGGTTAGGGTTCGGGTTAGGGTTAGGGTTAGGGTTAGGGTTCGGGTTAGGTTTAGGGTTCGGGTTAGGGATAGGGTTAAGGTTAGGTTTAGGGTTCGGGTTAGGGTTCGGGTTAGGGTTCGGGTTACGTTTAGGGTTCGGGTGAGGGTCAGGTTTAGGGTTAGAGTTAGGGTTACGGTTAGGGTTTGGGTTCGGGTTAGGGTTAGGGTTAGGGTTAGGCTTAGGGTTAGGGTTAGGGATCGGTTTAGGGTTAGGGTTAGGGTTCGGTTTAGGGTTCGGGTTCGGGTTAGGGTTAGGGGTTAGTGTTCAAGTTAGGGTTAGGGTTAGGGTTCGGGTTAGGTTTCCTGTTAGGATTAGGGTTAGTGTTCGGGTTAGGGTTTGGGTCAGGGTTCGGGTTCGGGTTAGGGTTAGGGTTCGGGTTAGGGTTAGGGTTATGGTTAGGGTTAGGGTTAGGTTTGGGTTAGGGTTAGGGTTAGGGTTAAGGTTCGGGTTAGGGTTAGGGTTAGGGTTAGGGTTAGGGTACGTGTTAAGGTTCGGGTTAGGGGTCGGGTTAGTGTTAGGGTTCAGGTTCGGGTTAGGGTTAGGGTTAGGGTTAGGGTTCGGGTTAGGGTTAGGGTTCGGTTTAGGGTTAGGTTGAGGGTTCGGGTTAGGTTTAGGGATAGGGTTCGGGTTCGTGTTAGGGTTCGGGTTCGGGTTAGAGTTCGGGTTAGGGTTAGGGTTAGGGTTTGTGGTAGGGTTCGGGTTCGGGTTAGTGTTAGGTTTAGGGTTCGGGTTAGGGTTAGGGTTCGGGTTCGGGTTAGGCTTAGGGTTCGGGTTAGGGTTAGGTTTAGGGTTCGGGATCGGGTTAGGGTTAGGGGTTAGGGGTCGGGTTCGGGTTAGGGTTTAGTGTTAGGGTTAGGGTTAGAGTTAGGGTTAGGGTTAGGGTTCGGATTAGGGTTAGGTTAGGGTTAGGTTTAGGTTTCGGGTTAGGGTTAGGGTTAGGGTTAGGGTTAGGGTTAGGGTTCGGGTTAGGTTTAGTGTTCGGGTTAGGGTTAGGGTTTGGCATAGGGTTCGGGTTAGGGTTAGGGTTAGGGTTCGTGTTAAGTTTCGGGTTAGGGTTAGGGTTAGGGTTAGGGTTCGGTTAAGGGTTAGGTTTAGGGTCAGGTTTCGGGTTAGGGTTAGTGTTAGGGTTCGTATTAGGTTTAGGGTTAGGGTTCGGGTTAGGATTCCGGTTCGGGTTAGGGTTAGGGTTAGGTTTCGGGTTAGTTTTAGGGTTAGGGTTCGGGTTAGGGTTCGGGTTAGGGTTCGGGTTAGGGTTAGGGTTAGGGTTAGGGTTAGGGTTCGGGTTAGGGTTATGTTTCAGGTTAGGGTTAAGGTTAGGGTTAGGGTTCCGGTTAGGGTTAGGTTTAGGGTTCGGGTTCGGGTTAGGGTTAGGGTTAGGGTTCCGGTTAGGGTTAGGGTTAGGTTTCGGGTTAGGGTTAGGGTTAGGGTTCGGGTTAGGTTTCGGGTTAGGGTTAGGGTTAGGGTTCGGGTTCGGGTTCGGGTTAGGGTTAGGGTTCGGGTTCGGGTTAGGTTTAGGGTTCGGGTTAGGGTTATGGTTAGGGTTAGTGTTTGGGTTAGGGTTAGGGTTAGGGTACGGGTTCGGGTTCGGGTTAGGTTTAGGGTTCGGGTTAGGTTTTGGGTTAGTGCTCGGGTTAGGGTTCGGGTTAGGGTTAGGGTTAGGGTTAGGGTTCGGGATCGGGTTCGGATTAGGTTTAGGGTTCGGGTTAGGGTTCGGGTTAGCGCTCGGGTTAGAGTTCGGTTTAGGGTTAGGGTTCGGGTTAGGGTTAGGTTTAGGGTTAGAGTTAGGGTTAGGGTTAGGTTCGGATTAGGGTTAGGGTTAGGGTTAGGGTTAGGGTTAGGGTTCGGGTTAGGGTTAGGGTTAGAGTCTTGTTTGGGTTCGGGTTCGGGTTATTGTTAGGGGTTAGTGTTCAGGTTAGGGTTAGGGGTAGGGTTCGGGTTAGGGTTCGGTTTAGGGTTAGGGTTAGGGTTCGGGTTAGGGTTAGGTTTAGGGTTAGGGTTAGGGTTCGGGTTACGGTTAGGGTTCGGGTTAGGGTTAGGGTTAGGGTTCGGGTTAGGGTTAGGGTTAGGGTTAGGGTTCGGGTTAGGGTTAGGGTTCGGGTTAGGGTTAGGGTTCGGGTACGGGTACGGGTTAGGGTTAGGGTTAGGATTAGGGTTCGGGTTCGGGTTATGATAGGGTTAGGGTTAGAGTTAGGCATAGGGTTCGGGTTAGGGTTAGGGTTAGGGTTCGTGTTAAGTTTCGGGTTAGGGTTAGGGTTAGGGTTCGGGTTAGGGTTAGGTTTCGGGTTCGGGCTAGGGTTAGGTTTAGAGTTAGTGTTCGGATTAGGGTTAGGGTTAGGGTTAGGGTTCGCGTTAGGGTTAGGGTTCCGGTTCGAGTTCAGGTTTCGGTTAGGGTTCGGGTTAGGGTTAGGGTTCGGTTTAGGGTTAGGGTTAGGGTTCTGGTTAGGGTTCGGTTAGGGTTCGGGTTAGGGTTAGGCTTCGGGTTAGTGTTAGGGTTAGGGTTCCGGTTCGGGTTCTTGTTAGGGTTAGGGTTAGGGGTAGGGTTCGGGTTAGGGTTCGGGTTAGGGTTAGGGTTAGGGTTCGGGTTAGGGTTCGTGTTAGGTTTGGGTTAGGGTTAGGGTTAGGGTTAGGGTTCGGGTTAGCGTTAGGGTTAGGGTTCGGGTTAGGGATAGGGTTCGGGTTAGGGTTCGGGTTAGGGGTCAGGGTTAGGGTTCGGGTTCGGGTTAGGATTAGGGTTAGGTTTCATGTTAGGGTTAGGGTTCGGGTTAGGGTTAGGGTTAGGGTTCGGGTTAGGGTTAGGGTTCGGGTTTGGGTTAGTGTTATGGTTAGGGTTAGGTATAGGGTTCGGATTCGGGTTAGGGTTAGGGGTTAGGGTTCGGGTTCGGGTTAGGGTTAGGGTTAGGTTTCGGGTTAGGGTTAGGGGTTAGTGTTAGGGTTAGGGTTAGGGTTAGGTTTACGGTTCGGGTTAGGGTTCGGGTTAGGGTTCGGGTTAGGGTTAGGGTTCGGGTTAGGTTTAGGTTTAGGGTTCGGGTTAGGGTTCGGGTTCGGGTTAGGGTTAGGGGTTCGTGTTCAGGTGAGGGTTAGGGTTAGGTTTCGGGTTAGGGTTCGGTTTAGGGTTAGGGTTCGGTTTCGGGATAGGGTTAGGGTTAGGGTTCGGGTTCGGGTTAGGGTTAGGTTTAGGGTTCGGGTTAGGGTTAGGGTTAGGGTTCGGGTTAGGGTTCGGGTTAGGGTTAGGGTTAGGGTTCGGGTTAGAGTTAGGGTTAGGGTTCGGGTTCGGGTTAGGGTTAGGGGTTAGTGTTCAGGTGAGGGTTAGGGTTAGGTTTCGGGTTAGGGTTCGGTTTAGGGTTAGGGTTCGGTTTCGGGTTAGGGTTAGGGTTAGGGTTCGGGTTCGGGTTAGGGTTAGGTTTAGGGTTCGGGTTAGGGTTAGGGTTAGGGTTCGGGTTAGGGTTCGGGTTAGGGTTAGGGTTAGGGTTCGGGTTAGAGTTAGGGTTAGGGTTCGGGTTAGGGTTCGTGTTAGGGTTAGGGCTAGGGTTCTGGTTAGGGTTCGGGTTAGGGTTCGGGTTAGGATTAGGGTTAGGATTCGGGTTAGTGTTAGGGTTCGGGTTAGGGTTAGGGTAAGGTTTAGGGTTCGGGTTAGGGTTCGGGTTAGTGTTCGGGTTAGGGTTAGGGTTCGTGTGAGGGTTAGGTTTAGGGTTAGAGTTAGGGTTAGGGTTAGGGTTCGGGTTAGGGTTAGGGTTAGGGTTAGGTTTAGGGTCCGGGTTAGGTTTAGGGTTAGGGTTCGGGTAATGGTTCGGGTTCGGGTTAGGGTTAGGGTTTAGTGTTCAGGTTAGGGTTAGGGTTAGGGTTCGGGTTAGGGTTAGGGTTAGGGTTAGGGTTAGGGTTCGGGTTAGGGTTCGGGTTAGGGTTAGGGTTATGTTTCGGGTTAGGGTTAGGGTTAGGGTTCGGTTTAGGTTTCGGGTTAGGGTTAGGGTTAGGGTTCTGGTTAGGGTTCGGGTTAGGGTTCGGGTTAGGGTTAGGGTTAAGGTTAGTGTTAGGGTTCGGGTTAGGGTTAGGGTTCGGGTTAGGGATAGGGTTAGGGTTAGGTTGAGGGTTCGGGTTAGGGTTCGGGATAGGGTTCGGGTTATGGTTAGGGTTCGGGTGAGGGTTAGGTTTAGGGTTAGAGTTAGGGTTACGGTTAGGGTTCGGGTTCGGTTTAGGGTTAGGGTTAGGGTTAGGGTTAGGGATCGGTTTAGGGTTAGGGATAGGGTTCAGGTTAGGGCTCGGGTTCCGGTTAGGGTTAGGGGTTAGTGTTCAAGTTAGGGTTAGGGTTAGGGTTCGGGTTAGGTTTCGGGATAGGGTTAGGGTTAGTGTTCGGGTTAGGGTTTGGGTCAGGGTTCGGGTTCGGGTTAGGGTTAGGGTTCGGGTTAGGGTTAGGGTTAGGGTTAGGGTTAGGGTTCGCTTAGGGTTAGGGTTAGGGTTAAGGTTCGGGTTAGGGTTAGGGTTAGGGTACGTGTTCGGGTTCGGGTTCGGGTTAGTGTTAGGTTTAGGGTTCGGGTTAGGGTTAGGGTTCGGGTTCGGGTTAGGCTTAGGGTTCGGGTTAGGGTTAGGTTTAGGGTTCGGGATCGGGTTAGGGTTAGGGGTTAGGGGTCGGGTTCGGGTTAGGGGTTAGTGTTAGGGTTAGGGTTAGAGTTAGGGTTAGGGTTAGTGTTCGGATTAGGGTTAGGTTAGGGTTAGGTTTAGGGTTCGGGTTAGGGTTAGGGTTAGGGTTAGGGTTAGGGTTCGGGTTAGGGTTAGTGTTCGGGTTAGGGTTAGGGTTTGGCATAGGGTTCGGGTTAGGGTTAGGGTTAGGGTTCATGTTAAGTTTCGGGTTAGGGTTAGGGTTAGGGTTAGGGTTCGGTTAAGGGTTAGGTTTAGGGTCAGGTTTCGGGTTAGGGTTAGTGTTAGGGTTCGTATTAGGTTTAGGGTTAGGGTTCGGGTTAGGATTCCGGTTCGGGTTAGGGTTAGGGTTAGGTTTCGGGTTAGTTTTAGGGTTAGGGTTCGGGTTAGGGTTCGGGTTAGGGTTCGGGTTAGGGTTAGGGTTAGGGTTAGGGTTAGGGTTAGGGTTCGGGTTAGGGTTATGTTTCAGGTTAGGGTTAAGGTTAGGGTTAGGGTTCCGGTTAGGGTTAGGTTTAGGGTTCGGGTTCGGGTTAGGGTTAGGGTTAGGGTTCCGGTTAGGGTTAGGGTTAGGTTTCGGGTTAGGGTTAGGGTTAGGGTTCGGGTTAGGTTTCGGGTTAGGGTTAGGGTTAGGGTTCGGGTTCGGGTTCGGGTTAGGGTTAGGGTTCGGGTTCGGGTTAGGTTTAGGGTTCGGGTTAGGGTTATGGTTAGGGTTAGTGTTCGGGTTAGGGTTAGGGTTAGGGTACGGGTTCGGGTTCGGGTTATGTTTAGGGTTCGGGTTAGGTTTTGGGTTAGTGCTCGGGTTAGGGTTCGGGTTAGGGTTAGCGTTAGGGTTAGGGTTCGGGTTCGGGTTCGGATTAGGGTTAGGGTTCGGGTTAGGGTTCGGGTTAGCGCTCGGGTTAGAGTTCGGTTTAGGGTTAGGGTTCGGGTTAGGATTAGGTTTAGGGTTAGAGTTAGGGTTAGGGTTAGGTTCGGATTAGGGTTAGGGTTAGGGTTAGGGTTAGGGTTAGGGTTAGGGTTCGGATTAGGGTTCGGTTAGGGTTAGGGTTAGGGTTCGGGTTAGGGTTAGGGTTAGGGTTCAGGTTAAGGTTCGGGTTAGGGTTAGGGTTTGGGTTAGGGTTCGGGTTAGGTTTAGGGTTAGGGTTCGAGTTAGGGTTAGGGTTCGGTTTAGGGTTAGGGTTAGGGTTAGGTTTACGGTTCGGGTTAGGGTTCGGGTTAGGGTTCGGGTTAGGGTTAGGGTTAGGGTTAGGTTTAGGTTTAGGGTTCGGGTTAGGGTTCGGGTTCGGGTTAGGGTTAGGGGTTAGTGTTCAGGTGAGGGTTAGGGTTAGGTTTCGGGTTAGGGTTCGGTTTAGGGTTAGGGTTCGGTTTCGGGTTAGGGTTAGGGTTAGGGTTCGGGTTCGGGTTAGGGTTAGGTTTAGGGTTCGGGTTAGGGTTAGGGTTAGGGTTCGGGTTAGGGTTCGGGTTAGGGTTAGGGTTAGGGTTCGGGTTAGAGTTAGGGTTAGGGTTCGGGTTAGGGTTCGTGTTAGGGTTAGGGCTAGGGTTCTGGTTAGGGTTCGGGTTAGGATTAGGGTTAGGATTCGGGTTAGTGTTAGGGTTCGGGTTAGGTTTAGGGTAAGGTTTAGGGTTCGGGTTAGGGTTCGGGTTCGTGTTCGGGTTAGGGTTAGGGTTCGTGTGAGGGTTAGGTTTAGGGTTAGAGTTAGGGTTAGGGTTAGGGTTCGGGTTAGGGTAGGGTTAGGGTTAGGTTTAGGGTTCGGGTTAGGTTTAGGGTTAGAGTTAGGGTTAGGGTTAGGGTTCGGGTTCGGGTTAGGGTTTGGGGTTAGGGTTCGGGTTCGGGTTAGGGTTAGGGTTAGGTTTCGGGTTAGGGTTAGGGGTTAGTGTTAGGGTTAGGTTTAGAGTTAGTGTTAGGGTTCGGATTAGGGTTAGGTTAGGGTTAGGTTTAGAGTTCGGGTTAGGGTTAGGGTTAGGGTTAGGGTTAGGGTTCGGGTTAGTGTTAGTGTTCGGGTTAGGGTTAGGGTTAGGCATAGGGTTCGAGTTAGTGTTAGGGTTAGGGTTCGTGTTAAGGTTCGGGTTAGGTTTAGTGTTAGGGTTAGGGTTCGGGTTAGGGTTAGCATTAGGGTCAGGGATCGGGTTAGGTTTAGTGTTCGGGTTCGGGTTAGGGTTAGGGTTAGGGTTAGGGTTAGAGTTCGTATTACGGTTAGGGTTAGGGTTCGGGTTAGTGTTCGGGTTCGGGTCAGGGTTAGGGTTAGGCTTCGGGTTAGGTTTAGGGTTAGGGTTCGGGTTAGGGTTAGGGTTAGGGTTCGGGTTAGGGTTCGGGTTAGGGTTCGGTTTAGGGTTAGGGTTAGGGTTAGGGTTAGGGTTCGGGTTAGGGTTAGTGTTCGGGTTAGGGTTAGGGTTAGGGTTAGGGTTAGGGTTCGGGATAGGTTTCGGGTTAGTGTTCGCGTTATGGTTAGGGTTCCGGTTAGGGTTAGGTTTAGGGTTAGAGTTAGGGTTAGGGTTAGGGTTCAGGTTAGGGCTAGGGTTCGTGTTATGGTTACGGTTAGGGTTTGGGTTAGGGTTAGGGTTAGGGTTGGGGTTCGGGTTAGGTTCCGGGTTAGGTTTCGGGTTAGGTTTAGGGTTAGGGTTGGGTTAGGTTTAGGATTCGGGTTAGGGTTAGGGTTAGGGTTAGGGTTCGGGTTAGGGTTCGGGTTCGGGTTAGGGTTAGGGTTCGGGTTCGGGTTAGGGTTCGGGTTCGGGTTAGGGTTAGGGTTCGGGTTAGGGTTAGGGTTAGAGTTCGGGTTAGGGTTAGGGTTCGGTTTAGGGTTAGGGTTAGGGTTAGGGTCGGGTTAGGGTTAGGGTTAGGGTTAGGGTTAGGGTTAGGGTTAGGGTACGTGTTAGGGTTCGGGTTAGGGGTTGGGTTAGGGTTAGGGTTAGGGTTCGGGTTAGGGTTAGGGTTAGGGTTAGGGTTCGGGTTAGGGTTAGGGTTCGGTTTAGGGTTAGGGTTCGGGTTAGTTTTAGGTTTAGGGTTCGGGTTAAGGTTAGGGTTAGGGTTCGGGTTAGGGTTAGGGTAAGGGTTCGGGTTAGGGTTAGGGTTAGGGTTCGGGTTAGGGTTAGGTTTAGGGTTAGTGTTCGGGTTAGGGTTAGGGTTAGGGTTAGTGTTAGGGTTACGGTTTGGGTTCGGGTTCGGGTTAGGGTTAGGGTTCGGGTTAGGGTTTGGGTTAGCGCTCGGGTTAGAGTTCGGTTTAGGGTTAGGGTTCGGGTTAGGGTTAGGTTTAGGGTTAGAGTTAGGGTTATGGTTAGGTTCGGGTTAGGGTTAGGGTTAGGATTAGGGTTAGGGTTCGGGTTAGGGTTAGGGTTAGGGTCGGGTTTGGGTTCGGGTTCAGGTTATTGTTAGGGGTTAGTGTTCAGGTTAGGGTTAGAGTTAGGGTTCGGGTTAGGGTTCGGGTTAGGGTTAGGGTTAGGTTTCGGGTTAGGGTTAGGTTTAGGGTTAGGGTTAGGGTTCGGGTTACGGTTAGGGTTCGCGTTAGGTTAGGGTTAGGGTTCGGGTTAGGGTTAGGTTTAGGGTTCGGGTTAGGTTTAGGGTTCGGGTTAGGGTTAGGGTTCGGGTTCGGGTTCGGGTTAGGTTTAGGGTTAGGGTTCGGGTTAGGGTTAGGGTTGGGGTTAGGTTTCGGGTTAGGGTTAGGGTTAGGGTTAGGGTTAGGTGTTAGGGTTCGGGTTCGGGTTAGGGTTAGGGTTAGGGGTTAGGTTTAGGGTTCGGGTTAGGGTTATGGTTAGGGTTAAGGTTCGGGTTAGGGTTAGGGTTAGGGTTCGTGTTAAGGTTCGGGTTAGGGTTAGGGTTAGGGTTGGGGTTCGGGTTAGGGTTAGGGTTAGGGTTCGGGTTAGGATTAGGGTTAGGTTTAGGGTTCGGGTTAGGGTTAGGGTTAGGGTTCGGGTTAGGGATCGGGTTAGGGTTCGGGTTAGGGTTCGGGTTAGGGTTAGGGTTAGGGTTAGGGTTCGGGTTAGGTTAAGGGATAGGGTTCGGGTTAGAGTTAGGGTTCTGTTTCGGGTTAGGGTTAGGGTTAGGGTTAGGGTTAGTGTTCGGTTTAGGGTTAGGGTTAGGGTTCGGGTTAGGGTTCGGGTTCGGCTTAGGGTTAGGGTTAGGGTTAGGGTTCGGGTTAGGGTTAGGGTTCGGGTTAGGGTTAGGGTTCGTGTTAGGGGTTAGGGTTAGGGTTCGGTTTCGGGTTAGGGTTAGGGTTAGGTTTCGGGTTAGTGTTAGGTGTTAGTGTTAGGGTTAGGGTTAGGGTTAGGGTTAGGGTTCGGATTAGGGTTAGGTTAGGGTTAGGGTTCGGGTTAGGTTTCGGGTTAGTGTTCGCGTTATGGTTAGGGTTCCGGTTAGGGTTAGGTTTAGGGTTAGAGTTAGGGTTAGGGTTAGGGTTCAGGTTAGGGCTAGGGTTCGTGTTATGGTTAGGGTTAGGGTTCGGGTTAGGGTTAGGGTTAGGGTTGGGGTTCGGGTTAGGGTCCGGGTTAGGTTTCGGGTTAGGGTTAGGGTTCGTATTCGGGTTAGGGTTCGGGTTCGGGTTAGGGTTAGGGTTCGGGTTAGGGTTAGGGTTAGAGTTCGGGTTAGGGTTAGGGTTCGGTTTAGGGTTAGGGTTAGGGTTAGGGTCGGGTTAGGGTTAGGGTTAGGGTTAGGGTTAGGGTTAGAGTACGTGTTAGGGTTCGGGTTAGGGGTTGGGTTAGGGTTAGGGTTAGGGTTCGGGTTAGGGTTAGGGTTAGGGTTAGGGTTCGGGTTAGGGTTAGGGTTCGGGTTAGGGTTAGGGTTCGGGTTAGTTTTAGGTTTAGGGTTCGGGTTAGGGTTAGGGTTAGGGTTCGGGTTAGGGTTAGGGTAAGGGTTCGGGTTAGGGTTAGGGTTAGGGTTCGGGTTAGGGTTAGGTTTAGGGTTAGTGTTCGGGTTAGGGTTCGGGTTAGGGTTAGGGTTACGGTTTGGGTTCGGGTTCGGGTTAGGGTTAGGGTTCGGGTTAGGGTTTGGGTTAGCGCTCGGGTTAGAGTTCGGTTTAGGGTTAGGGTTCGGGTTAGGGTTAGGTTTAGGGTTAGAGTTAGGGTTAGGGTTAGGTTCTGGTTAGGGTTAGGGTTAGGATTAGGGTTAGGGTTCGGGTTAGGGTTAGGGTTAGGGTCGGGTTTGGGTTCGGGTTCAGGTTATTGTTAGGGGTTAGTGTTCAGGTTAGGGTTAGAGTTAGGATTCGGGTTAGGGTTCGGGTTAGGGTTAGGGTTAGGTTTCGGGTTAGGGTTAGGTTTAGGGTTAGGGTTAGGGTTCGGGTTACGGTTAGGGTTCGCGTTAGGTTAGGTTTAGGGTTCGGGTTAGGGTTAGGTTTAGGGTTCGGGTTAGGGTTAGGGTTCGGGTTAGGGTTAGGGTTCGGGTTCGGGTTCGGGTTAGGTTTAGGGTTAGGGTTCGGGTTAGGGTTAGGGTTGGGGTTAGGGTTCGGGTTAGGGTTAGGGTTAGGGTTAGGGTTAGGTGTTAGGTTTCGGGTTCGGGTTAGGGTTAGGGTTAGGGGTTAGGTTTAGGGTTCGGGTTAGGGTTATGGTTAGGGTTAGGGTTCGGGTTAGGGTTAGGTTTAGGGTTCGTGTTAAGGTTCGTGTTAGGGTTAGGGTTAGGGTTGGGGTTCGGGTTAGGGTTAGGGTTATGGTTCGGGTTAGGGTTAGGGTTAGGATTAGGGTTAGGTTTAGGGTTCGGGTTAGGGTTAGGGTTAGGGTTCGGGTTAGGGATCGGGTTAGGGTTCGGGTTAGGGTTCGGGTTAGGGTTAGGGTTAGGGTTAGGGTTCGGGTTAGGGTAAGGGATAGGGTTCGGGTTAGAGTTAGGGTTCTGTTTCGGGTTAGGGTTAGGGTTAGGGTTAGGGTTAGGGTTAGGGTTCGGTTTAGGGTTAGGGTTAGGTTTCGGGTTAGGTTTCGGGTTCGGCTTAGGGTTAGGGTTAGGGTTAGGGTTCGGGTTAGGGTTAGGGTTCGGGTTAGGGTTAGGGTTCGTGTTAGGGGTTAGGGTTAGTGTTCGGGTTCGGGTTAGGGTTAGGGTTAGGTTTCGGGTTAGGGTTAGGTGTTAGTGTTAGGGTTAGGGTTAGGGTTAGGGTTAGGTTTCGGTTTAGGGTTTGGTTTAGGGGTAGGGTTAGGATTCGGTTTAGGGTTAGTGTTCGGGTTACGGTTAGGGTTAGGGTTAGGGTTAGGGTTCGAGTTAGGGTTAGGGTTCGTGTTAAGGTTCGGGTTAGTGTTAGGGTAAGGGTTAGGGTTCGGGTTAGGGTTAGGGTTAGGGTCAGGTTTCGGCTTAGGGTTAGCGTTCGGGTTCGGGTTAGGGTTAGGGGTAGGGTTAGGTTTAGGGTTAGGGTCCGCATTAGGGTTAGGGTTAGGGTTCGGATTAGGGTTCGGGATCGGGTTAGGTTTAGGGTTAGGATTCGGGTTAGGGTTAGGGTTAGGGTTCGGGTTCGGGTTATGGTTAGGGTTCGGGTTAGGTTTAGGGTTAGGGTTAGGGTTCGGGTTAGGTTTAGGGTTCGGGTTCGGGTTAGGGTTAGGGTTAGGGTTAGGGTTAGGCTTAGGGTTAGGGTTCGGGTTAGGGTTCCGGTTAGGGTTAGGGTTCGGGTTAGGGTTAGGGTTAGTGTGAGGGTTAGGGTTGGGTTTAGGGTTAGGGGTTAGTGTTAGGGTTAGAGTTAGGGTTAGGGTTAGGGTTCGTGTTACGGTTAGGGTTAGGGTTAGGGTTCGGGTTCGGTTTAGGGTTAGGGTTCCGTTTAGGGTTAGTGTTTGGGTTAGGGTTAGGGTTCAGTTTAGGGTTAGGGTTAGGGTTCGGGTTAGGGTTAGAGTTAGGGTTCGGGTTAGGGTTCGGGTTAGGGTTAGGTTTAGGGTTCGGGTTCAGGTTAGGGTTCGTGTTAGTTTTCGGGTTCGGGTTAGGGTTCCGGTTAGGGTTAGGGTTCGGGTTAGGTTAGGGTTAGGGTTCGGGTTCGGGTTAGGTTTAGGGTTCGGGTTCGGGTTAGGGTTAGAGTTAAGGTTAGGGTTCGGGTTATGGTTAGGGTTAGGGTTAGGGGTTAGGGTTACGGTTAGGGTTAGGGTTAGGGTTAGGGTTAGGGTTCGGGTTCGGGTTAGGGTTAGGGTTCGGGTTAGGGTTAGGTTTAGGGTTAGGGTTCGGGTAGGTTTAGGGTTAGGTTTAGGGTTCGGGTTAGGGTTAGGGTTAGGGTTCCTGTTAGGGTTCGGGTTAGGATTAGGGTTAGGGTTAGGGTTCGGGTTAGGGTTAGGGTTATTGTTAGGTTTCGGGATAGGGTTAGGGTTCGGGTTCGGGTTAGGGTTAGGGTTCGGGTTAGGGTTAGGTTTCGGATTAGTGTTAGGGTTAGGGTTCGGGTTAGGGTTAGGGTTCGGGTTAGGGTTAGGGTTCGGGGTCGGGTTATGTTTAGGTTTCGGTTTCGGGTTAGGGTTCGGGTTTGGGTTAGGGTTCGGCTTAGGGTTAGGGTTAGGGTTCCGGTTAGGGTTAGGGTTCTGGTTCGGGTTCGGGTTAGTGTTAGGGTTCGGGTTAGGGTTAGGGTTCGGTTTAGGGTTAGGGTTAGGGTTCGGGTTAGGGTTAGGGTTAGGGTTCGGGTTAGGGTTAGGGTTCGGGTTAGGGTTAGGGTTAGGTTTCGGGTTCGTGTTCGGGTTCAGGTTAGGTTTAGGTTTCGGGTAGGGTTAGGTTTCGGTTTAGGGTTAGGGTTCGGTTTAGGGTTAGGGTTCGGGTTCGGGTTAGTGTTAGGGTTCGGGTTCGGGTTAGGGTTAGGTTTAGGGTTAGGGTTAGGGTTAGGGTTAGGGATCGGGTTAGCGTTAGGGGTAGTGTTAGGTTTAGGGTTGGGGTTAGGGTTAGGGTTAGGGTTAGGGTTAGGTTTCGGTTTTGGGTTAGGTTTAGGGTTCGGGTTAGGGTTAGGTTCAGGGTTACGGTTAGGGTTAGTGTTCGGGTTCGTGTTAGGGTTAGGGTGCGGGTTAGGTTTAGGGTTAGGGTTTGGTTTCGGTTTAGGGTTAGGGTTACGGTTCGTGTTAGGGTTTGGGTCCGGGTTAAGGTTAGGGTTAGGGTTCGGGTTAGGGTTCGGGTTCGGGTTAGGGTTAGGGTTAGGCTTCGTGTTAGGGTTAGGGTTCGGGTTCGGGTTAGGGTTAGGGTTAGGTTTAGGGTTCGGGTTCGGGTTAGGGTTAGGGGTTAGGGATCGGGTTCGGGTTAGGGTTAGGGTTAGGTTTCGGGTTAGGGTTAGGGGTTAGTGTTAGTGTTAGGTTTAGGGTTAGGGTTAGGGTTAGGGTTAGGGTTAGGGTTCGGATTAGGGTTAGGTTAGGGTTAGGGTTCGGGTTCGGGTTAGGGTTAGGGTTAGGGTTAGGCTTAGGGATCGGGTTACGGTTAGTGTTCGGGTTAGGGTTAGGGTTATGGTTAGGGTTCGGGTTAAGTTTCGGTTTCGGGTTAGGGTTAGCGTTAGGGTTCGGGTTAGGGTTCGGGTTCGGGTTAGGGTTAGGTTTCGTGTTAGGGTTTGGGTTCGGGTTAAGGTTAAGGTTAGGGTTCGGGTTAGGGTTCGGGTTCCGGTTAGGGTTGGGGTTATGGTTCGTGTTGGGGTTAGGGTTCGGGTTCGGGTTAGGGTTAGGGTTAGGGTTAGGATTAGGCTTAGGTTTAGGGTTCGGGTTCGGGTTAGGTTTAGGGGTTAGGGTTCGAGTTCGGGTTAGGGTTAGTGTTAGGTTTCGGGTTAGGGTTAGGGATTGGTGTTAGGGTTAGTGTTAGGGTTAGGGTTAGGGTTCCGATTAGGTTTAGGTTAGGGTTAGGGTTAGGGTTCGGGTTAGGGTTAGGGTTAGGGTTAGGGTTAGAGATCGGGTTAGGGTTAGTTTTCGGGTTAGGGTTAGGGTTATGGTTAGGGTTCGGGTTAGGGTTAGGGTTCGGGTTAAGGTTCGGGTTAGGGTTAGGTTTAGGGTTAGTGTTCGGGTTCGGGTTAGGGTTCGGGTTAGGGTTAGGGTTAGGGTTCGGGTTAGGGTTAGGGTTAGGTTTAGGTTTCGGGTTAGGGTTCGGGTTAGGGTTAGGGTTCGGTTTAGGGTTAGGGTTAGGGGTCGGGTTAGGGTTCGGGTTCGGGTTAGGGTTAGGGGTTAGTGTTCAGGTTAGGGTTAGGGTGAGGGTTCGGGTTAGGGTTCGGGTTAGGGTTAGGGTTAGGGTTAGGGTTATGGTTCGTGTTACGGTTAGTGTTAGGGTTCGTGTTAGGGTTCGGGTTCGGGTTAGTGTTAGGGGTTAGTGTTCAGGTTAGGGTTAGTGTTAGGGTTCGGGTTAGGGTTCGGCTTAGGGTTAGGGTTAGGGTTCGGGTTAGGGTTAGGGTTAGGGTTAGGGTTAGGGTTCGGGTTATGGTTATGGTTTGGGTTAGGGTTAGGGTTCGTGTTAGGGTTAGGGTTAGGGTTCGGGTTAGGGTTAGGGTTCGGGTTAGGGTTAGGGTTAAGTTTTGGGTAGGGTTCGGGTTAGGTTTAGGGTTATGGTTCAGGTTAGGTTTAGGTTTCGGGTTAGGTTTAAGGTTAGGGTTAGGTTTCGGGTTAGGGTTAGGGTTCGGGTTAGGGTTTGGTTCGGTTAAGTTTTTGGGTTAGGGTTAGGGTTCGGGTTCGGTTTAGGGTTAGGGTTCGGGTTAGCGTTAGGGTTAGGGTTCGGGTTACGGTTAGGGTTCGGTTTAGGGTTAGGGTTAGCGTTCGGGTTAGGGTTAGGGTTAGGTTTAGGGTTAGGGTTCGTGTTAGGGTTCGGGTTAGGGGACGGGTTAGGGTTAGGGTTAGGGTTCCTGTTAGTGTTAGGGTTAGGGTTAGGGTGGGGTTAGGTTTAGGGTTCGGGTTAGGGTTAGGGTTCGGTTTCGGTTTCGGGTTAGGGTTGGGGTTCGGGTTAGGGTTCGGTTTAGGGTTCGGGTTAGGGTTAGGTTTAGGGTTCGGGTTCGGGGTTAGGGTTGGGGTGAGTGTTCGGGTTAGGGTTAGTGTTCGGGTTAGGGTTAGGGTTAGGGTTAGGGTTCGGGTTCGGGTTAGGGTTAGGGTTAGGGTTAGGGTTCGGGTTAGGGTTCGGGTTAGGGTTTGGGTTCGAGTTAGGGTTCGGGTTAGGGTTTGGGTTAGAGTTAGGATTAGTGTTAGGGTTAGGGTTATGTTTAGGGTTAGGGTTCGGGTTAGGATTCGGGTTAGGGTTCGGGTTAGGGTTCGGGTTCGGGTTAGGGTTCGGTTTTGGGTACGGGTTCGGGTTAGGGTTAGGTTTCGGGTTAGGTTTAGGGGTTAGGGTTAAGGTCGAGTTAGAGTTCGGGTTAGGGTTCGGGTTAGGGTTAGGGTTAGGGTTAGGGTTAGGGTTAGGGTTCGGGTTCGGTTTAGGTTTATGGATCGGGTTCGGGTTAGGGTTAGGGTTCGGGTTCGGGTTAGGGTTCGGGTTTGGTTTAGGGTTCGGGTTAGGGTTAGGGTTAGGGTTCGGGTTAGGGTTAGGGTTCGGGTCCGGGTTCGGGTTAGGGTTAGGTTTCGGGTTAGGGTTAGGGTTAGGTTTCGTGTTAGGTTTAGGGCTAGGGTTCGGGTTAGGTTTAGGGTTCGGGTTAGGGTTAGGGTTTGGGTTCGGGTTAGGGTTAGGGGTAGGTTTCGGTTTAGGGTTAGGGTTCGGGTTAGGGTTAGGGTTAGGGTTCGGGTTAGGCTTCGGGTTAGGGTTAGGGTTAGGGTTCGGTTTAGGGTTAGGTTTATTGTTAGGGTTCGGGTTAGGGTTAGGTTTCGGGTTCGGGTTAGGATTAGGGTTAGGGTTAGGGTTCGGGTTAGGGATCGGGTTCGGGTTAGGGTTAGGTTTAGGTTTCGGGTTAGGTTTAGGGTTAGGGTTCGGGTTAGGGTTAGGGTTAGGGTTAGGGTTCGGGTTAGGGTTCGGGTTAGGGTTAGGGTTAGGGTTCGGGTTAGGTTTCGTGTTAGGGTTAGGGTTCGGGTTAGGGTTAGGGTTAGGGTTAGTGTTCCGGTTAGGGTTCGGGTTAGTGTTCGGGTTATGGTTCGGGTTCGGGTTAGGGTTAGGTTTAGGGTTAGAGTTAGGGTTAGGGTTATGGTTCGGGTAAGGGTTAGGGTTCGGGTTAGGTTTTGGTTTAGGGTTCGGGTTAGGGTTAGGGTTCGGGTTAGGGTTAGGGTTAGGGTCCGGGTTAGGGTTCGGGTTAGGTTTAGGGTTAGGGTTCGGGTTAGGTTTAGGTTTCGTGTTAGGGTTATGGTTTGGGTAGGGTTAGGGTTAGTGTGAGGGTTAGGGTTGGGGTTAGGCCTAGGGTTAGGGTTAGGGGTTAGTTTTAGAGTTAGGGTTAGGGTTAGGGT
Source organism: Urocyon cinereoargenteus (assembly GCA_032313775.1). Classification (NCBI taxonomy): domain Eukaryota; kingdom Metazoa; phylum Chordata; class Mammalia; order Carnivora; family Canidae; genus Urocyon; species Urocyon cinereoargenteus. The sequence goes on from JAVLSZ010000034.1 coordinate 181,123, forward strand.
TAGGGTTCGGATTAGGGTTAGGTTAGGATTCGGGTTAGGGTTAGGGTTCGGGTTAGGTTTAGGGTTCGGTTTAGGGTTAGCGTTCGGGTTAGGGGTTAGGGTTAGGGTTCGGGTTCGGGTTAGGGTTAGGTTTAGGGTTCGGGTTAGGGTTAGGGTTAGTGTTAGGGTTAGGGTTGGGGTTGGGGTTAGGGTTAGGGTTAGGGTTAGGGTTAGGTTTCGGGTTCAGGTTAGGGTTAGGGTGCAGGTTAGGTTTAGGTTTAGGGTTAGGGTTCGGGTTCGGGTTTAGGGTTAGGGTGAGGGTTCGGGTTAGGGTTAGGGTTCGTGTAAGGGTTCGGGTTAGGGTTAGGTTTTGGGTTAGGGTTAGGGGTTAGGGTTAGGGCCGAGTTAGAGTTCGGGTTAGGGTACGGTTGAGGGTTAGGGTTAGGGTTAGGGTTCGGGTTAGGGTTCGAGTTAGGGTTAGGTTTAGGGTTAGGGTTAGGTTTCGGGTTAGGGTTAGGGTTAGGGTTAGGGTTAGGGTTAGGCTTCGGGTTAGGGTTCAGTTTAGGGTTCGGGTAAGTGTTAGGTTTCCGGTTAGGGTTCGGGTTAGGGTTAGGGTTAGCGTTAGGGTTCTGGTTCGAGTTCGGGTTAGGGTTAGGTTTCGGGTTCGGGTTAGGGTTCGGGTTTGGGGTAGGGTTCGGGTTAGGGTTAGGGATAGGGTTCGGGTTAGGGTTCGGTTTAGGGTTCGGGTTAGGGTTGGGGTTAGGGTTAGGTTTCGGGTTAGGTTTAGGGTTCGGGTTCGGGTTAGGGTTCGGGTTAGGGGTAGGGTTAGGGGTTAGGGTTCGGGTTAGGGTTCGGATTAGGGTTCGGGTTAGGGTTGGGTTAGGGTTAGGGTTAGGGTTAGGGTTCGGGTTAGGGTTAGTGTTAGGGTTCGGGTTCGGTTTAGGGTTAGGGTTCGGGTTCGGGTTATGGTTCGGGTTTGGGTTAGGGTTCGGTTTAGGGTTAGGGATAGGGTTCGGGTTGGGTTAGGGTTCGGGTTCGGGTTCGGGTTAGGGTTAGGGTTCGCGTTAGGGTTAGGGTTCGGGTTAAGGTTAGGGTTAGGGTACGGGTTAGTGTAAGGGTTAGGGTTCGGGTTAGGGTTAGGGTTCGGGTTAGGGTTAGGGTTAGGGTTCGGGTTCGGGTTAGGGTTAGGGTTAGTGTTAGGTTTAGGGTTAGGGTTCGGGTTAGGGTTAGGGTTAGGTTTAGGGGTTAGGATTAGGGTTCGTGTTAGGGTTAGGGTTAGGGTGAGGGTTAGGGTTAGGGTTCGGGTTAGGGTTAGGGTTAGGTTTCGGGTTAGGTTTAGGGTTAGGGTTAGGGTTAGGGTTAGGGTTCGGGTTAGGGTTAGGGTTAGGGTTGGGGTTCAGGTTAGGGTTCGGGTTAGGGTTTGGGTTAGGGTTAGGGTTAGGTTTCGGGTTCGGGGTTAGGGTTAGGGTGAGGGTTCGGGTTAGGGTTAGGGTTTGGGTTAGGGTTAGGGTTAGGGTTCGGGTTCGGGTTAGGTTTAGGGTTAGGGTTAGGGTTCGGGTTAGGGTTCGGGTTAGGGTTTGGGTTCGAGTTAGGGTTCGGGTTAGGGTTTGGGTTAGAGTTAGGATTAGGGTTAGGGTTCGGGTTAGGCTTAGGGTTAGGGTTCGGGTTAGGGTTCGTGTTAGGGTTCGGGTTAGGGTTCGGGTTAGGATTCGGGTTCGGGTTAGGGTTCGGGTTCGGGTACGGGTTCAGGTTAGGGTTAGGTTTCGGGTTAGGGTAAGGGTTAGGGGTTAGGGTTACGGTCGAGTTAGACTCCGGGTTAGGGTTCGGGTTAGGGTTAGGGTTCGGTTTAGGGTTAGGGTTAGGGTTCCTGTTAGGGTTAGGGTTAGGGTTCGGGTTAGGGTTAGGGTTCGGGTTAGGGTTAGGGTTCGTGGTAGGGTTAGGGTTAGGGTTAGGGTACGGGTTCGGTTTAGGGTTAGGGTTCGGTTTAGGGTTAGGGTTTGGGTTAGGGTTAGGTTTCAGTTTAGGGTTAGGGTTAGGGTTCGGGTTAGGGTTAGAGTTAGGGTTCGGGTTAGGGTTCGGGTTAGGGTTAGGTTTAGGGTTCGGGTTCGGGTGAGGGTTCGTGTTAGTTTTCGGGTTCGGGTTAGGGTTCCGGTTAGGGTTAGGGTTCGGGTTAGGTTAGGGTTAGGGTTCGGGTTCGGGTTAGGTTTAGGGTTCGGGTTCGGGTTAGGGTTAGGGTTAGGGTTAAGGTTAGGGTTCGGGTTAGGGTTAGGGTTAGGGTTAGGGGTTAGGGTTACGGTTAGGGTTAGGGTTAGGGTTAGGGTTCGGGTTCGGGTTAGGGTTAGGGTTAGGGTTCGGGTTAGGGTTAGGTTTAGGGTTAGGGTTCGGGTTAGGGTTAGGGTTAGGGTTAGGGTTCGGGTTAGGGTTAGGGTTAGGGTTCGTGTTAGGGTTCGGGTTAGGATTAGGGTTAGGGTTAGGGTTCGGGTTAGGGTTAGGGTTATTGTTAGGTTTCGGGTTAGGGTTAGGGTTCGGGTTCGGGTTAGGGTTAGGGTTCGGGTTAGGGTTAGGTTTCGGATTAGTGTTAGGGTTAGGGTTCGGGTTAGGGTTAGGGTTCGGGTTAGGGTTAGGGTTCGGGGTCGGGTTATGTTTAGGTTTCGGGTTCGGGTTATGGTTCGGGTTTGAGTTAGGGTTCGGCTTAGGGTTAGGGTTAGGGTTCCGGTTAGGGTTAGGGTTCTGGTTCGGGTTCGGGTTAGTGTTAGGGTTCGGGTTAGGGTTAGGGTTCGGTTTAGGGTTAGGGTTAGGGTTCGGGTTAGGGTTAGGGTTAGGGTTCGGGTTAGGGTTAGGGTTCGAGTTAGGGTTAGGGTTAGGTTTCGGGTTCGTGTTCGGGTTCAGGTTAGGTTTAGGTTTCGGGTAGGGTTAGGTTTCGGTTTAGGGTTAGGGTTCGGGTTAGGGTTAGGGTTCGGGTTCGGGTTAGTGTTAGAGTTCGGGTTCGGGTTAGGGTTAGGTTTAGGGTTAGGGTTAGGATTAGGGTAAGGGATCGGTTTAGCGTTAGGGGTAGTGTTAGGTTTAGGGTTGGGGTTAGGGTTAGGGTTAGGGTTAGGGTTAGGTTTCTGTTTTGGGTTAGGGTTAGGGTTCGGGTTAGGGTTAGGTTCAGGGTTACGGTTAGGGTTAGTGTTCGGGTTCGTGTTAGGGTTAGGGTGCGGGTTAGGTTTAGGGTTAGGGTTAGGGTTCGGGTTAGGGTTAGGGTTACGGTTCGTGTTAGGGTTTGGGTTCGGGTTAAGGTTAGGGTTAGGGTTCGGGTTAGGGTTCGGGTTCGGGTTACGGTTAGGGTTAGGCTTCGTGTTAGGGTTAGGGTTCGGGTTCGGGTTAGGGTTAGGGTTAGGTTTAGGGTTCGGGTTCGGGTTAGGGTTAGGGGTTAGGGATCGGGTTCGGGTTAGGGTTAGGGTTAGGTTTCGGGTTAGGGTTAGGGGTTAGTGTTAGGGTTAGGGTTAGGGTTAGGGTTAGGGTTAGGGTTCGGATTAGGGTTAGGTTAGGGTTAGGGTTAGGGTTCGGGTTAGGGTTAGGGTTAGGGTTAGGCTTAGGGATCGGGTTACGGTTAGTGTTCGGGTTAGGGTTAGGGTTATGTTTAGGGTTCGTGTTAGGTTTAGGGTTCGGGTTAAGGTTCGGTTTAGGGTTAGGGTTAGCGTTAGGGTTCGGGTTAGGGTTCGGGTTCGGGTTAGGGTTAGGTTTCGTGTTAGGGTTTGGGTTCGGGTTAAGTTTAAGGTTAGGGTTCGGGTTAGGGTTCGGGTTCGGGTTAGGGTTGGGGTTATGGTTCGGGTTGGGGTTAGGGTTCGGGTTCGGGTTAGGGTTAGGGTTAGGTTTAGGATTAGGCTTAGGTTTAGGGTTCGGGTTCGGGTTAGGTTTAGGGGTTAGGGTTCGAGTTCGGGTTAGGGTTAGTGTTAGGTTTCGGGTTAGGGTTAGGGATTGGTGTTAGGGTTAGTGTTAGGGTTAGGGTTAGGGTTCCGATTAGGTTTAGGTTAGGGTAGGGTTAGGGTTCGGGTTAGGGTTAGGGTTAGGGTTAGGGTTAGAGATCGGGTTAGGGTTAGTGTTCGGGTTAGGGTTAGGGTTATGGTTAGGGTTCGGGTTAGGGTTAGGGTTCGGGTTAAGGTTCGGGTTAGGGTTAGGTTTAGGTTTAGGGTTCGGGTTCGGGTTAGGGTTCGGGTTAGGGTTAGGTTTCGGGTTAGGGTTAGGGTTAGGTTTAGGTTTCGGGTTAGGGTTCGGGTTAGGGTTAGGGTTCGGTTTAGGGTTAGGGTTAGGGGTCGGGTTAGGGTTCGGGTTCGGGTTAGGGTTAGGGGTTAGTGTTCAGGTTAGGGTTAGGGTGAGGGTTCGGGTTAGGGTTCGGGTTAGGGTTAGGGTTAGGGTTAGGGTTATGGTTCGTTTTACGGTTAGTGTTAGGGTTCGTGTTAGGGTTCGGGTTCGGGTTAGTGTTATGGGTTAGTGTTCAGGTTAGGGTTAGTGTTAGGGTTCGGGTTAGGGTTCGGCTTAGGGTTAGGGTTAGGGTTCGGGTTAGGGTTAGTGTTAGGGTTAGGGTTCGGGTTATGGTTATGGTTTGGGTTAGGGTTAGGGTTCGTGTTAGGGTTAGGGTTAGGGTTCGGGTTAGGGTTAGGGTTCGGGTTAGGGTTAGGGTTAAGTTTTGGGTAGGGTTCGGGTTAGGTTTAGGGTTAGGGTTCAGGTTAGGTTTAGGTTTCGGGTTAGGTTTAAGGTTAGGGTTAGGTTTCGGGTTAGGGTTAGGGTTCGGGTTAGGGTTGGGTTCGGTTTAGGTTTCGGGTTAGGGTTAGGGTTCGGGTTCGGGTTAGGGTTAGGGTTCGGGTTAGCGTTAGGGTTAGGGTTCGGGTTACGGTTAGGGTTCGGTTTAGGGTTAGGGTTATCGTTCGGGTTAGGGTTAGGGTTAGGTTTAGGGTTAGGGTTCGTGTTAGGGTTCGGGTTAGGGGTCGGGTTAGGGTTAGGGTTAGGGTTCCTGTTAGTGTTAGGGTTAGGGTTAGGGTGGGGTTAGGTTTAGGGTTCGGGTTAGGGTTAGGGTTCGGGTTCGGTTTCGGGTTAGGGTTGGGGTTCGGGTTAGGGTTCGGTTTATGGTTCAGGTAAGGGTTAGGTTTAGGGTTCGGGTTCGGGGTTAGGGTTAGGGTGAGTGTTCGGGTTAGGGTTAGTGTTCGGGTTAGGGTTAGGGTTAGGGTTAGTGTTCGGGTTCGGGTTAGGGTTAGGGTTAGGGTTAGGGTTCGGGTTAGGGTTCGGGTTAGGGTTTGGGTTCGAGTTAGGGTTCGGGTTAGGGTTTGGGTTAGAGTTAGGATTAGTGTTATGGTTAGGGTTATGTTTAGGGTTAGGGTTCGGGTTAGGATTCGGGTTAGGGTTCGGGTTAGGGTTCGGGTTCGGGTTAGGGTTCGGTTTTGGGTACGGGTTCGGGTTAGGGTTAGGTTTCGGGTTAGGTTTAGGGGTTAGGGTTAAGGTCGAGTTAGAGTTCGGGTTAGGGTTCGGGTTAGGGTTAGGGTTAGGGTTAGGGTTAGGGTTAGGGTTCGGGTTCGGTTTAGGGTTCTGGTTCGGGTTCGGGTTAGGGTTAGGGTTCGGGTTCGGGTTAGGGTTCGGGTTTGGGTTAGGGTTCGGGTTAGGTTTAGGGTTAGGGTTCGGGTTAGGGTTAGGGTTCGGGTCCGGGTTCGGGTTAGGGTTAGGGTTCGGGTTAGGGTTAGGGTTAGGTTTCGTGTTAGGTTTAGGGCTAGGGTTCGGGTTAGGGTTAGGGTTCGGGTTAGGGTTAGGGTTAGGGTTCGGGTTAGGCTTCGGGTTAGGGTTAGGGTTAGGGTTCGGTTTAGGGTTAGGGTTATTGTTAGGGTTCGGGTTAGGGTTAGGTTTCGGGTTCGGGTTAGGGTTAGGGTCAGGGTTAGGTTTCGTATTAGGGTTAGGGTTAGGGTTCGTGTTACGGTTAGGGTTCGCGTTAGGGGTTAGGGTTAGGGTTCGGGTGCGGGTTAGGGTTAGTGTTAGGGTTAGGGTTAGGGTTAGGGTTCGGGTTCGGTTTAGGGTTAGGTTTAGTGTTAGCGTTAGGGTTGGGGTTAGGGTTAGGGTTAGGTTTAGTGGTTAGTGTTAAGGTTAGTGTTAGGTTTAGGGTTAGGGTTAGGGTTCGGATTAGGGTTAGGTTAGGGTTCGTGTTAGGGTTAGGGTTCGGGTTCGGGTTAGGGTTAGGGTTCGGGTTAGGGTTAGGGTTAGTGTTAGGGTTAGTGCTGGGGTTAGGGTTAGGGTTAGGGTTAGGGTTAGGGTTAGGTTTCGGGTTCGGGTTAGGGTTCGGGTTAGGGTTAGGGTTAGGGTTAGGGTTAGGGTTAGGGTTCGGGTTAGGGTTAGGGTGCCGGTTAGGTTTAGAGTTAGGGTTAGGGTTCGGGTTCGGGTTAGGGTTAGGGTTCGTGTTAGGGTTTGGGTTCGGGTTAGGGTTAGGGTTAGGGTTCGGGTTAGTGTTCGGTTTCGGGTTAGGGTTAGGGTTAGTGTTCGGGTTAGGGTTAGGGTTCTGGTTCGGGTTAGGTTTAGGGTTAGGGTTAGGTTTAGGTTTAGGGTTCGGGTTCGGGTTAGGGTTAGGGGTTAGGTTTCGGGTTCGGGTTAGGGTTAGGGTTCGGGTTAGGGTTAGGGTTCGGGTTAAGGTTCGGATTAGGTTAAGGGTTAGGGTTAGGGTTCGGGTTCGGGTTAGGGTTAGGGTTCGAGTTATGGTTAGGGTTAGCATTAGGGTTAGAGATAGGGTTCGGATTAGGGTTCGGGTTAGGGTTCGGGTTAGGGTTCGGGTTCGGGTTAGGGTTAGGGTTCGGGTTAGTGTAAGGGTTAGGGTTAGGGTTCGGGTTAGGTTTCGGGTTAGGGTCAGGGTTCGGGTTAGGGTTAGGTTTAAGGTTAGAGTTAGGATTAGGGTTAGGGTTCGGGTTAGGGTTAGGGTTAGGGTTAGGGTTCGGGTTCGGGATAGGGTTAATTTCGGGTTCGGGTTAGGTTTAGGGTTAGGGTTCGGGTTAGGGTTCGGGTTCGGGTTAGGGTTAGGGTTTAGTGTTCAGGTTAGGGTTAGGGTTAGGGTTCGGGTTAGGGTTCGGGATAGGGTTAGTGTTAGGGTTCGGGTTAGGGTTAGGTTTAGGGTTAGGGTTAGGGTTCGGGTTACGGTTAGGGTTTGGGTTAGGTTTAGGGTCAGGGTTCGGGTTAGGGTTAGGGTTAGGGTTCGGGTTAGGGTTAGCGTTCGGGTTAGGGTTAGGGTTAGGGTTCGGGTTAGGGTTCGGGTTAGGTTTAGGGTTAGGGTTCGGGTTAGGTTTAGGTTTCGGGTTAAGTTTAGGGTTAGGGTTAAGTTTCGGGTTAGGGTTAGGGTTCGGGTTAGGGTTGGGTTCGGTTTAGGTTTCTGGTTAGGGTTAAGGTTCGGGTTCGGGTTAGGGTTAGGGTTCGGGTTAGTGTTAGGTTTAGGGTTCGGGTTAGGGTTAGGGTTCGGGTTAGGGATCGGGTTAGGGTTCGGGTTCGGGTTAGGGTTAGGGTTAGGGTTCGTGTTAGGGTTCGGGTTAGGGGTCGGGTTAGGGTTAGGGTTAGGGTTCCGGTTAGGATTAGGTTTAGGGTTAGGGTCGGGTTAGGGTTAGGGTTCGGGTTAGGGTTAGGGTTCGTGTTCGGGTTAGGGTTAGGGTTAGGGTTGGGGTTCGGTTTTGGGTTCTTGTTAGGTTTCGGGTTAGGGTTAGGGTTAGGGTTAGGGTTCGGGTTCGGGGTTAGGGTTAGGGTGAGGGTTCGGGTTAGGGTTAGGTTTCGGGTTAGGGTTAGGGTTAGGGTTCGGGTTCGGGTTAGGGTTAGGGTTAGGGTTAGGGTTCGGGTTAGGGTTCGGGTTAGGGTTTGGGTTCGAGTTAGTTTTCGGGTTAGGGTTTGGGTTAGAGTTAGGGTTAGGCTTAGGGTTCGGGTTAGGGTTAGAGTTAGGGTTCGGGTTAGGGTTCGGGTTAGGGGTCGGTTTAGGGTTCGCATTAGTGTTCGGGTTAGGGTTCGGGTTCGGGTTAGGGTTAGGTTTTGGGTTAGGGTTAGGGTTAGGGGTTAGTGTTAGGGTCGAGTTAGAGTTCGTGTTAGGGTTCAGGTTAGGGTTAGGGTTCGGGTTAGGGTTAGGTTTAGGGTTAGGGTTTGTGTTAGGGTTAGGGTTAGAGTTCGGGTTAGGTTTAGGGTTAGGGTTAGTGTTAGGTTTCGGGTTCGGGTTATGGTTAGTGTTCGGGTTAGGGTTAGGGTTAGGGTTCGGGTTAGGGTTAGGGTTCGGGTTAGGGTTCGGGTTACGGTTCGGATTAGGGTTAGGGTTAGGGTTCGGGTTAGGGTTCGGGTTCGGGTTAGGGTTATGGTTTGGTTCGGGTTTGGGGTAGGGTTAGGGTTCGGGTTCGGGTTCGGTTTAGGGTTAGGGGTTAGGGTTAGGGTTAGGGTTAGGTTTAGGGTTCGGTTCTGGTTAGGGTTAGTGTTCGGGTTCGGGTTAGGGTTCGGGTTTGGGTTAGGGTTCGGGTTAGGGTTAGGTTTAGGGTTAGGGTTAGGGTTAGGTTTCGGGTTAGGGTTAGGGTTACGGTTAGGGTTAGGGTTCGGATTAGCGATAGGGGTAGGGTTCGGGTTAGGGTTCGGGTTCGGTTTAGGGTTAGGGTTAGGGTTAGGGTTAGGGTTAGGGTTCGGGTTAGGGTTTGGGTTAGGGTTAGGGTTAGGTGTTAGGGTTAGGGTTTGGGTTCGGGTTCGGGTTAGGGTTAGGGTTAGTGTTTAGGGTAATGTTCGGGTTCGGGTTAGGGTTAGGGTTAGGGTTATGGTTAGGGTTAGGGTTCCGGTTAGGGTTAGGGTTAGGGTTCGCGTTAGTGTTAGGGTTAGGGTTAGGGTTAGGGTTAGGGTTCGGGTTTGTGTTAGTGTTCGGGTTTGGGTTAGGGTTCGGGTTCGTGTTAGGGTTAGGGTTCGGGTTAGGGTTAGGGTTCGGGTTCGGGTTAGTGTTAGGGTTCGGGTTAGGGTTAGGGTTTAGTTTCGGTTTAGGTTTAGGGTTAGGGTTCGGGTTAGGGTTAGGGTTCGGGTTAGGGGTAGGGTTAGGGTTAGGGTTAGGGTTCGGATTAGGGTTAGGGGTGGGTTTCGGGTTAGGGTTCGGGTTCGGGTTAGGGTTAGGGTTAGGGTTAGGGTTAGGGTTCGGGTTAGGGTTTGGGTTAGGTTTAGGGTTAGGTGTTAGGGTTAGGGTTAGGGTTCGGGTTCGGGTTAGGGTTAGGTTTAGGGGTTAGGGTTAGGGTTCGGATTCGGGTTAGGGTTAGGGTTTTGGTTAGGGATAGGGTTTGGGTTAGGGTTAGGTTTAGGGTTAGGGTTCGGGTTAGTGTTAAGGTTAGGGTTAGGGTTAGTGTTCGGGTTCGGGTTCGAGTTTGGGTTAGGGTTCGGTTTAGGGTTAGGGTTAGGGTTCGGGTTAGGGTTAGGTATCGGGTTAGGGATAGGGGTTAGTGTTAGGGTTAGGTTAGTGTTAGGTTTAGGGTTAGGGTTCGTGTTAGGGTTCGGTTTAGGTGTCGGGTTAGGGTTAGGGTTAGGGTTCCGGTTAGGGTTAGGGTTAGGGTTAGAGTCGGGTTAGGGTTAGGGTTCGGGTTAGGGTTATGGTTCGGTTTAGGGTTAGGGTTAGGGTTAGGGTTCGGGTCCGAGGTTAGGGTTAGGTTCAGGTTTTGGGTTAGGGTTACGGTTCGGGTTAGGGTTAGGGTTAGGGTTCGGGTTAGGGTTAGGTTTAGGGTTAGGGTTCGGGTTAGGGTTCGGGTTAGGGTTTCGGTTCGAGTTAGGGTTCGGGTTAGGGTTTGGGTTAGAGTTAGGGTTAGGGTTAGGGTTCGGGTTATGGTTAGGATTAGGGTTCGGGTTAGGTTTCGGGTTAGGGTTAGGGTTAGGTTTCGGGTTAGGGTTAGGGTTAGGGGTTAGTGTTAGGTTCGAGTTAGAGTTCGGGTTAGGGTTCGGGTTAGGGTTAGGGTTAGGGTTCGGGTTACTGTTCGGTTTCGGGTTAGGGTTAGGGTTAGTGTTCGGGTTAGGGTTAGGGTTCGGGTTCGGGTTAGGTTTAGGGTTAGGGTTAGGTTTAGGTTTAGGGTTCGGGTTCGGTTTAGGGTTAGGGGTTAGGTTTCGGGTTCGGGTTAGTGTTAGGGTTCGGGTTAGGGTTAGGGTTCGGGTTAAGGTTCGGGCTAGGGTAAGGGTTAGGATTAGGGTTCGGGTTCGGGTTAGGGTTAGGGTTCGAGTTATGGTTAGGATTAGCATTAGGGTTAGAGATAGGGTTAGGGTTAGGGTTAGGGTTCGGGTTCGGGTTATGGTTAGGGTTCGGGTTAGGTTTAGGGTTAGGGTTAGGGTTCGGGTTAGGTTTAGGGTTCGGGTTCGGGTTAGGGTTAGGGTTAGGGTTAGGGTTAGGCTTAGGGTTAGGGTTCGGGTTAGGGTTCCGGTTAGGGTTAGGGTTCGGGTTAGGGTTAGGGTTAGTGTGAGGGTTAGGGTTGGGTTTAGGGTTAGGGGTTAGTGTTAGGGTTAGTGTTAGGGTTAGGGTTAGGGTTCGTGTTACGGTTAGGGTTAGGGTTAGGGTTCGGGTTCGGTTTAGGGTTAGGGTTCGGTTTAGGGTTAGTGTTTGGGTTAGGGTTAGGGTTCAGTTTAGGGTTAGGGTTAGGGTTCGGGTTAGGGTTAGAGTTAGGGTTCGGGTTAGGGTTCGGGTTAGGGTTAGGTTTAGGGTTCGGGTTCAGGTTAGGGTTCGTGTTAGTTTTCGGGTTCGGGTTAGGGTTCCGGTTAGGGTTAGGGTTCGGGTTAGGTTAGGGTTAGGGTTCGGGTTCGGGTTAGGTTTAGGGTTCGGGTTCGGGTTAGGGTTAGAGTTAAGGTTAGGGTTCGGGTTATGGTTAGGGTTAGGGTTCAGGTTAGGGTTCGTGTTAGTTTTCGGGTTAGGGGTTAGGGTTACGGTTAGGGTTAGGGTTAGGGTTAGGGTTAGGGTTCGGGTTCGGGTTAGGGTTAGGGTTCGGGTTAGGGTTAGGTTTAGGGTTAGGGTTCGGGTTAGGTTTAGGGTTAGGGTTAGGGTTCGGGTTAGGGTTAGGGTTAGGGTTCGTGTTAGGGTTCGGGTTAGGATTAGGGTTAGGGTTAGGGTTCGGGTTAGGGTTAGGGTTATTGTTAGGTTTCGGGATAGGGTTAGGGTTCGGGTTCGGGTTAGGGTTAGGGTTCGGGTTAGGGTTAGGTTTCGGATTAGTGTTAGGGTTAGGGTTCGGGTTAGGGTTAGGGTTCGGGTTAGGGTTAGGGTTCGGGGTCGGGTTATGTTTAGGTTTCGGTTTCGGGTTAGGGTTCGGGTTTGGGTTAGGGTTCGGCTTAGGGTTAGGGTTAGGGTTCCGGTTAGGGTTAGGGTTCTGGTTCGGGTTCGGGTTAGTGTTAGGGTTCGGGTTAGGGTTAGGGTTCGGTTTAGGGTTAGGGTTAGGGTTCGGGTTAGGGTTAGGGTTAGGGTTCGGGTTAGGGTTAGGGTTCGGGTTAGGGTTAGGGTTAGGTTTCGGGTTCGTGTTCGGGTTCAGGTTAGGTTTAGGTTTCGGGTAGGGTTAGGTTTTGGTTTAGGGTTAGGGTTCGGTTTAGGGTTAGGGTTCGGGTTCGGGTTAGTGTTAGGGTTCGGGTTCGGGTTAGGGTTAGGTTTAGGGTTAGGGTTAGGGTTAGGGTTAGGGATCGGGTTAGCGTTAGGGGTAGTGTTAGGTTTAGGGTTGGGGTTAGGGTTAGGGTTAGGGTTAGGGTTAGGTTTCGGTTTTGGGTTAGGTTTAGGGTTCGGGTTAGGGTTAGGTTCAGGGTTACGGTTAGGGTTAGTGTTCGGGTTCGTGTTAGGGTTAGGGTGCGGGTTAGGTTTAGGGTTAGGGTTAGGTTTCGGTTTAGGGTTAGGGTTACGGTTCGTGTTAGGGTTTGGGTCCGGGTTAAGGTTAGGGTTAGGGTTCGGGTTAGGGTTCGGGTTCGGGTTAGGGTTAGGGTTAGGCTTCGTGTTAGGGTTAGGGTTCGGGTTCGGGTTAGGGTTAGGGTTAGGTTTAGGGTTCGGTTACGGGTTAGGGTTAGGGGTTAGGGATCGGGTTCGGGTTAGGGTTAGGGTTAGGTTTCGGGTTAGGGTTAGGGGTTAGTGTTAGTGTTAGGGTTAGGGTTAGGGTTAGGGTTAGGGTTAGGGTTCGGATTAGGGTTAGGTTAGGGTTAGGGTTCGGGTTCGGGTTAGGGTTAGGGTTAGGGTTAGGCTTAGGGATCGGGTTACGGTTAGTGTTCGGGTTAGGGTTAGGGTTATGGTTAGGGTTCGGGTTAAGTTTCGGTTTTGGGTTAGGGTTAGCGTTAGGGTTTGGGTTAGGGTTCGGGTTCGGGTTAGGGTTAGGTTTCGTGTTAGGGTTTGGGTTCGGGTTAAGGTTAAGGTTAGGGTTCGGGTTAGGGTTCGGGTTCCGGTTAGGGTTGGGGTTATGGTTCGGGTTGGGGTTAGGGTTCGGGTTCGGTTTAGGGTTAGGGTTAGGGTTAGGATTAGGCTTAGGTTTAGGGTTCGGGTTCGGGTTAGGTTTAGGGGTTAGGGTTCGAGTTCGGGTTAGGGTTAGTGTTAGGTTTCGGGTTAGGGTTAGGGATTGGTGTTAGGGTTAGTGTTAGGGTTAGGGTTAGGGTTCCGATTAGGTTTAGGTTAGGGTTAGGGTTAGGGTTCGGGTTAGGGTTAGGGTTAGGGTTAGGGTTAGAGATCGGGTTAGGGTTAGTTTTCGGGTTAGGGTTAGGGTTATGGTTAGGGTTCGGGTTAGGGTTAGGGTTCGGGTTAAGGTTCGGGTTAGGGTTAGGTTTAGGGTTAGTGTTCGGGTTCGGGTTAGGGTTCGGGTTAGGGTTAGGGTTCGGGTTAGGGTTAGGGTTAGGTTTAGGTTTCGGGTTAGGGTTCGGGTTAGGGTTAGGGTTCGGTTTAGGGTTAGGGTTAGGGGTCGGGTTAGGGTTCGGGTTCGGGTTAGGGTTAGGGGTTAGTGTTCAGGTTATGGTTAGGGTGAGGGTTCGGGTTAGGGTTCGGGTTAGGGTTAGGGTTAGGGTTAGGGTTATGGTTCGTGTTACGGTTAGTGTTAGGGTTCGTGTTAGGGTTCGGGTTCGGGTTAGTGTTAGGGGTTAGTGTTCAGGTTAGGGTTAGTGTTAGGGTTCGGGTTAGGTTTCGGCTTAGGGTTAGGGTTAGGGTTCGGGTTAGGGTTAGGGTTAGGGTTAGGGTTAGGGTTCGGGTTATGGTTATGGTTTGGGTTAGGGTTAGGGTTCGTGTTAGGGTTAGGGTTAGGGTTCGGGTTAGGGTTAGGGTTCGGGTTAGGGTTAGGGTTAAGTTTTGGGTAGGGTTCGGGTTAGGTTTAGGGTTATGGTTCAGGTTAGGTTTAGGTTTCGGGTTAGGTTTAAGGTTAGGGTTAGGTTTCGGGTTAGGGTTAGGGTTCGGGTTAGGGTTTGGTTCGGTTAAGTTTTTGGGTTAGGGTTAGGGTTCGGGTTCGGGTTAGGGTTAGGGTTCGGGTTAGCGTTAGGGTTAGGGTTCGGGTTACGGTTAGGGTTCGGTTTAGGGTTAGGGTTAGCGTTCGGGTTAGGGTTAGGGTTAGGTTTAGGGTTAGGGTTCGTGTTAGGGTTCGGGTTAGGGGACGGGTTAGGGTTAGGGTTAGGTTTCCTGTTAGTGTTAGGGTTAGGGTTAGGGTGGGGTTAGGTTTAGGGTTCGGGTTAGGGTTAGGGTTCGGTTTCGGTTTCGGGTTAGGGTTGGGGTTCCGGTTAGGGTTCGGTTTAGGGTTCGGGTTAGGGTTAGGTTTAGGGTTCGGGTTCGGGGTTAGGGTTAGGGTGAGTGTTCGGGTTAGGGTTAGTGTTCGGGTTAGGGTTAGGGTTAGGGTTAGGGTTCGGGTTCGGGTTAGGGTTAGGGTTAGGGTTAGGGTTCGGGTTAGGGTTCGGGTTAGGGTTTGGGTTCGAGTTAGGGTTCGGGTTAGGGTTTGGGTTAGAGTTAGGATTAGTGTTAGGGTTAGGGTTATGTTTAGGGTTAGGGTTCGGGTTAGGATTCGGGTTAGGGTTCGGGTTAGGGTTCGGGTTCGGGTTAGGGTTCGGTTTTGGGTACGGGTTCGGGTTAGGGTTAGGTTTCGGGTTAGGTTTAGGGGTTAGGGTTAAGGTCGAGTTAGAGTTCGGGTTAGGGTTCGGGTTAGGGTTAGGGTTAGGGTTAGGGTTAGGGTTAGGGTTCGGGTTCGGTTTAGGTTTATGGATCGGGTTCGGGTTAGGGTTAGGGTTCGGGTTCGGGTTAGGGTTCGGGTTTGGTTTAGGGTTCGGGTTAGGGTTAGGGTTAGGGTTCGGGTTAGGGTTAGGGTTCGGGTCCGGGTTCGGGTTAGGGTTAGGTTTCGGGTTAGGGTTAGGGTTAGGTTTCGTGTTAGGTTTAGGGCTAGGGTTCGGGTTAGGGTTAGGGTTCGGGTTAGGGTTAGGGTTTGGGTTCGGGTTAGGGTTAGGGGTAGGTTTCGGTTAGGGTTAGGGTTAGGGTTAGGGTTAGGGTTCGGTTTAGGGTTAGGTTTATTGTTAGGGTTCGGGTTAGGGTTAGGTTTCGGGTTCGGGTTAGGATTAGGGTTAGGGTTAGGGTTCGGGTTAGGGATCGGGTTCGGGTTAGGGTTAGGTTTAGGTTTCGGGTTAGGTTTAGGGTTAGGGTTCGGGTTAGGGTTAGGGTTAGGGTTAGGGTTCGGGTTAGGGTTCGGGTTAGGGTTAGGGTTAGTGTTCGGGTTAGGTTTCGTGTTAGGGTTAGGGTTCGGGTTAGGGTTAGGGTTAGGGTTAGTGTTCCGGTTAGGGTTCGGGTTAGTGTTCGGGTTATGGTTCGGGTTCGGGTTAGGGTTAGGTTTAGGGTTAGAGTTAGGGTTAGGGTTATGGTTCGGGTAAGGGTTAGGGTTCGGGTTAGGTTTTGGTTTAGGGTTCGGGTTAGGGTTAGGGTTCGGGTTAGGGTTAGGGTTAGGGTCCGGGTTAGAGTTCGGGTTAGGTTTAGGGTTAGGGTTCGGGTTAGGTTTAGTTTTCGTGTTAGGGTTATGGTTTGGGTAGGGTTAGGGTTAGTGTGAGGGTTAGGGTTGGGGTTAGGCCTAGGGTTAGGGTTAGGGGTTAGTTTTAGAGTTAGGGTTAGGGTTAGGGTTAGGGTTCGGATTAGGGTTTGGTTAGGATTCGGGTTAGGGTTAGGGTTCGGGTTAGGTTTAGGGTTCGGTTTAGGGTTAGCGTTCGGGTTAGGGGTTAGGGTTAGGGTTCGGGTTCGGGTTAGGGTTAGGTTTAGGGTTCGGGTTAGGGTTAGGGTTAGTGTTAGGGTTAGGGTTGGGGTTGGGGTTAGGGTTAGGGTTAGGGTTAGGGTTAGGTTTCGGGTTCAGGTTAGGGTTAGGGTGCAGGTTAGGTTTAGGGTTAGGGTTAGGGTTCGGGTTCGGGTTTAGGGTTAGGGTGAGGGTTCGGGTTAGGGTTAGGGTTCGTGTAAGGGTTCGGGTTAGGGTTAGGTTTTGGGTTAGGGTTAGGGGTTAGGGTTAGGGCCGAGTTAGAGTTCGGGTTAGGGTACGGTTGAGGGTTAGGGTTAGGGTTAGGGTTCGGGTTAGGTTTCGAGTTAGGGTTAGGTTTAGGGTTAGGGTTAGGGTTCGGGTTTGGGTTAGGGTTAGGGTTAGGGTTAGGGTTAGGCTTCGGGTTAGGGTTCAGTTTAGGGTTCGGGTAAGAGTTAGGTTTCCGGTTAGGGTTCGGGTTAGGGTTAGGGTTAGCGTTAGGGTTCTGGTTCGAGTTCGGGTTAGGGTTAGGTTTCGGGTTCGGGTTAGGTTTCGGGTTTGGGGTAGGGTTCGGGTTAGGGTTAGGGATAGGGTTCAGGTTAGGGTTCGGTTTAGGGTTCGGGTTAGGGTTGGGGTTAGGGTTAGGTTTCGGGTTAGGTTTAGGGTTCGGGTTCGGGTTAGGGTTCGGGTTAGGGGTAGGGTTAGGGGTTAGGGTTCGGGTTAGGGTTCGGATTAGGGTTCGGGTTAGGGTTGGGTTAGGGTTAGGGTTAGGGTTAGGGTTCGGGTTAGGGTTAGTGTTAGGGTTCGGGTTCGGTTTAGGGTTAGGGTTCGGGTTCGGGTTATGGTTCGGGTTTGGGTTAGGGTTCGGTTTAGGGTTAGGGATAGGGTTCGGTTTGGGTTAGGGTTCGGGTTCGGGTTCGGGTTAGGGTTAGGGTTCGCGTTAGGGTTAGGGTTCGGGTTAAGGTTAGGGTTAGGGTACGGGTTAGTGTAAGGGTTAGGGTTCGGGTTAGGGTTAGGGTTCGGGTTAGGGTTAGGGTTAGGGTTCGGGTTCGGTTTAGGGTTAGGGTTAGGGTTAGGGTTAGGGTTAGGTTTAGGGGTTAGGATTAGGGTTCGTGTTAGGGTTAGGGTTAGGGTGAGGGTTAGGGTTAGGGTTCGGGTTAGGGTTAGGGTTAGGTTTCGGGTTAGGTTTAGGGTTAGGGTTAGGGTTAGGGTTAGGGTTCGGGTTAGGGTTAGGGTTAGGGTTGGGGTTCAGGTTAGGGTTCGGGTTAGGGTTTGGGTTAGGGTTAGGGTTAGGTTTCGGGTTCGGGGTTAGGGTTAGGGTGAGGGTTCGGGTTAGGGTTAGGGTTAGGGTTAGGGTTGGGGTTCGGGTTAGGGTCCGGGTTAGGTTTCGGGTTAGGGTTAGGGTTCGGGTTCGGGTTAGGGTTCGGGTTCGGGTTAGGGTTAGGGTTCGGGTTAGGGTTAGGGTTAGAGGTCGGGTTAGGGTTAGGGTTCGGTTTAGGGTTAGGGTTAGGGTTAGGGTCGGGTTAGGGTTAGGGTTAGGGTTAGGGTTAGGGTTAGGGTACGTGTTAGGGTTCGGGTTAGGGGTTGGGTTAGGGTTAGGGTTAGGGTTAGGGTTAGGGTTAGGGTTAGGGTTAGGGGTTAGGGTTACGGTTAGGGTTAGGGTTAGGGTTCGGGTTAGGGTTAGGGTTAGGGTTAGGGTTCGGGTTAGGGTTAGGGTTCGGGTTAGGGTTAGGGTTCGGGTTAGTTTTAGGTTTAGGGTTCGGGTTAGGGTTAGGGTTAGGGTTCGGGTTAGGGTTAGGGTAAGGGTTCGGGTTAGGGTTAGGGTTAGGGTTCGGGTTAGGGTTAGGTTTAGGGTTAGTGTTCGGGTTAGGGTTCGGGTTAGGGTAAGGGTTAGGGTTACGGTTTGGGTTCGGGTTCGGGTTAGGGTTAGGTTTCGGGTTAGGGTTTGGGTTAGCGCTCGGGTTAGAGTTCGGTTTAGGGTTAGGGTTCGAGTTAGGGTTAGGTTTAGGGTTAGAGTTAGGGTTAGGGTTAGGTTCTGGTTAGGGTTAGGGTTAGGATTAGGGTTAGGGTTCGGGTTAGGGTTAGGGTTAGGGTCGGGTTTGGGTTCGGGTTCAGGTTATTGTTAGGGGTTAGTGTTCAGGTTAGGGTTAGAGTTAGGATTCGGGTTAGGGTTCGGGTTAGGGTTAGGGTTAGGTTTCGGGTTAGGGTTAGGTTTAGGGTTAGGGTTAGGGTTCGGGTTACGGTTAGGGTTCGCGTTAGGTTAGGGTTAGGGTTCGGGTTAGGGTTAGGTTTAGGGTTCGGGTTAGGGTTAGGGTTCGGGTTAGGGTTAGGGTTCGGGTTCGGGTTCGGGTTAGGTTTAGGGTTAGGGTTCGGGTTAGGGTTAGGGTTGGGGTTCGGGTTCGGGTTAGGGTTAGGGTTAGGGTTAGGGTTAGGTGTTAGGGTTCGGGTTCGGGTTAGGGTTAGGGTTAGGGGTTAGGTTTAGGGTTCGGGGTAGGGTTATGGTTAGGGTTAGGGTTCGGGTTAGGGTTAGGTTTAGGGTTCGTGTTAAGGTTCGTGTTAGGGTTAGGGTTAGGGTTGGGGTTCGGGTTAGGGTTAGGGTTAGGGTTCGGGTTAGGGTTAGGGTTAGGATTAGGGTTAGGTTTAGGGTTCGGGTTAGGGTTAGGGTTAGGGTTCGGGTTAGGGATCGGGTTAGGGTTCGGGTTAGGGTTCGGGTTAGGGTTAGGGTTAGGGTTAGGGTTCGGGTTAGGGTAAGGGATAGGGTTCGGGTTAGAGTTAGGGTTCTGTTTCGGTTTAGGGTTAGGGTTAGGGTTAGGGTTAGGGTTAGGGTTCGGTTTAGGGTTAGGGTTAGGTTTCGGGTTAGGGTTCGGGTTCGGCTTAGGGTTAGGGTTAGGGTTAGGGTTCGGGTTAGGGTTAGGGTTCGGGTTAGGGTTAGGGTTCGTGTTAGGGGTTAGGGTTAGTGTTCGGGTTCGGGTTAGGGTTAGGGTTAGGTTTCGGGTTAGGGTTAGGTGTTAGTGTTAGGGTTAGGGTTAGGGTTAGGGTTAGGTTTCGGTTTAGGGTTTGGTTTAGGGGTAGGGTTAGGATTCGGTTTAGGGTTAGTGTTCGGGTTACGGTTAGGGTTAGGGTTAGGGTTAGGGTTCGAGTTAGGGTTAGGGTTCGTGTTAAGGTTCGGGTTAGTGTTAGGGTAAGGGTTAGGGTTCGGGTTAGGGTTAGGGTTAGGGTCAGGTTTCGGCTTAGGGTTAGGGTTCGGGTTCGGGTTAGGGTTAGGGGTAGGGTTAGGTTTAGGGTTAGGGTCCGCATTAGGGTTAGGGTTAGGGTTCGGATTAGGGTTCGGGATCGGGTTAGGTTTAGGGTTCGGGTTCGGGTTAGGGTTAGAGTTAAGGTTAGGGTTAGGGTTAGGGTTAGGGTTCGGGTTAGGGTTACGGTTAGGGTTAGGGTTAGGGTTAGGGTTAGGGTTCGGGTTCGGGTTAGGGTTAGGGTTCGGGTTAGGGTTAGGTTTAGGGTTAGGGTTCGGGTAGGTTTAGGGTTAGGGTTAGGGTTCGGGTTAGGGTTAGGGTTAGGGTTCGTGTTAGGGTTCGGGTTAGGATTAGGGTTAGGGTTAGGGTTCGGGTTAGGGTTAGGGTTATTGTTAGGTTTCGGGATAGGGTTAGGGTTCGGGTTCGGGTTAGGGTTAGGGTTCGGGTTAGGGTTAGGTTTCGGATTAGTGTTAGGGTTAGGGTTCGGGTTAGGGTTAGGGTTCGGGTTAGGGTTAGGGTTCGGGGTCGGGTTATGTTTAGGTTTCGGTTTCGGGTTAGGGTTCGGGTTTGGGTTAGGGTTCGGCTTAGGGTTAGGGTTAGGGTTCCGGTTAGGGTTAGGGTTCTGGTTCGGGTTCGGGTTAGTGTTAGGGTTCGGGTTAGGGTTAGGGTTCGGTTTAGGGTTAGGGTTAGGGTTCGGGTTAGGGTTAGGGTTAGGGTTCGGGTTAGGGTTAGGGTTCGGGTTAGGGTTAGGGTTAGGTTTCGGGTTCGTGTTCGGGTTCAGGTTAGGTTTAGGTTTCGGGTAGGGTTAGGTTTCGGTTTAGGGTTAGGGTTCGGTTTAGGGTTAGGGTTCGGGTTCGGGTTAGTGTTAGGGTTCGGGTTCGGGTTAGGGTTAGGTTTAGGGTTAGGGTTAGGGTTAGGGTTAGGGATCGGGTTAGCGTTAGGGGTAGTGTTAGGTTTAGGGTTGGGGTTAGGGTTAGGGTTAGGGTTAGGGTTAGGTTTCGGTTTTGGGTTAGGTTTAAGGTTCGGGTTAGGGTTAGGTTCAGGGTTACGGTTAGGGTTAGTGTTCGGGTTCGTGTTAGGTTTAGGGTGCGGGTTAGGTTTAGGGTTAGGGTTTGGTTTCGGTTTAGGGTTAGGGTTACGGTTCGTGTTAGGGTTTGGGTCCGGGTTAAGGTTAGGGTTAGGGTTCGGGTTAGGGTTCGGGTTCGGGTTAGGGTTAGGGTTAGGCTTCGTGTTAGGGTTAGGGTTCGGGTTCGGGTTAGGGTTAGGGTTAGGTTTAGGGTTCGGGTTCGGGTTAGGGTTAGGGGTTAGGGATCGGGTTCGGGTTAGGGTTAGGGTTAGGTTTCGGGTTAGGGTTAGGGGTTAGTGTTAGTGTTAGGGTTAGGGTTAGGGTTAGGGTTAGGGTTCGGATTAGGGTTAGGTTAGGGTTAGGGTTCGGGTTCGGGTTAGGGTTAGGGTTAGGGTTAGGCTTAGGGATCGGGTTACGGTTAGTGTTCGGGTTAGGGTTAGGGTTATGGTTAGGGTTCGGGTTAAGTTTCGGTTTTGGGTTAGGGTTAGCGTTAGGGTTCGGGTTAGGGTTCGGGTTCGGGTTAGGGTTAGGTTTCGTGTTAGGGTTTGGGTTCGGGTTAAGGTTAAGGTTAGGGTTCGGGTTAGGGTTCGGGTTCCGGTTAGGGTTGGGGTTATGGTTCGGGTTGGGGTTAGGGTTCGGGTTCGGGTTAGGGTTAGGGTTAGGGTTAGGATTAGGCTTAGGTTTAGGGTTCGGGTTCGGGTTAGGTTTAGGGGTTAGGGTTCGAGTTCGGGTTAGGGTTAGTGTTAGGTTTCGGGTTAGGGTTAGGGATTGGTGTTAGGGTTAGTGTTAGGGTTAGGGTTAGGGTTCCGATTAGGTTTAGGTTAGGGTTAGGGTTAGGGTTCGGGTTAGGGTTAGGGTTAGGGTTAGGGTTAGAGATCGGGTTAGGGTTAGTTTTCGGGTTAGGGTTAGGGTTATGGTTAGGGTTCGGGTTAGGGTTAGGGTTCGGGTTAAGGTTCGGGTTAGGGTTAGGTTTAGGGTTAGTGTTCGGGTTCGGGTTAGGGTTCGGGTTAGGGTTAGGGTTCGGGTTAGGGTTAGGGTTAGGTTTAGGTTTCGGGTTAGGGTTCGGGTTAGGGTTAGGGTTCGGTTTAGGGTTAGGGTTAGGGGTCGGGTTAGGGTTCGGGTTCGGGTTAGGGTTAGGGGTTAGTGTTCAGGTTAGGGTTAGGGTGAGGGTTCGGGTTAGGGTTCGGGTTAGGGTTAGGGTTAGGGTTAGGGTTATGGTTCGTGTTACGGTTAGTGTTAGGGTTCGTGTTAGGGTTCGGGTTCGGGTTAGTGTTAGGGGTTAGTGTTCAGGTTAGGGTTAGTGTTAGGGTTCGGGTTAGGGTTCGGCTTAGGGTTAGGGTTAGGGTTCGGGTTAGGGTTAGGGTTAGGGTTAGGGTTAGGGTTCGGGTTATGGTTATGGTTTGGGTTAGGGTTAGGGTTCGTGTTAGGGTTAGGGTTAGGGTTCGGGTTAGGGTTAGGGTTCGGGTTAGGGTTAGGGTTAAGTTTTGGGTAGGGTTCGGGTTAGGTTTAGGGTTATGGTTCAGGTTAGGTTTAGGTTTCGGGTTAGGTTTAAGGTTAGGGTTAGGTTTCGGGTTAGGGTTAGGGTTCGGGTTAGGGTTTGGTTCGGTTAAGTTTTTGGGTTAGGGTTAGGGTTCGGGTTCGGGTTAGGGTTAGGGTTCGGGTTAGCGTTAGGGTTAGGGTTCGGGTTACGGTTAGGGTTCGGTTTAGGGTTAGGGTTAGCGTTCGGGTTAGGGTTAGGGTTAGGTTTAGGGTTAGGGTTCGTGTTAGGGTTCGGGTTAGGGGACGGGTTAGGGTTAGGGTTAGGGTTCCTGTTAGTGTTAGGGTTAGGGTTAGGGTGGGGTTAGGTTTAGGGTTCGGGTTAGGGTTAGGGTTCGGTTTCGGTTTCGGGTTAGGGTTGGGGTTCGGGTTAGGGTTCGGTTTAGGGTTCGGGTTA
>JAVLSZ010000034.1:207500-240000 GCA_032313775.1 Urocyon cinereoargenteus
GTGTTAGGTTTAGGGTTCGGGTTAAGGTTCGATTTAGGGTTAGGGTTAGCGTTAGGGTTCGGGTTAGGGTTCGGGTTCGGGTTAGCGTTAGGTTTCGTGTTAGGGTTTGGGTTCGGGTTAAGGTTAAGGTTAGGGTTCGGGTTAGGGTTCGGGTTCGGGTTAGGGTTGGGGTTATGGTTCTTGTTGGGGTTAGGGTTCGGGTTCGGGTTCGGGTTAGGGTTAGGTTTAGGATTAGGCTTAGGTTTAGGGTTCGGGTTCGGGTTAGGTTTAGGGGTTAGGGTTCGAGTTCGGGTTAGGGTTAGTGTTAGGTTTCGGGTTAGGGTTAGGGATTGGTGTTAGGGTTAGTGTTAGGGTTAGGGTTAGGGTTCCGATTAGGTTTAGGTTAGGGTAGGGTTAGGGTTCGGGTTAGGGTTAGGGTTAGGGTTAGAGATCGGGTTAGGGTTAGTGTTCGGGTTAGGGTTAGGGTTATGGTTAGGGTTCGGGTTAGGGTTAGGGTTCGGGTTAAGGTTCGGGTTAGGTTTAGGTTTAGGGTTAGGGTTCGGGTTCGGGTTAGGGTTCGGGTTAGGGTTAGGTTTCGGGTTAGGGTTAGGGTTAGGTTTAGGTTTCGGGTTAGGGTTCGGGTTAGGGTTAGGGTTCGGTTTAGGGTTAGGGTTAGGGGTCGGGTTAGGGTTCGGGTTCGGGTTAGGGTTAGGGGTTAGTGTTCAGGTTAGGGTTAGGGTGAGGGTTCGGGTTAGGGTTCGGGTTAGGGTTAGGGTTAGGTTTAGGGTTATGGTTCGTTTTACGGTTAGTGTTAGGGTTCGTGTTAGGGTTCGGGTTCGGGTTAGTGTTATGGGTTAGTGTTCAGGTTAGGGTTAGTGTTAGGGTTCGGGTTAGGGTTCGGCTTAGGGTTAGGGTTAGGGTTCGGGTTAGGGTTAGTGTTAGGGTTAGGGTTCGGGTTATGGTTATGGTTTGGGTTAGGGTTAGGGTTCGTGTTAGGGTTAGGGTTAGGGTTCGGGTTAGGGTTAGGGTTCGGGTTAGGGTTAGGGTTAAGTTTTGGGTAGGGTTCGGGTTAGGTTTAGGGTTAGGGTTCAGGTTAGGTTTAGGTTTCGGGTTAGGTTTAAGGTTAGGGTTAGGTTTCGGGTTAGGGTTAGGGTTCGGGTTAGGGTTGGGTTCGGTTTAGGTTTCGGGTTAGGGTTAGGGTTCGGGTTCGGGTTAGGGTTAGGGTTCGGGTTAGCGTTAGGGTTAGGGTTAGGGTTAGGTTTAGGGTTAGGGTTCGTGTTAGGGTTCGGGTTAGGGGTCGGGTTAGGGTTAGGGTTAGGGTTCCTGTTAGTGTTAGGGTTAGGGTTAGGGTGGGGTTAGGTTTAGGGTTCGGGTTAGGGTTAGGGTTCGGGTTCGGTTTCGGGTTAGGGTTGGGGTTCGGGTTAGGGTTCGGTTTATGGTTCGGGTAAGGGTTAGGTTTAGGGTTCGGGTTCGGGGTTAGGGTTAGGGTGAGTGTTCGGGTTAGGGTTAGTGTTCGGGTTAGGGTTAGGGTTAGGGTTAGTGTTCGGGTTCGGGTTAGGGTTAGGGTTAGGGTTAGGGTTCGGGTTAGGGTTCGGGTTAGGGTTTGGGTTCGAGTTAGGGTTCGGGTTAGGGTTTGGGTTAGAGTTAGGATTAGTGTTATGGTTAGGGTTATGTTTAGGGTTAGGGTTCGGGTTAGGATTCGGGTTAGGGTTCGGGTTAGGGTTCGGGTTCGGGTTAGGGTTCGGTTTTGGGTACGGGTTCGGGTTAGGGTTAGGTTTCGGGTTAGGTTTAGGGGTTAGGGTTAAGGTCGAGTTAGAGTTCGGGTTAGGGTTCGGGTTAGGGTTAGGGTTAGGGTTAGGGTTAGGGTTAGGGTTCGGGTTCGGTTTAGGGTTCTGGTTCGGGTTCGGGTTAGGGTTAGGGTTCGGGTTCGGGTTAGGGTTCGGGTTTGGGTTAGGGTTCGGGTTAGGGTTAGGGTTAGGGTTCGGGTTAGGGTTAGGGTTCGGGTCCGGGTTCGGGTTAGGGTTAGGGTTCGGGTTAGGGTTAGGGTTAGGTTTCGTGTTAGGTTTAGGGCTAGGGTTCGGGTTAGGGTTAGGGTTCGGGTTAGGGTTAGGGTTAGGGTTCGGGTTAGGGTTAGGGGTAGGTTTCGGGTTAGGGTTAGGGTCCGGGTTAGGGTTAGGGTTAGGGTTCGGGTTAGGCTTCGGGTTAGGGTTAGGGTTAGGGTTCGGTTTAGGGTTAGGGTTATTGTTAGGGTTCGGGTTAGGGTTAGGTTTCGGGTTCGGGTTAGGGTTAGGGTCAGGGTTAGGTTTCGTATTAGGGTTAGGGTTAGGGTTCGTGTTACGGTTAGGGTTCGCGTTAGGTGTTAGGGTTAGGGTTCGGGTGCGGGTTAGGGTTAGTGTTAGGGTTAGGGTTAGGGTTAGGGTTCGGGTTCGGTTTAGGGTTAGGTTTAGTGTTAGCGTTAGGGTTGGGGTTAGGGTTAGGGTTAGGTTTAGTGGTTAGTGTTAAGGTTAGTGTTAGGTTTAGGGTTAGGGTTAGGGTTCGGATTAGGGTTAGGTTAGGGTTCGTGTTAGGGTTAGGGTTCGGGTTCGGGTTAGGGTTCGGGTTAGGGTTAGGGTTAGTGTTAGGGTTAGTGCTGGGGTTAGGGTTAGGGTTAGGGTTAGGGTTAGGGTTAGGTTTCGGGTTCGGGTTAGGGTTCGGGTTAGGGTTAGGGTTAGGGTTAGGGTTAGGGTTAGGGTTCGGGTTAGGGTTAGGGTGCCGGTTAGGTTTAGAGTTAGGGTTAGGGTTCGGGTTCGGGTTAGGGTTAGAGTTCGTGTTAGGGTTTGGGTTCGGGTTAGGGTTAGGGTTAGGGTTCGGGTTAGTGTTCGGTTTCGGGTTAGGGTTAGGGTTAGTGTTCGGGTTAGGGTTAGGGTTCTGGTTCGGGTTAGGTTTAGGGTTAGGGTTAGGTTTAGGTTTAGGGTTCGGGTTCGGGTTAGGGTTAGGGGTTAGGTTTCGGGTTCGGGTTAGGGTTAGGGTTCGGGTTAGGGTTAGGGTTCGGGTTAAGGTTCGGATTAGGTTAAGGGTTAGGGTTAGGGTTCGGGTTCGGGTTAGGGTTAGGGTTCGAGTTATGGTTAGGGTTAGCATTAGGGTTAGAGATAGGGTTCGGATTAGGGTTCGGGTTAGGGTTCGGGTTAGGGTTCGGGTTCGGGTTAGGGTTAGGGTTCGGGTTAGTGTAAGGGTTAGGGTTAGGGTTCGGGTTAGGTTTCGGGTTAGGGTCAGGGTTCGGGTTAGGGTTAGGTTTAAGGTTAGAGTTAGGATTAGGGTTAGGGTTCGGGTTAGGGTTAGGGTTAGGGTTAGGGTTCGGGTTCGGGATAGGGTTAATTTCGGGTTCGGGTTAGGTTTAGGGTTAGGGTTCGGGTTAGGGTTCGGGTTCGGGTTAGGGTTAGGGTTTAGTGTTCAGGTTAGGGTTAGGGTTAGGGTTCGGGTTAGGGTTCGGGATAGGGTTAGTGTTAGAGTTCGGGTTAGGGTTAGGTTTAGGGTTAGGGTTAGGGTTCGGGTTACGGTTAGGGTTTGGGTTAGGTTTAGGGTCAGGGTTCGGGTTAGGGTTAGGGTTAGGGTTCGGGTTAGGGTTAGCGTTCGGGTTAGGGTTAGGGTTAGGGTTCGGGTTAGGGTTCGGGTTAGGTTTAGGGTTAGGGTTCGGGTTAGGTTTAGGTTTCGGGTTAAGTTTAGGGTTAGGGTTAAGTTTCGGGTTAGGGTTAGGGTTCGGGTTAGGGTTGGGTTCGGTTTAGGTTTCTGGTTAGGGTTAAGGTTTGGGTTCGGGTTAGGGTTAGGGTTCGGGTTAGTGTTAGGTTTAGGGTTCGGGTTAGGGTTAGGGTTCGGGTTAGGGTTCGGGTTAGGGTTCGGGTTCGGGTTAGGGTTAGGGTTCCGGTTAGGATTAGGTTTAGGGTTAGGGTCGGGTTAGGGTTAGGGTTCGGGTTAGGGTTAGGGTTCGTGTTCGGGTTCGGGTTAGGGTTAGGGTTGGGATTCGGTTTTGGGTTCTTGTTAGGTTTCGGGTTAGGGTTAGGGTTAGGGTTAGGGTTCGGGTTCGGGGTTAGGGTTAGGGTGAGGGTTCGGGTTAGGGTTAGGTTTCGGGTTAGGGTTAGGGTTAGGGTTCGGGTTCGGGTTAGGGTTAGGGTTAGGGTTAGGGTTCGGGTTAGGGTTCGGGTTAGGGTTTGGGTTCGAGTTAGTTTTCGGGTTAGGGTTTGGGTTAGAGTTAGGGTTAGGCTTAGGGTTCGGGTTAGGGTTAGAGTTAGGGTTCGGGTTAGGGTTCGGGTTAGGGGTCGGTTTAGGGTTCGCATTAGTGTTCGGGTTAGGGTTCGGGTTCGGGTTAGGGTTAGGTTTTGGGTTAGGGTTAGGGTTAGGGGTTAGTGTTAGGGTCGAGTTAGAGTTCGTGTTAGGGTTCAGGTTAGGGTTAGGGTTCGGGTTAGGTTTAGGTTTAGGGTTAGGGTTTGTGTTAGGGTTAGGGTTAGAGTTCGGGTTAGGTTTAGGGTTAGGGTTAGTGTTAGGTTTCGGGTTCGGGTTATGGTTAGTGTTCGGGTTAGGGTTAGGGTTAGGGTTCGGGTTAGGGTTAGGGTTCGGGTTAGGGTTCGGGTTACGGTTCGGATTAGGGTTAGGGTTAGGGTTCGGGTTAGGGTTCGGGTTCGGGTTAGGGTTATGGTTTGGTTCGGGTTTGGGGTAGGGTTAGGGTTCGGGTTCGGGTTCGGTTTAGGGTTAGGGGTTAGGGTTAGGGTTAGGGTTAGGTTTAGGGTTCGGTTCAGGTTAGGGTTAGTGTTCGGGTTCGGGTTAGGGTTCGGGTTTGGGTTAGGGTTCGGGTTAGGGTTAGGTTTAGGGTTCGGGTTACGGTAAGGGTTCGGGTTCAGGTTCGGGTTATCGTTAGGGTTCGGGTAAGGGTTAGGGTTCGGGTTAGGGTTAGGTTTAGGGTTCGGGTTCGGGTTCGGGTTAGGGTTAGGGTTAGGTTTCGGGTTAGGGTTAGGGTTACGGTTAGGGTTAGGGTTCGGATTAGCGATAGGGGTAGGGTTCGGGTTAGGGTTCGGGTTCGGTTTAGGGTTAGGGTTAGGGTTAGGGTTAGGGTTAGGGTTCGGGTTAGGGTTTGGGTTAGGGTTAGGGTTAGGTGTTAGGGTTAGGGTTTGGGTTCGGGTTCGGGTTAGGGTTAGGGTTAGTGTTTAGGGTAATGTTCGGGTTCGGGTTAGGGTTAGGGTTAGGGTTATGGTTAGGGTTAGGGTTCCGGTTAGGGTTAGGGTTAGGGTTCGCGTTAGTGTTAGGGTTAGGGTTAGGGTTAGGGTTAGGGTTCGGGTTTGTGTTAGTGTTCGGGTTTGGGTTAGGGTTCGGGTTCGGGTTAGGGTTAGGGTTCGGGTTAGGGTTAGGGTTCGGGTTCGGGTTAGTGTTAGGGTTCGGGTTAGGGTTAGGGTTTAGTTTCGGTTTAGGTTTAGGGTTAGGGTTCGGGTTAGGGTTAGGGTTCGGGTTAGGGGTAGGGTTAGGGTTAGGGTTAGGGTTCGGATTAGGGTTAGGGGTGGGTTTCGGGTTAGGGTTCGGGTTCGGGTTAGGGTTAGGGTTAGGGTTAGGGTTAGGGTTCGGGTTAGGGTTTGGGTTAGGTTTAGGGTTAGGTGTTAGGGTTAGGGTTAGGGTTCGGGTTCGGGTTAGGGTTAGGTTTAGGGGTTAGGGTTAGGGTTCGGATTCGGGTTAGGGTTAGGGTTTTGGTTAGGGATAGGGTTCGGGTTAGGGTTAGGTTTAGGGTTAGGGTTCGGGTTAGTGTTAGGGTTAGGGTTAGGGTTAGTGTTCGGGTTCGGGTTCGAGTTTGGGTTAGGGTTCGGTTTAGGGTTAGGGTTAGGGTTCGGGTTAGGGTTAGGTATCGGGTTAGGGATAGGGGTTAGTGTTAGGGTTAGGTTAGTGTTAGGTTTAGGGTTAGGGTTCGTGTTAGGGTTCGGTTTAGGTGTCGGGTTAGGGTTAGGGTTAGGGTTCCGGTTAGGGTTAGGGTTAGGGTTAGAGTCGGGTTAGGGTTAGGGTTCGGGTTAGGGTTATGGTTCGGTTTAGGGTTAGGGTTAGGGTTAGGGTTAGGGTCCGAGGTTAGGGTTAGGTTCAGGTTTTGGGTTAGGGTTACGGTTCGGGTTAGGGTTAGGGTTAGGGTTCGGGTTAGGGTTAGGTTTAGGGTTAGGGTTCGGGTTAGGGTTCGGGTTAGGGTTTCGGTTCGAGTTAGGGTTCGGGTTAGGGTTTGGGTTAGAGTTAGGGTTAGGGTTAGGGTTCGGGTTAGGTTAGGGTTAGGGTTCGGGTTCGGGTTAGGTTTAGGGTTCGGGTTCGGGTTAGGGTTAGAGTTAAGGTTAGGGTTCGGGTTATGGTTAGGGTTAGGGTTCAGGTTAGGGTTCGTGTTAGTTTTCGGGTTAGGGGTTAGGGTTACGGTTAGGGTTAGGGTTAGGGTTAGGGTTAGGGTTCGGGTTCGGGTTAGGGTTAGGGTTCGGGTTAGGGTTAGGTTTAGGGTTAGGGTTCGGGTTAGGTTTAGGGTTAGGGTTAGGGTTCGGGTTAGGGTTAGGGTTAGGGTTCGTGTTAGGGTTCGGGTTAGGATTAGGGTTAGGGTTAGGGTTCGGGTTAGGGTTAGGGTTATTGTTAGGTTTCGGGATAGGGTTAGGGTTCGGGTTCGGGTTAGGGTTAGGGTTCGGGTTAGGGTTAGGTTTCGGATTAGTGTTAGGGTTAGGGTTCGGGTTAGGGTTAGGGTTCGGGTTAGGGTTAGGGTTCGGGGTCGGGTTATGTTTAGGTTTCGGTTTCGGGTTAGGGTTCGGGTTTGGGTTAGGGTTCGGCTTAGGGTTAGGGTTAGGGTTCCGGTTAGGGTTAGGGTTCTGGTTCGGGTTCGGGTTAGTGTTAGGGTTCGGGTTAGGGTTAGGGTTCGGTTTAGGGTTAGGGTTAGGGTTCGGGTTAGGGTTAGGGTTAGGGTTCGGGTTAGGGTTAGGGTTCGGGTTAGGGTTAGGGTTAGGTTTCGGGTTCGTGTTCGGGTTCAGGTTAGGTTTAGGTTTCGGGTAGGGTTAGGTTTCGGTTTAGGGTTAGGGTTCGGTTTAGGGTTAGGGTTCGGGTTCGGGTTAGTGTTAGGGTTCGGGTTCGGGTTAGGGTTAGGTTTAGGGTTAGGGTTAGGGTTAGGGTTAGGGATCGGGTTAGCGTTAGGGGTAGTGTTAGGTTTAGGGTTGGGGTTAGGGTTAGGGTTAGGGTTAGGGTTAGGTTTCGGTTTTGGGTTAGGTTTAGGGTTCGGGTTAGGGTTAGGTTCAGGGTTACGGTTAGGGTTAGTGTTCGGGTTCGTGTTAGGGTTAGGGTGCGGGTTAGGTTTAGGGTTAGGGTTAGGTTTCGGTTTAGGGTTAGGGTTACGGTTCGTGTTAGGGTTTGGGTCCGGGTTAAGGTTAGGGTTAGGGTTCGGGTTAGGGTTCGGGTTCGGGTTAGGGTTAGGGTTAGGCTTCGTGTTAGGGTTAGGGTTCGGGTTCGGGTTAGGGTTAGGGTTAGGTTTAGGGTTCGATTACGGGTTAGGGTTAGGGGTTAGGGATCGGGTTCGGGTTAGGGTTAGGGTTAGGTTTCGGGTTAGGGTTAGGGGTTAGTGTTAGTGTTAGGGTTAGGGTTAGGGTTAGGGTTAGGGTTAGGGTTCGGATTAGGGTTAGGTTAGGGTTAGGGTTCGGGTTCGGGTTAGGGTTAGGGTTAGGGTTAGGCTTAGGGATCGGGTTACGGTTAGTGTTCGGGTTAGGGTTAGGGTTATGGTTAGGGTTCGGGTTAAGTTTCGGTTTTGGGTTAGGGTTAGCGTTAGGGTTCGGGTTAGGGTTCGGGTTCGGGTTAGGGTTAGGTTTCGTGTTAGGGTTTGGGTTCGGGTTAAGGTTAAGGTTAGGGTTCGGGTTAGGGTTCGGGTTCCGGTTAGGGTTGGGGTTATGGTTCGGGTTGGGGTTAGGGTTCGGGTTCGGTTTAGGGTTAGGGTTAGGGTTAGGATTAGGCTTAGGTTTAGGGTTCGGGTTCGGGTTAGGTTTAGGGGTTAGGGTTCGAGTTCGGGTTAGGGTTAGTGTTAGGTTTCGGGTTAGGGTTAGGGATTGGTGTTAGGGTTAGTGTTAGGGTTAGGGTTAGGGTTCCGATTAGGTTTAGGTCAGGGTTAGGGTTAGGGTTCGGGTTAGGGTTAGGGTTAGGGTTAGGGTTAGAGATCGGGTTAGGGTTAGTTTTCGGGTTAGGGTTAGGGTTATGGTTAGGGTTCGGGTTAGGGTTAGGGTTCGGGTTAAGGTTCGGGTTAGGGTTAGGTTTAGGGTTAGTGTTCGGGTTCGGGTTAGGGTTCGGGTTAGGGTTAGGGTTCGGGTTAGGGTTAGGGTTAGGTTTAGGTTTCGGGTTAGGGTTCGGGTTAGGGTTAGGGTTCGGTTTAGGGTTAGGGTTAGGGGTCGGGTTAGGGTTCGGGTTCGGGTTAGGGTTAGGGGTTAGTGTTCAGGTTATGGTTAGGGTGAGGGTTCGGGTTAGGGTTCGGGTTAGGGTTAGGGTTAGGGTTAGGGTTATGGTTCGTGTTACGGTTAGTGTTACGGTTCGTGTTAGGGTTCGGGTTCGGGTTAGTGTTAGGGGTTAGTGTTCAGGTTAGGGTTAGTGTTAGGGTTCGGGTTAGGGTTCGGCTTAGGGTTAGGGTTAGGGTTCGGGTTAGGGTTAGGGTTAGGGTTAGGGTTAGGGTTCGGGTTATGGTTATGGTTTGGGTTAGGGTTAGGGTTCGTGTTAGGGTTAGGGTTAGGGTTCGGGTTAGGGTTAGGGTTCGGGTTAGGGTTAGGGTTAAGTTTTGGGTAGGGTTCGGGTTAGGTTTAGGGTTATGGTTCAGGTTAGGTTTAGGTTTCGGGTTAGGTTTAAGGTTAGGGTTAGGTTTCGGGTTAGGGTTAGGGTTCGGGTTAGGGTTTGGTTCGGTTAAGTTTTTGGGTTAGGGTTAGGGTTCGGGTTCGGGTTAGGGTTAGGGTTCGGGTTAGCGTTAGGGTTAGGGTTCGGGTTACGGTTAGGGTTCGGTTTAGGGTTAGGGTTAGCGTTCGGGTTAGGGTTAGGGTTAGGTTTAGGGTTAGGGTTCGTGTTAGGGTTCGGGTTAGGGGACGGGTTAGGGTTAGGGTTAGGGTTCCTGTTAGTGTTAGGGTTAGGGTTAGGGTGGGGTTAGGTTTAGGGTTCGGGTTAGGGTTAGGGTTCGGTTTCGGTTTCGGGTTAGGGTTGGGGTTCGGGTTAGGGTTCGGTTTAGGGTTCGGGTTAGGGTTAGGTTTAGGGTTCGGGTTCGGGGTTAGGGTTAGGGTGAGTGTTCGGGTTAGGGTTAGTGTTCGGGTTAGGGTTAGGGTTAGGGTTAGGGTTCGGGTTCGGGTTAGGGTTAGGGTTAGGGTTAGGGTTCGGGTTAGGGTTCGGGTTAGGGTTTGGGTTCGAGTTAGGGTTCGGGTTAGGGTTTGGGTTAGAGTTAGGATTAGTGTTAGGGTTAGGGTTATGTTTAGGGTTAGGGTTCGGGTTAGGATTCGGGTTAGGGTTCGGGTTAGGGTTCGGGTTCGGGTTAGGGTTCGGTTTTGGGTACGGGTTCGGGTTAGGGTTAGGTTTCGGGTTAGGTTTAGGGGTTAGGGTTAAGGTCGAGTTAGAGTTCGGGTTAGGGTTCGGGTTAGGGTTAGGGTTAGGGTTAGGGTTAGGGTTAGGGTTCGGGTTCGGTTTAGGTTTATGGATCGGGTTCGGGTTAGGGTTAGGGTTCGGGTTCGGGTTAGGGTTCGGGTTTGGTTTAGGGTTCGGGTTAGGGTTAGGGTTAGGGTTCGGGTTAGGGTTAGGGTTCGGGTCCGGGTTCGGGTTAGGGTTAGGTTTCGGGTTAGGGTTAGGGTTAGGTTTCGTGTTAGGTTTAGGGCTAGGGTTCGGGTTAGGGTTAGGGTTCGGGTTAGGGTTAGGGTTTGGGTTCGGGTTAGGGTTAGGGGTAGGTTTCGGTTTAGGGTTAGGGTTCGGGTTAGGGTTAGGTTTAGGGTTCGGGTTAGGCTTCGGGTTAGGGTTAGGGTTAGGGTTCGGTTTAGGGTTAGGTTTATTGTTAGGGTTCGGGTTAGGGTTAGGTTTCGGGTTCGGGTTAGGATTAGGGTTAGGGTTAGGGTTCGGGTTAGGGATCGGGTTCGGGTTAGGGTTAGGTTTAGGTTTCGGGTTAGGTTTAGGGTTAGGGTTCGGGTTAGGGTTAGGGTTAGGGTTAGGGTTCGGGTTAGGGTTCGGGTTAGGGTTAGGGTTAGTGTTCGGGTTAGGTTTCGTGTTAGGGTTAGGGTTCGGGTTAGGGTTAGGGTTAGGGTTAGTGTTCCGGTTAGGGTTCGGGTTAGTGTTCGGGTTATGGTTCGGGTTCGGGTTAGGGTTAGGTTTAGGGTTAGAGTTAGGGTTAGGGTTATGGTTCGGGTAAGGGTTAGGGTTCGGGTTAGGTTTTGGTTTAGGGTTCGGGTTAGGGTTAGGGTTCGGGTTAGGGTTAGGGTTAGGGTCCGGGTTAGGGTTCGGGTTAGGTTTAGGGTTAGGGTTCGGGTTAGGTTTAGTTTTCGTGTTAGGGTTATGGTTTGGGTAGGGTTAGGGTTAGTGTGAGGGTTAGGGTTGGGGTTAGGCCTAGGGTTAGGGTTAGGGGTTAGTTTTAGAGTTAGGGTTAGGGTTAGGGTTAGGGTTCGGATTAGGGTTTGGTTAGGATTCGGGTTAGGGTTAGGGTTCGGGTTAGGTTTAGGGTTCGGTTTAGGGTTAGCGTTCGGGTTAGGGGTTAGGGTTAGGGTTCGGGTTCGGGTTAGGGTTAGGTTTAGGGTTCGGGTTAGGGTTAGGGTTAGTGTTAGGGTTAGGGTTGGGGTTGGGGTTAGGGTTAGGGTTAGGGTTAGGGTTAGGTTTCGGGTTCAGGTTAGGGTTAGGGTGCAGGTTAGGTTTAGGGTTAGGGTTAGGGTTCGGGTTCGGGTTTAGGGTTAGGGTGAGGGTTCGGGTTAGGGTTAGGGTTCGTGTAAGGGTTCGGGTTAGGGTTAGGTTTTGGGTTAGGGTTAGGGGTTAGGGTTAGGGCCGAGTTAGAGTTCGGGTTAGGGTACGGTTGAGGGTTAGGGTTAGGGTTAGGGTTCGGGTTAGGGTTCGAGTTAGGGTTAGGTTTAGGGTTAGGGTTAGGGTTCGGGTTTGGGTTAGGGTTAGGGTTAGGGTTAGGGTTAGGCTTCGGGTTAGGGTTCAGTTTAGGGTTCGGGTAAGAGTTAGGTTTCCGGTTAGGGTTCGGGTTAGGGTTAGGGTTAGCGTTAGGGTTCTGGTTCGAGTTCGGGTTAGGGTTAGGTTTCGGGTTCGGGTTAGGGTTCGGGTTTGGAGTAGGGTTCGGGTTAGGGTTAGGGATAGGGTTCAGGTTAGGGTTCGGTTTAGGGTTCGGGTTAGGGTTGGGGTTAGGGTTCGCGTTAGGGTTAGGGTTCGGGTTAAGGTTAGGGTTAGGGTACGGGTTAGTGTAAGGGTTAGGGTTCGGGTTAGGGTTAGGGTTCGGGTTAGGGTTAGGGTTAGGGTTCGGGTTCGGGTTAGGGTTAGGGTTAGGGTTAGGGTTAGGGTTAGGTTTAGGGGTTAGGATTAGGGTTCGTGTTAGGGTTAGGGTTAGGGTGAGGGTTAGGGTTAGGGTTCGGGTTAGGGTTAGGGTTAGGTTTCGGGTTAGGTTTAGGGTTAAGGTTAGGGTTAGGGTTAGGGTTCGGGTTAGGGTTTGGGTTAGGGTTGGGGTTCAGGTTAGGGTTCGGGTTAGGGTTTGGGTTAGGGTTAGGGTTAGGTTTCGGGTTCGGGGTTAGGGTTAGGGTGAGGGTTCGGGTTAGGGTTAGGGTTTGGGTTAGGGTTAGGGTTAGGGTTCGGGTTCGGGTTAGGTTTAGGGTTAGGGTTAGGGTTCGGGTTAGGGTTCGGGTTAGGGTTTGGGTTCGAGTTAGGGTTCGGGTTAGGGTTTGGGTTAGAGTTAGGATTAGGGTTAGGGTTCGGGTTAGGCTTAGGGTTAGGGTTCGGGTTAGGGTTCGTGTTAGGGTTCGGGTTAGGGTTCGGGTTAGGATTCGGGTTCGCGTTAGGATTCGGGTTCGGGTACGGGTTCAGGTTAGGGTTAGGTTTCGGGTTAGGGTAAGGGTTAGGGGTTAGGGTTACGGTCGAGTTAGACTCCGGGTTAGGGTTCGGGTTAGGGTTAGGGTTCGGTTTAGGGTTAGGGTTAGGGTTCCTGTTAGGGTTAGGGTTAGGGTTCGGGTTAGGGTTAGGGTTCGGGTTAGGGTTAGGGTTCGTGGTAGGGTTAGGGTTAGGGTTAGGGTACGGGTTCGGTTTAGGGTTAGGGTTCGGTTTAGGGTTAGGGTTTGGGTTAGGGTTAGGTTTCAGTTTAGGGTTAGGGTTAGGGTTCGGGTTAGGGTTAGAGTTAGGGTTCGGGTTAGGGTTCGGGTTAGGGTTAGGTTTAGGGTTCGGGTTCGGGTGAGGGTTCGTGTTAGTTTTCGGGTTCGGGTTAGGGTTCCGGTTAGGGTTAGGGTTCGGGTTAGGTTAGGGTTAGGGTTCGGGTTCGGGTTAGGTTTAGGGTTCGGGTTCGGGTTAGGGTTAGGGTTAGGGTTAAGGTTAGGGTTCGGGTTAGGGTTAGGGTTAGGGTTAGGGGTTAGGGTTACGGTTAGGGTTAGGGTTAGGGTTAGGGTTCGGGTTCGGGTTAGGGTTAGGGTTCGGGTTAGGGTTAGGTTTAGGGTTAGGGTTCGGGTTAGGGTTAGGGTTAGGGTTAGGGTTCGGGTTAGGGTTAGGGTTAGGGTTCGTGTTAGGGTTCGGGTTAGGATTAGGGTTAGGGTTAGGGTTCGGGTTAGGGTTAGGGTTATTGTTAGGTTTCGGGTTAGGGTTAGGGTTCGGGTTCGGGTTAGGGTTAGGGTTCGGGTTAGGGTTAGGTTTCGGATTAGTGTTAGGGTTAGGGTTCGGGTTAGGGTTAGGGTTCGGGTTAGGGTTAGGGTTCGGGCTCGGGTTATGTTTAGGTTTCGGGTTCGGGTTAGGGTTCGGGTTTGAGTTAGGGTTCGGCTTAGGGTTAGGGTTAGGGTTCCGGTTAGGGTTAGGGTTCTGGTTCGGGTTCGGGTTAGTGTTAGGGTTCGGGTTAGGGTTAGGGTTCGGTTTAGGGTTAGGGTTAGGGTTCGGGTTAGGGTTAGGGTTAGGGTTCGGGTTAGGGTTAGGTTTCGAGTTAGGGTTAGGGTTAGGTTTCGGGTTCGTGTTCGGGTTCAGGTTAGGTTTAGTTTTCGGGTAGGGTTAGGTTTCGGTTTAGGGTTAGGGTTCGGGTTAGGGTTAGGGTTCGGGTTCGGGTTAGTGTTAGAGTTCGGGTTCGGGTTAGGGTTAGGTTTAGGGTTAGGGTTAGCGTTAGGGTAAGGGATCGGGTTAGCGTTAGGGGTAGTGTTAGGTTTAGGGTTGGGGTTAGGGTTAGGGTTAGGGTTAGGGTTAGGTTTCGGTTTTGGGTTAGGGTTAGGGTTCGGGTTAGGGTTAGGTTCAGGGTTACGGTTAGGGTTAGTGTTCGGGTTCGTGTTAGGGTTAGGGTGCGGGTTAGGTTTAGGGTTAGGGTTAGGGTTCGGGTTAGGGTTAGGGTTACGGTTCGTGTTAGGGTTTGGGTTCGGGTTAAGGTTAGGGTTAGGGTTCGGGTTAGGGTTCGGGTTCGGGTTACGGTTAGGGTTAGGCTTCGTGTTAGGGTTAGGGTTCGGGTTCGGGTTAGGGTTAGGGTTAGGTTTAGGGTTCGGGTTCGGGTTAGGGTTAGGGGTTAGGGATCGGGTTCGGGTTAGGGTTAGGGTTAGGTTTCGGGTTAGGGTTAGGGGTTAGTGTTAGGGTTAGGGTTAGGGTTAGGGTTAGGGTTAGGGTTAGGGTTCGGATTAGGGTTAGGTTAGGGTTAGGGTTAGGGTTCGGGTTAGGGTTAGGGTTAGGGTTAGGCTTAGGGATCGGGTTACGGTTAGTGTTCGGGTTAGGGTTAGGGTTATGTTTAGGGTTCGTGTTAGGTTTAGGGTTCGGGTTAAGGTTCGGTTTAGGGTTAGGGTTAGCGTTAGGGTTCGGGTTAGGGTTCGGGTTCGGGTTAGGGTTAGGTTTCGTGTTAGGGTTTGGGTTCGGGTTAAGGTTAAGGTTAGGGTTCGGGTTAGGGTTCGGGTTCGGGTTAGGGTTGGGGTTATGGTTCGGGTTGGGGTTAGGGTTCGGGTTCGGGTTAGGGTTAGGGTTAGGTTTAGGATTAGGCTTAGGTTTAGGGTTCGGGTTCGGGTTAGGTTTAGGGGTTAGGGTTCGAGTTCGGGTTAGGGTTAGTGTTAGGTTTCGGGTTAGGGTTAGGGATTGGTGTTAGGGTTAGTGTTAGGGTTAGGGTTAGGGTTCCGATTAGGTTTAGGTTAGGGTTAGGGTTAGGGTTCGGGTTAGGGTTAGGGTTAGGGTTAGGGTTAGAGATCGGGTTAGGGTTAGTGTTCGGGTTACGGTTAGGGTTATGGTTAGGGTTCGGGTTAGGGTTAGGGTTCGGGTTAAGGTTCGGGTTAGGGTTAGGTTTAGGGTTAGGGTTCGGGTTCGGGTTAGGGTTCGGGTTAGGGTTAGGGTTCGGGTTAGGGTTAGGGTTAGGTTTAGGTTTCGGGTTAGGGTTCGGGTTAGGGTTAGGGTTCGGTTTAGGGTTAGGGTTAGGGGTCGGGTTAGGGTTCGGGTTCGGGTTAGGGTTAGGGGTTAGTGTTCAGGTTAGGGTTAGGGTGAGGGTTCGGGTTAGGGTTCGGGTTCGGGTTAGGGTTAGGGTTAGGGTTATGGTTCGTTTTACGGTTAGTGTTAGGGTTCGTGTTAGGGTTCGGGTTCGGGTTAGTGTTATGGGTTAGTGTTCAGGTTAGGGTTAGTGTTAGGGTTCGGGTTAGGGTTCGGCTTAGGGTTAGGGTTAGGGTTCGGGTTAGGGTTAGGGTTAGGGTTAGGGTTCGGGTTATGGTTATGGTTTGGGTTAGGGTTAGGGTTCGTGTTAGGGTTAGGGTTAGGGTTCGGGTTAGGGTTAGGGTTCGGGTTAGGGGTAGGGTTAAGTTTTGGGTAGGGTTCGGGTTAGGTTTAGGGTTAGGGTTCAGGTTAGGTTTAGGTTTCGGGTTAGGTTTAAGGTTAGGGTTAGGTTTCGGGTTAGGGTTAGGGTTCGGGTTAGGGTTTGGTTCGGTTTAGGTTTCGGGTTAGGGTTAGGGTTCGGGTTCGGGTTAGGCTTAGGGTTCGGGTTAGCGTTAGGGTTAGGGTTCGGGTTACGGTTAGGGTTCGGTTTAGGGTTAGGGTTAGCGTTCGGGTTAGGGTTAGGGTTAGGTTTAGGGTTAGGGTTCGTGTTAGGGTTCGGGTTAGGGGTCGGGTTAGGGTTAGGGTTAGGGTTCCTGTTAGTGTTAGGGTTAGGGTTAGGGTGGGGTTAGGTTTAGGGGTCGGGTTAGGGTTAGGGTTCGGGTTCGGGTTCGGGGTTAGGGTTTGGGTTAGAGTTAGGATTAGTGTTATGGTTAGGGTTATGTTTAGGGTTAGGGTTCGGGTTAGGATTCGGGTTAGGGTTCGGGTTAGGGTTCGGGTTCGGGTTAGGGTTCGGTTTTGGGTACGGGTTCGGGTTAGGGTTAGGTTTCGGGTTAGGTTTAGGGGTTAGGGTTAAGGTCGAGTTAGAGTTCGGGTTAGGGTTCGGGTTAGGGTTAGGGTTAGGGTTAGGGTTAGGGTTAGGGTTAGGGTTCGGGTTCGGTTTAGGGTTATGGTTCGGGTTCGGGTTAGGGTTAGGGTTCGGGTTCGGGTTAGGGTTCGGGTTTGGGTTAGGGTTCGGGTTAGGGTTAGGGTTAGTGTTCGGGTTAGGGTTAGGGTTCGGGTCCGGGTTCGGGTTAGGGTTAGGGTTCGGGTTAGGGTTAGGGTTAGGTTTCGTGTTAGGTTTAGGGCTAGGGTTCGGGTTAGGGTTAGGGTTCGGGTTAGGGTTAGGGTTAGGGTTCGGGTTAGGGTTAGGGGTAGGTTTCGGGTTAGGGTTAGGGTCCGGGTTAGGGTTAGGGTTAGGGTTCGGGTTAGGCTTCGGGTTAGGGTTAGGGTTAGGGTTCGGTTTAGGGTTAGGGTTATTGTTAGGGTTCGGGTTAGGGTTAGGTTTCGGGTTCGGGTTAGGGTTAGGGTCAGGGTTAGGTTTCGTATTAGGGTTAGGGTTAGGGTTCGTGTTACGGTTAGGGTTCGCGTTAGGGGTTAGGGTTAGGGTTCGGGTGCGGGTTAGGGTTAGTGTTAGGGTTAGGGTTAGGGTTAGGGTTAGGGTTCGGTTTAGGGTTAGGTTTAGTTTAGCGTTAGGGTTGGGGTTAGGGTTAGGGTTAGGTTTAGTGGTTAGTGTTAAGGTTAGTGTTAGGTTTAGGGTTAGGGTTAGGGTTCGGATTAGGGTTAGGTTAGGGTTCGTGTTAGGGTTAGGGTTCGGGTTCGGGTTAGGGTTCGGGTTAGGGTTAGGGTTAGTGTTAGGGTTAGTGCTGGGGTTAGGGTTAGGGTTAGGGTTAGGGTTAGGGTTAGGTTTCGGGTTCGGGTTAGGGTTCGGGTTAGGGTTAGGGTTAGGGTTAGGGTTAGGGTTAGGGTTAGGGTTCGGGTTAGGGTTAGGGTGCCGGTTAGGTTTAGAGTTAGTGTTAGGGTTCGGGTTCGGGTTAGGGTTAGGGTTCGTGTTAGGGTTTGGGTTCGGGTTAGGGTTAGGGTTAGGGTTCGGGTTAGTGTTCGGTTTCGGGTTAGGGTTAGGGTTAGTGTTCGGGTTAGGGTTAGGGTTCTGGTTCGGGTTAGGTTTAGGGTTAGGGTTAGGTTTAGGTTTAGGGTTCGGGTTCGGGTTAGGGTTAGGGGTTAGGTTTCGGGTTCGGGTTAGGGTTAGGGTTCGGGTTAGGGTTAGGGTTCGGGTTAAGGTTCGGATTAGGTTAAGGGTTAGGGTTAGGGTTCGGGTTCGGGTTAGGGTTAGGGTTCGAGTTATGGTTAGGGTTAGCATTAGGGTTAGAGATAGGGTTCGGATTAGGGTTCGGGTTAGGGTTCGGGTTAGGGTTCGGGTTCGGGTTAGGGTTAGGGTTCGGGTTAGTGTAAGGGTTAGGGTTAGGGTTCGGGTTAGGTTTCGGGTTAGGGTCAGGGTTCGGGTTAGGGTTAGGTTTAAGGTTAGAGTTAGGATTAGGGTTAGGGTTCGGGTTAGGGTTAGGGTTAGGGTTAGGGTTCGGGTTCGGGATAGGGTTAATTTCGGGTTCGGGTTAGGTTTAGGGTTAGGGTTCGGGTTAGGGTTCGGGTTCGGGTTAGGGTTAGGGTTTAGTGTTCAGGTTAGGGTTAGGGTTAGGGTTCGGGTTAGGGTTCGGGATAGGGTTAGTGTTAGGGTTCGGGTTAGGGTTAGGTTTAGGGTTAGGGTTAGGGTTCGGGTTACGGTTAGGGTTTGGGTTAGGTTTAGGGTCAGGGTTCGGGTTAGGGTTAGGGTTAGGGTTCGGGTTAGGGTTAGCGTTCGGGTTAGGGTTAGGGTTAGGGTTCGGGTTAGGGTTCGGG
This sequence comes from Urocyon cinereoargenteus, assembly GCA_032313775.1. Taxonomy (NCBI): domain Eukaryota; kingdom Metazoa; phylum Chordata; class Mammalia; order Carnivora; family Canidae; genus Urocyon; species Urocyon cinereoargenteus. The sequence continues at coordinate 224,865 of JAVLSZ010000034.1, forward strand.
TTAGGTTTAGGGTTAGGGTTCGGGTTAGGTTTAGGTTTCGGGTTAAGTTTAGGGTTAGGGTTAAGTTTCGGGTTAGGGTTAGGGTTCGGGTTAGGGTTGGGTTCGGTTTAGGTTTCTGGTTAGGGTTAAGGTTCGGGTTCGGGTTAGGGTTAGGGTTCGGGTTAGTGTTAGGTTTAGGGTTCGGGTTAGGGTTAGGGTTCGGGTTAGGGTTCGGGTTAGGGTTCGGGTTCGGGTTAGGGTTAGGGTTAGGGTTCGTGTTAGGGTTCGGGTTAGGGGTCGGGTTAGGGTTAGGGTTAGGGTTCCGGTTAGGATTAGGTTTAGGGTTAGGGTCGGGTTAGGGTTAGGGTTCGGGTTAGGGTTAGGGTTCGTGTTCGGGTTCGGGTTAGGGTTAGGGTTGGGGTTCGGTTTTGGGTTCTTGTTAGGTTTCGGGTTAGGGTTAGGGTTAGGGTTAGGGTTCGGGTTCGGGGTTAGGGTTAGGGTGAGAGTTCGGGTTAGGGTTAGGTTTCGGGTTAGGGTTAGGGTTAGGGTTCGGGTTCGGGTTAGGGTTAGGGTTAGGGTTAGGGTTCGGGTTAGGGTTCGGGTTAGGGTTTGGGTTCGAGTTAGGTTTCGGGTTAGGGTTTGGGTTAGAGTTAGGGTTAGGCTTAGGGTTCGGGTTAGGGTTAGAGTTAGGGTTCGGGTTAGGGTTCGGGTTAGGGGTCGGTTTAGGGTTCGCATTAGTGTTCGGGTTAGGGTTCGGGTTCGGGTTAGGGTTAGGTTTTGGGTTAGGGTTAGGGTTAGGGGTTAGTGTTAGGGTCGAGTTAGAGTTCGTGTTAGGGTTCAGGTTAGGGTTAGGGTTCGGGTTAGGGTTAGGTTTAGGGTTAGGGTTTTGTGTTAGGGTTAGGGTTAGAGTTCGGGTTAGGTTTAGGGTTAGGGTTAGTGTTAGGTTTCGGGTTCGGGTTATGGTTAGTGTTCGGGTTAGGGTTAGGGTTAGGGTTCGGGTTAGGGTTAGGGTTCGGGTTAGGGTTCGGGTTACGGTTCGGTTTAGGGTTAGGTTTAGGGTTCGGGTTAGGGTTCGGGTTCGGGTTAGGGTTATGGTTTGGTTCGGGTTTGGGGTAGGGTTAGGGTTCGGGTTCGGGTTCGGTTTAGGGTTAGGGGTTAGGGTTAGGGTTAGGGTTAGGTTTAGGGTTCGGTTCAGGTTAGGGTTAGTGTTCGGGTTCGGGTTAGGGTTCGGGTTTGGGTTAGGGTTCGGGTTAGGGTTAGGTTTAGGGTTCGGGTTAGGGTAAGGGTTCGGGTTCAGGTTCGGGTTATCGTTAGGGTTCGGGTTAGGGTTAGGGTTCGGGTTAGGGTTAGGTTTAGGGTTCGGGTTCGGGTTCGGGTTAGGGTTAGGGTTAGGTTTCGGGTTAGGGTTAGGGTTACGGTTAGGGTTAGGGTTCGGATTAGCGATAGGGGTAGGGTTCGGGTTAGGGTTCGGGTTCGGTTTAGGGTTAGGGTTAGGGTTAGGGTTAGGGTTAGGGTTCGGGTTAGGGTTTGGGTTAGGGTTAGGGTTAGGTGTTAGGGTTAGGGTTTGGGTTCGGGTTCGGGTTAGGGTTAGGGTTAGTGTTTAGGGTAATGTTCGGGTTCGGGTTAGGGTTAGGGTTAGGGTTATGGTTAGGGTTAGGGTTCCGGTTAGGGTTAGGGTTAGGGTTCGCGTTAGTGTTAGGGTTAGGGTTAGGGTTAGGGTTAGGGTTCGGGTTTGTGTTAGTGTTCGGGTTTGGGTTAGGGTTTGGGTTCGGGTTAGGGTTAGGGTTCGGGTTAGGGTTAGGGTTCGGGTTCGGGTTAGTGTTATGGTTCGGGTTAGGGTTAGGGTTTAGTTTCGGTTTAGGTTTAGGGTTAGGGTTCGGGTTAGGGTTAGGGTTCGGGTTAGGGGTAGGGTTAGGGTTAGGGTTAGGGTTCGGATTAGGGTTAGGGGTGGGTTTCGGGTTAGGGTTCGGGTTCGGGTTAGGGTTAGGGTTAGGGTTAGGGTTCGGGTTAGGGTTTGGGTTAGGTTTAGGGTTAGGTGTTAGGGTTAGGGTTAGGGTTCGGGTTCGGGTTAGGGTTAGGTTTAGGGGTTAGGGTTAGGGTTCGGATTCGGGTTAGGGTTAGGGTTTTGGTTAGGGATAGGGTTCGGGTTAGGGTTAGGGTTAGGGTTAGGGTTCGGGTTAGTGTTAGGGTTAGGGTTAGGGTTAGTGTTCGGGTTCGGGTTCGAGTTTGGGTTAGGGTTCGGTTTAGGGTTAGGGTTAGGGTTCGGGTTAGGGTTAGGTATCGGGTTAGGGATAGGGGTTAGTGTTAGGGTTAGGTTAGTGTTAGGTTTAGGGTTAGGGTTCGTGTTAGGGTTCGGTTTAGGTGTCGGGTTAGGGTTAGGGTTAGGGTTCCGGTTAGGGTTAGGGTTAGGGTTAGAGTCGGGTTAGGGTTAGGGTTCGGGTTAGGGTTATGGTTCGGTTTAGGGTTAGGGTTAGGGTTAGGGTTCGGGTCCGAGGTTAGGGTTAGGTTCAGGTTTTGGGTTAGGGTTAGGGTTCGGGTTAGGGTTAGGGTTAGGGTTCGGGTTAGGGTTAGGTTTAGGGTTAGGGTTCGGGTTAGGGTTCGGGTTAGGGTTTCGGTTCGAGTTAGGGTTCGGGTTAGGGTTTGGGTTAGAGTTAGGGTTAGGGTTAGGGTTCGGGTTATGGTTAGGATTAGGGTTCGGGTTAGGTTTCGGGTTAGGGTTAGGGTTAGGTTTCGGGTTAGGGTTAGGGTTAGGGGTTAGTGTTAGGTTCGAGTTAGAGTTCGGGTTAGGGTTCGGGTTAGGGTTAGGGTTAGGGTTCGGGTTACTGTTCGGTTTCGGGTTAGGGTTAGGGTTAGTGTTCGGGTTAGGGTTAGGGTTCGGGTTCGGGTTAGGTTTAGGGTTAGTGTTAGGTTTAGGTTTAGGGTTCGGGTTCGGGTTAGGGTTAGGGGTTAGGTTTCAGGTTCGGGTTAGTTTTAGGGTTCGGGTTAGGGTTAGGGTTCGGGTTAAGGTTCGGGCTAGGGTAAGGGTTAGGGTTAGGGTTCGGGTTCGGGTTAGGGTTAGGGTTCGAGTTATGGTTAGGATTAGCATTAGGGTTAGAGATAGGGTTCGGATTAGGGTTCGGGTTAGGGTTTGGGTTAGGGTTCGGGTTCGGGTTAGGGTTAGGGTTCAGGTTAGGGTAAGGGTTAGGTTTAGGGTTCGGGTTAGGGTTCGGGTTAGGGTTAGGGTTCGGGTTAGGGTTAGGTTTAGGGTTAGAGTTAGGATTAGGGTTAGGGTTCAGGTTAGGGTTAGCGTTAGGGTTAGGGTTCGGGTTCGAGATAGGGTTCATTTCGGGTTCGGGTTAGGTTTAGGGTTAGGGTTCGGGTTAGGGTTCGGGTTCGGGTTAGGGTTAGGGTTTAGTGTTCAGGTTAGGGTTAGGGTTAGGTTTCGGGTTAGGGTTCGGGATAGGGTTAGTGTTAGGGTTCGGGTTAGGGTTAGGTTTAGGGTTAGGGTTAGGGTTCGGGTTACGGTTAGGGTTTGGGTTAGGTTTAGGGTCAGGGTTCGGGTTAGGGTTAGGGTTAGGGTTCGGGTTAGGGTTAGCGTTCGGGTTAGGGTTAGGGTTAGGTTTCGGGTTAGGTTTAGGGTTAGGGTTCGGGTTAGGTTTAGGTTTCGGGTTAAGTTTAGGGTTAGGGTTAAGTTTCGGGTTAGGGTTAGGGTTCGGGTTAGGGTTGGGTTCGGCTTAGGTTTCTGGTTAGGGTTAGGGTTGGGTTCGGGTTCGGGTTAGGGTTCGGGTTAGTGTTAGGTTTAGGGTTCGGGTTAGGGTTAGGGTTCGGGTTAGGGTTAGGGTTAGGGTTCGGGTTAGGGTTAGGGTTAGGGTTCGTGTTAGGGTTCGGGTTAGAGGTCGGGTTAGGGTTAGGGTTAGGGTTCCGGTTAGGATTAGGTTTAGGGTTAGGGTCGGGTTAAGGTTAGGGTTCGGGTTAGGGTTAGGGTTCGTGTTCGAGTTCGGGTTAGGGTTAGGGTTGGGGTTCGGTTTTGGGTTCGGGTTAGGGTTCGGGTTAGGGTTAGGGTTAGGGTTAGGGTTCGGGTTGGGGGTTAGTTTTAGGGTGAGGGTTCGGGTTAGGGTTAGGTTTCGGGTTAGGGTTAGGGTTAGGGTTCGGGTTCGGGTTAGGGTTAGGGTTAGGGTTCGGGTTAGGGTTCGGGTTAGGGTTTGGGTTCGAGTTAGGGTTCGGGTTAGGGTTTGGGTTAGAGTTAGGGTTAGGCTTAGGGTTCGGGTTAGGGTTAGAGTTAGGGTTCGGGTTAGGGTTCGGATTAGTGGTCGGGTTAGGGTTCGCGTTAGGGTTCGGGTTAGGGTTCGGGATCGGGTTCGGGTTAGGTTTTGGGTTAGGGTTAGGGTTAGGGTTAGTGTTAGGGTCGAGTTAGAGTTCGTGTTAGGGTTCAGGTTAGGGTTAGGGTTAGGGTTAGAGTTCGGGTTAGGTTTAGGTTTAGGGTTAGTGTTAGGTTTCGGGTTCGGGTTAGGGTTAGTGTTCGGGTTAGGGTTAGGGTTAGGGTTCGGATTAGGGTTCGGGTTAGGGTTCGGGTTAGGGTTCGGGTTACGGTTCGGGTTAGGGTTAGGGTTAGGGTTCGGGTTAGGGTTCGGGTTCGGGTTAGGGTTATGGTTTGGTTCGGGTTCGGGGTAGGGTTAGGGTTCGGGTTCGGGTTCGGGTTAGGGTTAGGGGTTAGGGTTAGGGTTAGGGTTAGGTTTAGGGTTCGGGTTCGGGTTAGGGTTAGGGTTCGGGTTCGGGTTAGGGTTCGAGTTTGGGTTAGGGTTCGGCTTAGGGTTACGTTTAGGGTTCGGGTTAGGGTAAGGGTTCGGGTTCAGGTTCAGGTTATCGTTAGGGTTCGGGTTAGGGTTAGGTTTCGGGTTAGGGTTAGGGTTAAATTTCGGGTTAGGTTTAGGGTTAGGGTTCGTGTTAGGGTTAGGGTTCGGGTTAGGGTTAGGTTTAGGGTTCGGGTTCGGGTTCGGGTTAGGGTTAGGGTTAGGTTTCGGGTTAGGGTTAGGGTTCGGGTTAGGGTTAGGGTTCGGGTTATTTTAAGGGTTCGGGTTCGGGTTAGGGTTAGGGTTAGGTTTCGGTTTCGGGTTAGGGTTAGGGTTACGGTTAGGGTTAGGGTTCGCATTAGCGATAGGGGTAGGTTTCGGGTTAGGGTTCGGGTTCGGGTTAGGGTTAGGGTTAGGGTTAGGGTTCGGGTTAGGGTTTGGGTTAGGGTTAGGGTTAGGTGTTAGGGTTAGGGTTTGGTTTCGGGTTCGGGTTAGGGTTAGGGTTAGGGTTTAGGGTAATATTCGGGTTCGGTTTAGGGTTAGGGTTAGGGTTATGGTTAGGGTTAGGGTTCCGTTTAGTGTTAGGGTTAGGGTTCGCGTTAGTGTTAGGGTTAGGGTTAGGGTTAGGGTTAGGGTTCGGGTTCGGGTTAGTGTTCGGCTTTGGGTTAGGGTTTGGGTTCGGGTTAGGGTTAGGGTTCGGGTTAGGGTTAGGTTTAGGGTTCGGGTTCGGGTTAGTGTTAGGGTTCGGGTTAGGGTTAGGGTTTAGTTTCTGTTTAGGTTTAGGTTTAGGGTTCGGGTTAGGGTTAGGGTTCGGGTTAGTGTTAGGGTTAGGGTTCGGGTTCGGGTTAGGGTTAGGGTTACAGTTAGGGTTAGGGTTCGGATTAGGGTTAGGGGTGGGTTTCGGGTTAGGGTTCAGGTTCCGGTTAGTGTTAGGGTTAGGGTTAGGGTTAGGGTTCGGGTTAGGGTTTGGGTTAGGTTTAGGGTTAGGTGTTAGGGTTAGGGTTAGGGTTCGGGTTCGGGTTAGGGTTAGGTTTAGGGGTTATGGTTAGGGTTCGGATTCGGGTTAGGGTTAGGGTTATGGTTAGGGTTAGGGTTCGGGTTAGGGTTAGGGTTAGGGTTCGGGTTAGTGTTAGGGTTAGGGTTAGGGTTAGGGTTAGTGTTCGGGTTCGGGTTCGGTTTTGGGTTAGGGTTCGGGTTAGGGTTAGGGTTAGGGTTCGGGTTAGGGTTAGGTATCGGGTTACTGATAGGGGTTAGTGTTAGGGTTAGGGTTATTGTTAGGTTTAGGGTTAGGGTTCGTGTTAGGGTTCGGTTTAGGGGTCGGGTTAGGGTTAGGATTAGGGTTCCGCTTAGGGTTAGGGTTAGGGTTAGAGTCGGGTTACGGTTAGGGTTCGGGTTAGGGTTATGGTTCGGGTTAGGGTTACGGTTAGGGATAGGGTTCGGTTTCGAGGTTAGGGTTAGGTTCAGGTTTTGTGTTAGGGTTAGGGTTCGGGTTAGGGTTAGGGTTAGGGTTCGGGTTAGGGTTAGGGTTAGGGTTAGGGTTCGGGTTAGGGTTCGGGTTAGGGTTTGGGTTCGAGTTAGGGTTCGGGTTAGGGTTTGGGTTAGAGTTAGGGTTAGGGTTAGGGTTCGGGTTAGGGTTAGGATTAGGGTTCGGGTTAGGGTTCGGGTTAGGGTTAGGGTTAGGTTTCGGGTTAGGGTTAGGGTTAGGGGTTAGTGTTAGGGTCGAGTTAGAGTTCGGGTTAGGGTTCGGGTTAGGGTAGGGGTTAGGGTTCGGGTTAGTGTTCGGGTTAGGGTTCGGGTTAGGGTTCGGGTTAGGGTTCGGGTTCCGGTTAGGGTTAGGGTTCGGGTTAGGGTTAGGGTAAGGGTTCGGGTTAGGGTTCGGGTTCGGGTTAGGGTTATGGTTTGGTTCGGGTTCGGGGTCGGGTTAGGCTTCGGGTTCGGGTTCGGGTTCGGGTTAGGGGTTAGGGTTCGGGTTAGTGTTAGGGTTAGGGTTCGGGTTAGGGTTCGGGTTAGTGTTAGGGTTAGGATTCGGGTTAGCGTTAGGTTTCGGAATAGGGTTAGGGTTAGTTTTAGTGTTAGGGTTAGGGTTCGGGTTCGGTTTAGGGTTAGGGTTCGGGTTAGGGTTAGGTTTAGGGTTAGCGTTAGGTTTAGGTTTAGGGTTAGGGTTAGGGTTCGGGTTAGGGTTAGGTTTAGGGTTCCGGTTAGGGTTCGGGATAGGGTTATGGTTAGGGTTCGGGTTAGTGTTAGGGTTAGGGTTAGGGTTAGGGTTCGGGTTAGCGTTCGGGTTAGGGTTCGGGTTAGGGTTCAGGTTAGGGTTTGGGTTAGAGTTAGGGTTAGGGTTAGGGTTCGGGTTAGGGTTCGGGTTAGGGTTAGGGTTAGGATCGGGTTAGGGTTAGGGTTAGGGTTCGGGTTAGGGTTAGGGTTCGGTTTAGGGTTCGGTTTAGGGTTCGTGTTAGGGTTAGGGATAGGGTTCGGGTTAGCGTTAGGGTTCGGGTTAGGGTTAGGGTTCAGGTTCGGGTTAAGGATCGGGTTTGGGTTAGGCTTCCGGTTAGGGTTAGGGTTAGGTTTCGGGTTAGGGTTAGGGTTCGGGTTCGGGTTCGGTTTGGGTTAGGGTTCGGGTTAGGGTTAGTGTTCGGGTTAGGGTTAGGTTTAAGTTTCGGGTTAGGTTTAGGGTTAGGGTTCGGGTTAGGTTTAGGGTTCGGGTTATTGTTAGGGTTAGGATTCGGGTTAGGGTTAGGGTTCGTGTTAGGGTTAGGGTTCGGGTTCGGGTTAGGGTTAGGGTTCGGGATCGGGTTAGGGTTAGGTTTACGGTTAGGGTTAGGGATCGGGTTCGGGTTCGAGTTAGGGTTAGGGTTGGGGTTCGGTTTAGGGTTCGGGTTAGGGTTCGGGTTAGGGTTAGGGTTAGGGTTAGGGTTCGGGTTCGGGGTTAGGGTTAAGGTGAGGGTTGGGGTTAGGTTTAGGGTTCGGGTTAGGGTTAGGGTTAGGGTTCGGGTTCGGGTTAGGGTTAGGGTTAGGGTTAGGGTTAGGGTTCGGTTTAGGGTTCGGGTTAGGGTTTGGGTTCGAGTTAGAGTTCGGGTTAGGGTTTGGATTAGGGTTAGGGTTAGGGTTAGGTTTCGGGATCGGGTTAGGGTTAGGGTTACGGTTAGGGTTAGGGTTCGGATTAGGGTTAGGGGTGGGGTTAGGGTTAGGGTTCGGGTTCGGGTTAGGGTTAGGGATACGGTTAGGGTTAGGGTTAGGGTTCGGGTTAGGGTTTGGGTTAGGGTTAGGTTTAGGTGTTAGGATTAGGGTTATTGTTCGGGTTCGGGTTAGGGTTAGGTTTAGGGGTTAGGGTTAGGGTTCGGGTTAGGGTTAGGGTTAGGGTTAGGGTTAGTGTTAGGGTTCGGGTTAGGGTTAGGGTTCGGGTTAGTGTTAGGGTTAGGGTTAGGGTTAGGGTTCGGGTTCGGGTTCGGGTTTGGGTTAGGGTTAGTGTTAGGGTTATGTTTAGGGTTCGGGTTAGGGTTAGGTTTCGGGTTAGGGATAGGGGTTAGTGTTAGGGTTAGGGTTAGGGTTAGGTTTAGGGTTAGGGTTCGTGTTAGTGTTTGGGTTAGGGGTCGGGTTAGGGTTAGGGTTAGGGTTCCGGTTAGGGTTAGGGTTAGGGTTAGGGTCGGGTTAGTGTTAGGGTTCGGGTTAGGGTTATGGTTCGGGTTAGGGTTAGGGTTAGGGTTAGGGTTCGGGTTCGGGGTTAGGGTTAGGGTCAGGGTTCGGGTTAGGGTTTGGGTTAGGGTTCGGGTTAGGGTTAAGGTTCGGGTTCGGGTTAGGGTTAGGGTTAGGGTTAGGGTTCGGGTTAGGGTTTTGTTAGGGTTTGGGTTCGAGTTAGGGTTCGGGTTAGGGTTTGGGTTGGAGTTAGGGTTAGGGTTAGGGTTCGGGTTAGGGTTAGGATTAGCGTTCGGGTTAGGGTTCGGGTTAGGGTTAGGGTTAGGTTTCGGGTTAGAGTTAGGGTTAGGGGTTAGTGTTAGGGTCGAGTTAGAGTTCGGGTTAGGGTTCGGGTTAGGGTTAGGGTCAGGGTTCGGGTTAGGGTTCGGGTTAGGGTTCGTGTTAGGGTTCGGGTGGGGTTCGGGTTCGGGTTAGGGTTAGGGTTCAGGTTAGGGTTAGGGTTAGGGTTCGAGTTAGGGTTCGGTTTCGGGTTAGGGTTATGGATTGGTTCGGGTTCGGGGTAGGGTTAGGGTTCGGGTTCGGGTTCGGGTTCGGGTTAGGGGTTAGGGTTCGGGTTAGGGTTAGGGTTAGGGTTAGGTTTAGGGGTACGGGTTAGGGTTAGGGTTAGGTTTCGGGTTAGCGTTAGGGTTCGGATTAGGGTTAGGGTTAGGGTTAGGGTTCGGGTTAGGGTTCGGGTTAGGGTTTGGGTTCGAGTTAGTGTTCGGGTTAGGGTTTGGGTTAGAGTTAGGGTTAGGGTTAGGGTCGGGTTAGGGTTAGGATTAGGTTTCGTGTTAGGGTTCGGGTTAGGGTTAGGGTTAGGTTTCGGGTTAGGGTTAGGGTTAGGGGTTAGTGTTAGGGTCGAGTTAGAGTTCGGGTTAGGGTCGGGTTAGGGTTAGGGTGCGGGTTAGGGTTCGGGTTAGGTTTCGGGTTAGGGTTCTGGTTAGGGTTCGGGTTCGGGTTAGGGTTAGGGTTCGGGTTAGGGGTTAGGGTTCGTGTTAGGGTTAGGGTTAGGGTTAGGGGTACGGGTTAGGGTTAGGGTTAGGGTTCGGGTTAGCGATAGTGTTCGGATTAGGGTTAGGGTTAGGTTTAGGGTTAGGGTTAGGGTTCGGGTTAGGGTTCGGGTTCGGGTTAGGGTTAGGTTTTGGGTTAGGGTTAGGGTTAGGGGTTAGTGTTAGGGTCGAGTTAGAGTTCGTGTTAGGGTTCAGGTTAGGGTTCGGGTTGGGGTTAGGGTTAGGTTTATGGGTTAGCATTAGGGTTCGGATTCGGGTTAGGGTTAGGGTTATGGTTAGGGTCAGGGTTCGGGTTAGGGTTAGGGTTAGGTTTCGGGTTAGTGTTAGGGTTAGGGTTAGGGTTAGGTTTAGTGTTCGGGTTCGGGTTCGGGTTTGGGTTAGGGTTCGGTTTAGGGTTAGGGTTAGGGTTCGGGTTAGGGTTAGGTATCGGGTAAGGGATAGGGGTTAGTGTTAGGGTTAGGGTTAGTGTTAGGTTTAGGGTTAGGGTTCGTGTTAGGGTTCGGTTTAGGGGTCGGGTTAGGGTTAGGGTTAGGGTTCCGGTTAGGGTTAGGTTTAGGGTTAGAGTAGGGTTAGGGTTAGGGTTCGGGTTAGGGTTATGGTTCGGGTTAGGGTTAGGGTTAGGGTTAGGGTTCGGGTTCGAGGTTAGGGTTAGGTTCAGGTTTTGGGTTAGGGTTAGGGTTCGGGTTAGGGTTAGGGTTAGGGTTCGGGTTAGGGTTAGGGTTAGGGTTAGGGTTCGGGTTCGAGGTTAGGGTTAGGTTCAGGTTTTGGGTTAGGGTTAGGGTTCGGGTTAGGGTTAGGGTTAGGGTTCGGGTTAGGGTTAGGGTTAGGGGTTAGTGTGAGGGTCGAGTTAGAGTTCGGGTTAGGGTTCGGGTTAGGGTTAGGGTTAGGGTTCGAGTTAGTGTTCGGGTTAGGGTTCGGGTTAGGGTTCGGGTTAGGTTTCGGGTTCGGGTTAGGGTTAGGCTTCGGGTTAGGGTTAGGGTAAGGGTTCGGGTTAGGGTTCGGGTTCGGGTTAGGGTTACGGTTTGGTTTGGGTTCGGGGTCGGTTTAGGGTTCGGGTTCGGGTTCGGGTTAGGGGTTAGGGTTCGGGTTAAGGTTAGGGTTCGGGTTAGGGTTCGGGTTAGGGTTAGGGTTAGGATTCGGGTTAGCGTTAGGTTTCGGAATAGGGTTATGGTTAGGATTAGTGTTAGAGTTAGGGTTCGGGTTCGGGTTAGGGTTAGGGTTCGGGTTAGGGTTAGGGTTAGGGTTAGGGTTAGGTTTAGGGTTAGGGTTAGGGTTCGGGTTAGGGTTAGGTTTAGGGTTCCGGTTAGGGTTCGGGATAGGGTTAGGTTTAGGGTTCGGGTTAGGGTTAGGGTTAGGGTTAGGGTTCGGGTTAGGGTTCGGGTTAGGGTTCGGGTTAGGGTTCAGGTTAGGGTTTGGGTTAGGGTTAGGGTTAGGGTTAGGGTTCGGGTTAGGGTTAGGGTTCGGGTTAGGGTTAGGTTTAGGTTTCGTGTTAGGGTTAGGGATAGGGTTCGGGTTAGCGTTAGGGTTCGGGTTCGGGTTAGGGTTAGGTTTCGGGTTCGGGTTAAGGTTCGTGTTTGTGTTAGGGTTCCGGTTAGGGTTAGGGTTAGGTTTAGGGTTAGGGTTAGTGTTCGGGTTCAGGTTCGGGATAGGGTTAGGGTTCGGTTTAGGGTTAGTGTTCGGGTTAGGGTTAGGTTTAAGTTTCGGGTTAGGTTTAGGGTTAGGGTTCGGGTTAGGTTTAGGGTTCGGGTTAGTGTTAGGGTTAGGGTTCGGGTTCGGGTTAGGGTTCGGGGTAGGTTTCGGGTTAGGGTTAGGGTTCGGGTTAGGGTTAGGGTTCGGGTTAGGGTTAGGGTTCGGGTTCGAATTAGGGTTAGGGTTAGGGTTCGGGATCGGGTTAGGGTTAGGTTTACGGTTTGGGTTAGGGTTCGGGTTCGGTTTCGGGTTAGGGTTGGGGTTCGGTTTAGGGTTCGGGTTAGGGTTCGTGTTAGGGTTAGGGTTAGGGTTCCGGTTCGGGGTTAGGGTTAGGGTGAGGGTTCGGTTTAGGGTTAGGGTTCGGGTTAGGGTTAGGGTTAGGGTTCGGGTTCGGGTTAGGGTTAGGGTTAGGGTTAGTGTTAGGGTTCGGTTTAGGGTTCGGGTTAGGGTTTGGGTTCGAGTTAGGGTTCGGGTTAGGGTTTGGGTTAGGATTAGGGTTAGGTTTCGGGATCGGTTTAGGGTTAGGGTTACGGTTAGGGTTAGGATTCGGATTAGGGTTAGGGGTGGGTTTCGGGTTAGGGTTCGGGTTCGGGTTGGGTTAGGGTTAGGGTTAGGGTTAGGGTTCGGGTTAGGGTTTGGGTTAGGGTTAGGTTTAGATGTTAGGATTAGGGTTATTGTTCGGGTTCGGGTTAGGGTTAGGTTTAGGGGTTAGGGTTAGGGTTCGGGTTCGGGTTAGGGTTAGGGTTAGGGTTAGGGTTAGGGTTAGGGTTAGTGATAGGGTTCGGGTAGGGTTAGGGTTAGGGTTCGGGTTAGTGTTAGGGTTAGGGTTAGGGTTAGGGTTCGGGTTCGGGTTCGGGTTTGGGTTAGGGTAAGTGTTAGGGTTAGGGTTAGGGTTCGGGTTAGGGTTATGGTTCGGGTTAGGGATAGGGGTTAGTGTTAGGGTTAGGGTTAGGGTTAGGGTTAGGGTTAGGGTTCCGGTTAGGTTTAGGTTTAGGGTTAGGGTCGGGTTAGTGTTAGGTTTCGGGTTAGGGTTTTGGTTCGGGTTAGGGTTAGGATTAGGGTTAGGGTTCGGGTTCGGGGTTAGGGTTAGGGTCAGGGTTCGGGTTAGGGTTTGGGTTTGGGTTCGGGTTAGGGTTAAGGTTCGGGTTCGGGTTAGGGTTAGGGTTAGGGTTAGGGTTCGGGTTAGGGTCCGGGTTAGGGTTTGGGTTCGAGTTAGGGTTCGTGTTAGGGTTTGGGTTACAGTTAGGTTTAGGGTTAGGGTTCGGGTTAGGGTTAGGATTAGCGTTCAGGTTAGGGTTCGGGTTAGGGTTAGGGTTAGGTTTCGGGTTAGGGTTAGGGTTAGGGGTTAGTGTTAGGGTCGAGTTAGTGTTCGGGTTAGGGTTCGGGTTAGGGTTAGGGTCAGGGTTCGGGTTAGGTTTTGGGTTAGGGTTCGTGTTAGGGTTCGGGTAAGGGTTCGGGTTCGGGTTAGGGTTAGGGTTCGGGTTAGGGTTCGGGTTCGGGTTAGGGTTATGGATTGGTTCGGGTTCGGGGTAGGGTTAGGGTTCGGGTTCTGGTTCGGGTTCGGGTTAGGGGTTAGGGTTCGTGTTAGGGTTAGGGTTCGAGTTAGGGTTCGGGTTAGGGTTTGGGTTAGAGTTAGGGTTAGGGTTAGTGTTCGGGTAAGGGTTAGGATTAGGGTTCGGGTTAGGGTTCGGGTTAGTTTAAGGGTTCGGGTTCGGGTTAGGGTTAGGGTTAGGTTTCGGTTTCGGGTTAAGGTTAGGGTTACGGTTAGGGTTAGGGTTCGGATTAGGGTTAGGGGTAGGGCTAGGGTTAGGGTTCGTGTTCGGGTTAGGGTTAGGGTTAGGGTTAGGGTTATGGTTCGGGTTAGGGTTTGGGTTAGGGTTAGGGTTAGGGTTAGGGTTAGGGTTAGGGTCAGGGTTCGGGTTAGGGTTCGGGTTAGGGTTCGTGTTAGGGTTCGAGTTAGGGTTCGGGTTAGGGTTTGGGTTAGAGTTAGGGTTAGGGTTAGGGTTCGGGTAAGGGTAAGGATTAGGGTTCGGGTTAGGGTTCGGTTTCGGGTTAGGGTTCGGGTTCGGGTTAGGGTTAGGTTTAGGGGTTAGTGTTAGGGTCGAGTTAGCGTTCGGGTTAGGGTTCGGGTTAGGGTTAGTGTTAGGGATCGGGTTAGGTTTCGGGTTAGGGTTCGGGTTAGGGTTCAGGTTAGGGTTCGGGTTCGGGTTAGAGTTAGGGTTCGGGTTAGGGTTAGGGTTCGGGTTAGGGTTCGGGTTCGGGTTAGTGTTATGGTTTGGTTCGGGTTCGGGGTCGGGTTAGGGTTCGGGTTCGGGTTCGGGTTAGGGTTAGGGTTAGGGTTAGGGTTAGGTTTGGTTTAGGGTTAGGGTTAGGGGTACCGGTTAGGGTTCGGGTTAGGGTTAGGGTTAGGGTTCGTGTAGGGTTAGGGTTCGGGTTCGGGTTCGGTTTAGGGGTAGGGTTCGGGTTAGGGTTAGGGTTCGGTTTAGGGTTAGGGTTAGGGTTCGGGTTAGGGTTAGGGTTCGGGTTCGGGTTCGGGTTAGGGTTAGGTTTCGGGTTAAGGTTAGTGTTCGGGTTAGGGTTAGGTTTAAGTTTCGGGTTAGGTTTAGGGTTTGGGTTCGGGTTAGGTTTAGGGTTCGTGTTAGGGTTAGGTTTAGGGTTCGGGTTCGGGTTAGGGTTAGGGTTAGGTTTCGGGTTAGGGTTAGGGTTCGGGATAGGGTTAGGGTTCGGGTTAGGGTTAGGGTTCGGTTTCGGGTTAGGGTTATGGTTATGGTTCTGGATCGGGTTAGGGTTAGGGTTACGGTTAGGGTTAGGTTTCGGGTTCGGGTTCGGGTTAGGGTTAGTGTTGGGGTTCGGTTTAGGGTTCGGGTTAGGGTTCGGGTTAGGGTTCGGGTTAGGGTTAGTGTTTGGGTTCGGGGTTAGGGTTAGGGTGAGGGTTCGGGTTAGGGTTAGGGTTCGGGTTAGGGTTAGGGTTAGGGTTCGGGTTCGGTTTAGGGTTAGGGTTAGGGTTAGGTTTCGGGTTAGGGTTCGGGTTAGGGTTTGGGTTCGAGTTAAGGTTCGGATTAGGGTTTGGGTTAGAGTTAGTGTTAGGGTTAGGGTTCGGGTTAGGGTTAGATTTATGGTTCGGGTTAGGGTTTGGTTTAGGGTTCGGTTAGGTTTCGCGTTGGGGTTCGGGTTAGGGTTCGGGTTCGGGTTAGGGTTAGGTTTTGGGTTAGGGTTAGGATTAGGGTTTAGTGTTAGGGTCGAGTTAGAGTTCGTGTTAGGGTTCAGGTTAGGGTTAGGGTTAGGGTTAGGGTTCGGGTTAGGTTTAGGGTTAGGGTTAGTGTTAGTTTTCTGGTTCGGGTTAGGGTTAGTGTTCGGGTTAGGGTTCGGGTTAGGGTTAGGTTTAGGGTTCGGGGTAGGGTTCGGGTTAGGGTTCGGGTTAGGGTTAGGGTTAGGTTTGGGTTAGGGTTCGTGTTCGGGTTAGGGTTATGTTTTGGTTCGGGTACGGGGTAGGGTTAGGGTTCGGGTTCGGGTTCGGGTTAGGGTTAGGGGTTAGGGTTAGGGTTAGGGTTAGGTTTAGGGTTCGGGTTAGGGTTAGGTTTAGGTTTCGGGTTCGTGTTAGGGTTCGTGTTTGGGTTAGGGTTTGGGTTAGGGTTAGGGTTAGGGTTCGGGTTAGGGTTAGGGTTCGGGTTCGGGTTAGGAAAAGCGTTAGGGTTCGGGTAAGGGTTAGGGTTCGGGTTAGGGTTACGGTTAAGTTTCGGGTCAGGTTTAGGGTTAGGGTTCGGGTTAGTGTTAGGGTTCGGGTTAGGGTTAGGTTTAGGTTTCGGGTTCGGGTTCGGGTTTGGGTTAGGGTTAGTTTTCGGGTTAGGGTTAGGGTTCGGGTTAGGGTTAGGGTTCGGGTTAGTTTAAGGGTTCGGATTCGGGTTAGGGTTAGGTTTAGGCTTAGGTTTCGGGTTAGGGTTAGGGTTACGGTTCGGGTTAGGTTTAGGGTTCGGGTTAGGGTTAGGGGTTAGGGTTAGGCTTAGGGTTAGGGTTAGGTTT